>CM069448.1:26937337-27014256 GCA_035610835.1 Ophiura sarsii
CTCAATTTCTGAGAAAAAAGAAGAAATAACTCGATCTCGGGCGCGATTTTCAAGTTGCTTTAATCGTAGGCCTAATCAATCATTCGCCGCGTGGCGACTATACATTTGGTTTGGCGCGTCGACAGTTAGGCAAAGGATCATTTATTGCCTATATATGATACCATAAGGAAGACGACGGTTACCATCAAAATTTCTCAAGGGTATACACCACCATAGTCGCTTCCATTGAAACGCGTGTTAGAAACCCAGTGTTCAATCGCTTCTCCTGGGGTCTCCCTCCTTACCTAGGATTTTCATTCTGGTTGTAAAATTTTCGTTTTTTTGTTTTCTTTAATATTACCAACATTTCATATGAGATCGACAGTCCCAGTTTTTCAGTAATTTTGATTTCGCAAAGCACCCGTCTTTTTAGTGCGTAAAAAACAGGAAAATCGGAGTTTCGGGTCGCTTCACACGTGTGATCAAGCCTTCGCCCAAGAATAATTCATGACTTTTTACATTTCAGATTACAATCGTGAAGGTTTCAACTTTTTAATAAAACAAAATCTAAGACCTATGGCGAAAATCTGGTCAAAATATTCACATTTGAAGCAGCAATCAAAGTTTTTTTAGGGACTTTAGTACCCCTGCACCCTGGCCCGCGGAAGGTTATGGTGGTGTGTACCCTTAGAAGATGACTGAAATTTGAAAATGATTAGTTTTTGTATTTCATCATCTTCCTAAGGATCCTACCAGCATATCCCGAAAATATCAGTTCAAATGATTCATTACTTTTCTAATAAGAGCAATTTTCTAGAGGCTATGCAATAGAAGTCGGGGGCTAAAAACCTCGATTTTCGCGTTTTGGCTGCATGCGCGCGCCATGCGTTGGTTTTGTCGTCTGTCGACTTATGTGTTAAAGTTCACCATTCAACTACCCTTCCCCTCGGTCTTCCCCCCCCCCCCCCCCACCCCCCCCCCCCCCCCCCCCCCCCCCCCCCCCCCTCCACCCCAGGGTCTCAATTTCTGAGAAAAAAGAAGAAATAACTCGATCTCGGGCGCGATTTTCAAGTTGCTTTAATCGTAGGCCTAATCAATCATTCGCCGCGTGGCGACTATACATTTGGTTTGGCGCGTCGACAGTTAGGCAAAGGATCATTTATTGCCTATATATGATACCATAAGGAAGACGACGGTTACCATCAAAATTTCTCAAGGGTATACACCACCATAGTCGCTTCCATTGAAACGCGTGTTAGAAACCCAGTGTTCAATCGCTTCTCCTGGGGTCTCCCTCCTTACCTAGGATTTTCATTCTGGTTGTAAAATTTTCGTTTTTTTGTTTTCTTTAATATTACCAACATTTCATATGAGATCGACAGTCCCAGTTTTTCAGTAATTTTGATTTCGCAAAGCACCCGTCTTTTTAGTGCGTAAAAAACAGGAAAATCGGAGTTTCGGGTCGCTTCACACGTGTGATCAAGCCTTCGCCCAAGAATAATTCATGACTTTTTACATTTCAGATTACAATCGTGAAGGTTTCAACTTTTTAATAAAACAAAATCTAAGACCTATGGCGAAAATCTGGTCAAAATATTCACATTTGAAGCAGCAATCAAAGTTTTTTTAGGGACTTTAGTACCCCTGCACCCTGGCCCGCGGAAGGTTATGGTGGTGTGTACCCTTAGAAGATGACTGAAATTTGAAAATGATTAGTTTTTGTATTTCATCATCTTCCTAAGGATCCTACCAGCATATCCCGAAAATATCAGTTCAAATGATTCATTACTTTTCTAATAAGAGCAATTTTCTAGAGGCTATGCAATAGAAGTCGGGGGCTAAAAACCTCGATTTTCGCGTTTTGGCTGCATGCGCGCGCCATGCGTTGGTTTTGTCGTCTGTCGACTTATGTGTTAAAGTTCACCATTCAACTACCCTTCCCCTCGGTCTTCCCCCCCCCCCCCACCCCCCCCCCCCCCCCCCCCCCCTCCACCCCAGGGTCTCAATTTCTGAGAAAAAAGAAGAAATAACTCGATCTCGGGCGCGATTTTCAAGTTGCTTTAATCGTAGGCCTAATCAATCATTCGCCGCGTGGCGACTATACATTTGGTTTGGCGCGTCGACAGTTAGGCAAAGGATCATTTATTGCCTATATATGATACCATAAGGAAGACGACGGTTACCATCAAAATTTCTCAAGGGTATACACCACCATAGTCGCTTCCATTGAAACGCGTGTTAGAAACCCAGTGTTCAATCGCTTCTCCTGGGGTCTCCCTCCTTACCTAGGATTTTCATTCTGGTTGTAAAATTTTCGTTTTTTTGTTTTCTTTAATATTACCAACATTTCATATGAGATCGACAGTCCCAGTTTTTCAGTAATTTTGATTTCGCAAAGCACCCGTCTTTTTAGTGCGTAAAAAACAGGAAAATCGGAGTTTCGGGTCGCTTCACACGTGTGATCAAGCCTTCGCCCAAGAATAATTCATGACTTTTTACATTTCAGATTACAATCGTGAAGGTTTCAACTTTTTAATAAAACAAAATCTAAGACCTATGGCGAAAATCTGGTCAAAATATTCACATTTGAAGCAGCAATCAAAGTTTTTTTAGGGACTTTAGTACCCCTGCACCCTGGCCCGCGGAAGGTTATGGTGGTGTGTACCCTTAGAAGATGACTGAAATTTGAAAATGATTAGTTTTTGTATTTCATCATCTTCCTAAGGATCCTACCAGCATATCCCGAAAATATCAGTTCAAATGATTCATTACTTTTCTAATAAGAGCAATTTTCTAGAGGCTATGCAATAGAAGTCGGGGGCTAAAAACCTCGATTTTCGCGTTTTGGCTGCATGCGCGCGCCATGCGTTGGTTTTGTCGTCTGTCGACTTATGTGTTAAAGTTCACCATTCAACTACCCTTCCCCTCGGTCTTCCCCCCCCCCCCCCCCCACCCCCCCCCCCCCCCCCCCCCCCCTCCACCCCAGGGTCTCAATTTCTGAGAAAAAAGAAGAAATAACTCGATCTCGGGCGCGATTTTCAAGTTGCTTTAATCGTAGGCCTAATCAATCATTCGCCGCGTGGCGACTATACATTTGGTTTGGCGCGTCGACAGTTAGGCAAAGGATCATTTATTGCCTATATATGATACCATAAGGAAGACGACGGTTACCATCAAAATTTCTCAAGGGTATACACCACCATAGTCGCTTCCATTGAAACGCGTGTTAGAAACCCAGTGTTCAATCGCTTCTCCTGGGGTCTCCCTCCTTACCTAGGATTTTCATTCTGGTTGTAAAATTTTCGTTTTTTTGTTTTCTTTAATATTACCAACATTTCATATGAGATCGACAGTCCCAGTTTTTCAGTAATTTTGATTTCGCAAAGCACCCGTCTTTTTAGTGCGTAAAAAACAGGAAAATCGGAGTTTCGGGTCGCTTCACACGTGTGATCAAGCCTTCGCCCAAGAATAATTCATGACTTTTTACATTTCAGATTACAATCGTGAAGGTTTCAACTTTTTAATAAAACAAAATCTAAGACCTATGGCGAAAATCTGGTCAAAATATTCACATTTGAAGCAGCAATCAAAGTTTTTTTAGGGACTTTAGTACCCCTGCACCCTGGCCCGCGGAAGGTTATGGTGGTGTGTACCCTTATCCCGTGTGGCTTCTGCGCCATGTGTAGGAGTGCGTGTGCCGCGCGCGCCAGTGAGCCCCTGCGCAAACATGCACGCGACGTGTTACCACGGTATGGATTACGCGGTAGTACGCGCAACGCACAATGTTGTTCAATTCTAGTGGCATTTATGAGCCAAATCTGAGCGGGTTTTTTGCTGTTTTTGGAGCCAATTGTTAACCAATTTCACTGAAATAAACTTTAACACCCATCCCGTTATTTCCTCTATCTTTCATGCGAATTAGGCGCCACTTTGATCACAACTAACGGAGAAATAAGGATAACAAACACACACACAAACAAACACACAAACAAACACACACCGTTTCCAGATTTATAGTAAGATTATATATAAATAAGGAAATATAAATTAAATAATTCGGTCCCAGAGGTAGACCTAAAAGGGGGGATACACCGCGGTCCTAAAAATTCCGAAGTAAAACCGGCAAACCTGCATGGTCTGGTGGTGCGCGAGTGGATCTAACTCCACTCTTTCATATATGCAGGTCAGGTGGGCCGGGGGACTGCGGTTGTAAATTCTTTCTCCGGCACTTCTGTGGCTATTAATATGATAAGATAATTTATCATTCATGGAGCCTTTTCGGTCCGCAGGTCAGGCTTTAATTAAGGGAATGTTGCTGCGGTCTTGAAAATATAACCCGCCAAGATTGTGAGCAGTTGTAATCCATTCCTGGCAACCCGCGGTTGGCCCATGGGGTTGTTGGATTCAGGCATTATGCCAGGAGAGTACAGGTGCGTGCAGTATTCTTAATTCGGGCTCCTGTTCCATTGTTTTCGGATCCAGCCATTATAGGATGTGCTTGCATGTGCTTGCGGTACTCCTAAACCTAGCTAGGTCAGGTAATCCGTGGACGATTGTTGCACAATCAAGTGCTGATCAGCAAGGGCATGCTTGCTACAAGATTGTATCTTCAAGATGGTGTCTTATCTTGGGAGCTTTTGCTTATGTGGGTCGTTTTAAGGCCTCAAATTGGTGTATTGTCATCAGAAAATTGGAAATAAGTAATGAATTAATCTCATTGGATTTATAAAAATGTATTGGTACAGTCATTGTATTAAAGTGTACCGATCTGCCTTTGCGTCTTTGCGTAGACAGAGACTTAGACTTTTTCAAATTGTACTACATTTAGCTACAAATTAAAATGGAAAAGGAAATGTCATATTTAAGAATTTGATAGCTTAATAATAGTTCCTTTCCGGACTCATTCAAATGTTGTCTTAACCGTCCATGGCGGAACCAAAAGGTCGCTGGAAGAAATTTGCTAAAATTGAATAACTAATCTCATTGAAATGAGAACATTTAGACTTTAGAGGTATAGACATTGTAATAATTATACCGATCTGCTTTGTGTGGTCTTAATTGTACTATCAAACTCGCACTAATTCCAAATTAAAATTACATGTCAGGTTTCAGAATTTGGACAACTTACAGATTTGGCATCCGATATTCACATATCGAACTTATTCCGGCGACATCCACGTGTCAATGGTTCAAATTATTTTCAACAAGTTCAATTCTACTGTACATGAATAATCCCTCTCAAGGGAACTAAAATATCAAACTTGTCAAGTTTGTAATTGTTGTGTTTGGAAAATTAATATTAATGTTGTGTGCGATCCCATGACTGACCATGGGTCATGGTGAATAAATTTGATATTGTTGGGTTGCAGTTACAAGCTACCACTACCACATTTTGTGTCCTGTCGCAAATTTATCTGATAACAAGGCTATAGCGGAATCCATCATATCTTTGATACCTTCTTCATTAACAAAGGCAACCGGAGCTGTTTGTTTTAAGTCATCTTAAAACGGTACAACAATGCGAAATTGATCATGGAAAATTGTAAACAAACTTTACGCAGCAGACGAATAAAATGTCAAAGGTCATCTGTCAATGCAATCACCGCGTAAATACAGGGTGTTCAAAACGAAATTGTTCGCCGTATTATTGTGTTTCGTCAATCGGGGCGATTTGGATGTTTCAAACGGGTCGCGGACCCGGTCGCGGAATGCGATTTGCTTGACTCGTGAACCAGGGGGTGTGACGTTATTAAAAAGACTATGCCCCGGGCATAGTATACAAATATATACTGCCATGAGAGACTCTGGTTAAAACTATGGGCCCACTGAGGTGACTGCAATAGTGCTATTTTACTGAGGGCGCAGCCCCAAAGCAAAATAGCACTATTGCAGTCACCGAGGGACCATAGTTTTAATCCAGAGACTCGAATAAAGGCAGTATATATTTGTTTTATATACGTCATTCATATATTTCTAGTTCCATAAAGTTCAAATTCAAAAATCATCCGGTAAGTTCCAATCTTCATCAGTTAAAAAGTTTTAAAAGTTCAATTCAAAGGCAGTGCATCGAACGATCGTCACGCTGCGCCCGGGGATGCAAATCGTGCGCCCTCTCGGCAACAGGTTCTTAAATACTTTGGGATTGTATTATTTAGCATTATTTCAATTTTGGCCAACTAAAATGTTAAGGAAAACCGTTGAATATTGCATTTTATTGCTGCCAATTGGCAGCTTTTAACGATTGTTAGTATTTTGACCAGGAAAAATCAAAGTATTGCCGAATCATTGTATTTATGAACACATTTTGGCAGGACAAAATAACAACAATTGTCAAAAGCTGCCAATTGGCAGCTTTGTGGCAGAAGCTGCCAATTGGCAACAATAAAATATAGATTTTAACGGGTTTTTTTGTTATTTTGGCCAGTGAAAATCGATAAATCACCAAATAATACAATCCCAAAGTATTTCAGAACCTGTTTCGCGTAACGCGGAGTACAACGCCGCGTAAAACTACCGGCGCAAGTGCGCCGTAAATAGTTAGCCTTGCCATCAAGGCCTTCTTATTTGCAAAACCATTTCACTATCCAAAACAATAACATTTATATTGCAACAGTATTTCACACTTTACACCAGGCAATGATGTTACCCCATCCAGTATCCACCTGTTATTACCCATCACTGATAGGCCAGAAGGTTTGGTTTGGCGGCCAGTGGTTGGTGTTTTGGGAGCTCAGTGTTTGACAGGAAAGAGCCTAGGGTGTAGTTATGTTTTGTCAAAATATCCATATTGAAACAGTTACTAAATATACATATCATTGTCATAGTGTGTGGTGTATGGTGGTCATGACCCTATATGAGGACACAGCATCTCTCACACATTGTCCCAAATACATAAAATACATGGGATAGTTATATATAGGTCAATGAGATATGCACTAGCTCTACAAAATATTATAGTTACAAATCAATGGAAAATATTACTTGTACCAGGAATTGGGAGAAAGAGGGTAGTGAGTCTGAGACTTGAAATCAAGTCTATAAATAGTCTTCTTGGGAGCCGTAAATAGGCTAGTACTTTTGGGAACCGTAAATAGTACTTTTGGCAAAATAGCGTGTTTATTTTTGATCATGTGACCCACTTTTAACCAATCAATGAACAAGATTATATGAATGACGTATATAATTGTGACTATGCTCGGGCATAGTTGTTTTTCATGACGTCACATTGAAATTGAAGGCATAGCTTGATTATCCCCTCACTTTTAACCAATCAAATGACAGGAATCTATGTATGCGGTATATAATTATAGATTCAACATTCTCAAGTTAGATTTAGCTGTCAACTCTAGACAAGTCAATTATTATGTGACTCAAGTCAAGTTAAGCGTTTTAAAATATTTTGAATCCAAGTCACAAGTCAATGCTGTTAGGGACTCAAGTCAAGTCATCAAAAATGTTATTGGCCTGAGTTGAAATACTACTGGTATACATTATAGACTTATGCAAGTCATTCCTGGACGCCCCCCCCCCCCTCCCATTTGTAGACCTGGAATCCGGCCTAGTACACCTGTTTTAGTCCAAAACGGCCCGAAAAAACGCTTTACACAATGGGAAATGGGCCGTTTTTTCGGAAAGTTGGGAAATTGGGGTGGGTGGGGGGCGTTTTCACACAAAAAAGGTATATTAATATAAAAAAAAGGTACATTGGTACCAGAAAGAGGTACATTGGTACCAAAAAAGGTACATTGGTACCAAAAAAAGGACTTTTTTTTAGATTTGGGGGGGGGCGTCCCCCCTAGTTACGGGCCTCCAGTCAGCGATAATAAAAATGTATCGTGTTCTTTTGTACGATTCTAATTTATTATAACACAATCTATTATATCGGTGAGAAATAAACAGCAATCTATTATATCGGTTGAGAAATAAACAGCAATCTATTATATCGGTTGAGAAATAAACAGCAATCTATTATATCTGTTGAGAAATAACACAGCAATCTATTATATCGGTTGAGAAATAAACAGCAATCTATTCGTAGCTGTTCTGACATACCGGCACATCACAACAGAATTAAGTAATGTGATGTGCCGGTATGTCAGAACAGCGACGTATTATATCGGTTGAGAAATAAACAGCAATCTATTATATCGGTTGAGAAATAAACAGCAATCTATTACATATCGGTTGAGAAATAAACACCAATCTATTATATATCGGTTGAGAAATAAACAGCAATCTATTATATATCGGTTGAGAAATAAACAGCAATCTATTATCGGTTGAGAAATAACACATCGATCTATCATATCGGTTGAGAAATAACACAGCAATCTATTATCGGTTGAGAAATAACACAGCAATATATTATCGATTGAGAAATAAACACTACTATCCAGGGTGTGTCAAAAAACTGAAATAGTGGAAAGAAGCCATCTTTTTTTCAAAACCAAGGTGAAGTTTGAAATTTCTTAACGTTGCAAGAATGATATATTTGTTCTTGACTCTATGTGAAAAAAATGAAGTCAATCGCATTTTTCGTTTGTCTTTGGTGATCCTCTTTGCTGCACAACCCAATTTACTTGTTTGTCCACGAGCATAGGGATTTTTTTCGATTGAAATTGCACATATTTCATGTTCACATTTGAATAAAACAAAAATTTGGAATAATTTCGTTTTTATTCAAATTTAGAACATTATAAGCAATCCATAGCATGGGTTATGTAAATTAATTATTTTATCTCCCATGTAAACAATAAAGGATACATTAAATTCCAATTATATCACAAATTTACTTGAATTTTTAATGAGAGACGCATTTTGCAATCTTATGCATGTTTTAGATGTTTCGTGGACAAGCGTGTGAAATGGGTGCATGGGTAAAAAGGTTCACCAAAGGCAAACGAAAAATGCGATTGACTTCATATTTTCACATAAAATTAGTAACATATAGGCCTACATGTATGTATTCTTATAACGTTTTAAAAAAATCAAACATCAACTAGGTTTTGAAAACAAGATGGCTTCTTTCCACTATTGTAGTTTTTTGACTCACCCTGTCTATTATCGCTAGAGAAATAAACACTGAAATCTATTATCGGTTGAGAAATAAACACCAATCTATTATCGTTTGAGAATTAAACACAGCAATCTATAGTTTAATATATAATAGCAAGTTGAAGTTGATGTATGGCATGTGGCGTAACGTGTTTGGTAAGTAAATTACTTTTCTGCCTGGTTTGTTTTAATTCAGGGGTCTTTACGACATCAGGAAACGCATGGAAGAGCCAACGCAAGATTACACTTGATATATTCCGCAACTTCGGCGTTGGAAAACGGAGCTTTGAAGGGTCTATTTCAGCCGAAGCTCTGGTATTGGTCCAGTTGATGTCCGATAATAAAAATCATCCCTTCGACCCCCGAATTCCGATTGGGAACTGCGTGTCTAATATCATTTGTTCCGTCGTTTTTGGCAAACAATACGACCACACTGACCCCGAGTTCATACATTTCATGGATATATTCGGTTCAGTTGTTCACAAAGTTGGTTCTGGGGTGGCATTGCCATTTCTCCCGATCCTACGATATTTGTTTTCGTCTCGATATAATGATATCAAATCAATTACCCTGGAAATCAAATCACTATTTGAAGTATCAATCAAAGATCACATAAACACCTTTGATAAGAGATATCTGAACGATTACATAGACGTTTTTCTGAATGAAATTGAACGAAACAAAGACCTGGAATCTTCAGAATACATCAACCACCAGGCGCTTTCTGCGGCAGCACTAGAACTGTTCGGTGCCGGGACCCAGACCATTGCGTCATCAATTGAATGGGGTCTTCTCTATATGATAACATATCCAGAAATTCAGACCAAACTTCATACCGAGCTTGATACAATCATCGGACGCCATCAGACGCCTCAGTGGAACGATAGATCCAAGTTGCCGTACACCGAAGCTGTTATACAAGAACTTCAACGTATCCGAACTGTTGTGCCGCTTGGTGTTCCTCACATGGCAGCCGAAGACACTAAACTAGCGGGATATGACATACCTAAAGATTCCATTATTGTGTCCAATCTTTGGGCGGTGCACAATGACCCAGATTTATGGCCAGATCCAGACCAATTTCAGCCGGAAAGATTCTTGGACGAAAATGGAAAGTTTTGTCCTCGGGAAGAGTTGATTCCATTTAGTACAGGTTTGTATTCAATTCAACAATAATGGAAATAGACACGTGGATGTAATACATAATAAACTGAAGAGGTTCATGGATGAATATTTTTGCATTGGTTGTATTTATATACATGTTAGGATACACAAAACCACCAATGACAGCAACATTTGCCTGTATGGGATCCAGATAGTCGCCCCAAAGGGCCCCACATCTCCAACTGATTTATTCAACCGAAAAGGTAAATGGGTGAATCTTTTAGCATTGGAACTATTACATGTTAAGATATACAAAACCACCAATGACAGCAACATTTGCCTGTATGGGACCCCAGATAATAGCTCCAAAGGACCCAACATCTCCCAACTGGTTTATTCAACTGAAGAGGTATACGAGGGGATTAGTAAGTTCGGTCACCAAAGGCTGCCCCAACTGCACAAAACAATACTGCCTTGATTGTGTTACGTCATCCTTTACAACACATTCTTATCTCCCTTATAAGTTATAACTGGGGATAACCTATATCGAATTTGCCAGGTCCATTTCTGCAACTACTTATCTGCCTATGGAAGAGAGCCTACAAAGACGAGCTTGAATCATGCTGTATCATGACATAAATTGCCCGCTTAGAAGCCGTTAATTCGCTCTGGTAAACCTATTGTTATCAATACTACGAGAGGATTACCCAGTACATATATTTAAATTCGGAGCTAACTGCATGGGTAAGTTTCCATTATGTTGCAAACGCTCATGCCTGCGCCTTTAAACTAAATACAGCCGGTTGGTTGCACCCGAGAATTATGTCATATAAAGCAACCAGCTTGGCCGTGGAAGGCGAATATTTAAATTTGTTGACGGTTTTTAGGGCATCAATTTATAGCGCTGCTAAGCGGGCCTTGTAACCTAATGCTCGACAATGCGAGTCCTCACAAAAATCACATCACCCAGATTTTGATGAAAATATGTATCCATTTGATGGAGATCCACCTATACTCACCCGACTTGGATCCCTGCGACTTCTGGCTGTTTCCCAAAATCATATAAAGGTTTCCTGGGAGATTTTCAAAGAAGGACCCATTCAGTGAGGTGTTAATCACCGATCCTTTTATCACTACTTTTAACAATATAGAAAAAGGATCGCGCTTTCACCGCTCTTTCCTCGAGCTTTCCTCTACTTGTGTTTGGGCAAGAGCCCTAACATGTAATAGTTCTATTGTAAAAAGATTCATCCATGTCGGCGGAATAACACTATTATTTAGGGGTCTTTTTGGGCTAATGTCTAGGGCCCCGTACAGGCAAAAGGTGCTGCCATTGGTACTGTCATTACAAGTACCCTCTATGGAATGATATCCAACAAGGTTTGTTAATGTACCTCTTCGGCTGAATAATTGCAATTTGGTCCCCTGTATCGTGAACCCCCACCCGGCAGCAATACAGATTATTTACTTTTGGCCAATTATTAACATCATCAGACAATCAAACCTTTTTTACCCTCTCAGCTGACCCGGGCTCCTGGACTAATAGACTAGAATACTAGAGAATCACCATTGTACCCATTATTGATCAGTGTCCCTGGCCTAAAGTAGCCTAACTAAAGAATGAGTGGCTCGGAAAAGAGTCATTCTCCCTTTTCCCGTTAGCCCTTATTCACTGAAGAGAAGGCGGTCCCCTTGCCTGTTAAAATGTTGCCTCTGTGGATTTCTGATGCCATACAAATAATCATAATTTAGGCACAATATGACCCACAATAGTTTTGAACCAATAGCAAGCTCTTTATTTATGTATCATTCTTTGACTTTGCTATTAGTTGATCATGCCAAATTGATCATATTTTTTGGTTTCTTATTACCGTATGTTTCAGGCCGTCGAGTATGTCTTGGAGAAAATTTAGCGAGGATGGAATTGTTCATATTCTTCACCCATATTCTGCATAAATTCACCATCCGTAAGGCATCTCCAGAGCTCGTCTATTCACTGAAAGGTATATCAGGAGTTACGCATGGTCCTACACCTTTTGAAATCGTAGCAGAAATCCGACTTTGATTGAAATCTGTTGGAAGGATGAAGACGTACGACAGATGATTTTCGCATGTTGCACCACTGAAGACTATGGAACAATCTGCCACTTGCGCTTCGTGCGTGCTCCTCAGACAATCTGCCGTTTCAAGTCTAATCTGAAGACACATTTTTGTTTTAAAATGCGTATGATTTATAACTGTCTCCATGTGCAATTGGTTGTCATTATAATCCGACTTGTATATTTCATCCTGCGGAATCTAATTTTCTAATTTTAATCTTACCTGGCTTTGTATACTTCCACTGTTTCAAGGAATTAAACGCAGGACAACACGTTTTTGAGTGGAAAAACACTCTAAAAGGAGTGAAAGGGGATTTTATATGACAATGTTCCACTCTATTGAGAGTGAAAAATTAACTTTCACAATCATTTTAAAGTGGAAAATTTCCACTCTAAAACGGGTTGTCCTGCGTTTCACTCCTTTTCGAGTGAATTTCCACTCTTTCCACTCGTTTTACATTTAGAGAGTATTACTATAGTACGTATATTGTTGTTTTATGACTTTGTCTTTTATGACGTTTAGGTTGTCCTGTCACAATGTTTCTTATATTATGTGGTAAATGTAGTGTATATAATTAATTATTGTAGTGTTTTGGGTTGTGCAGCGCTTTGATCATGTTGATGCCGTTGCTTTAAGGATATCATACTAAGGTGGATTTAGGACGAGCTCTGGAAAGGGCCAGTATGCATGGTTCATTTGGGAGGAAGAAATGTACATAAAGCTACCGCTAGTGTAAATAAATGGTAGTAATTTGATAAATGAATTCCACTCTAATAGCGGGGTTTGTAAAGGATTTGATCGTTACAAAAAAAACTTCACAAAATGGCCAATCTTGGCACTCGTTGGTATGTGTAATCAGATAGGGACAATCGAATGGAGGGACAAGAAACTATTGTACTATTATATAAGTATGCGTGTTGCGGGGGTACAAATATCATCAGTTGAGCAAGCATACACAATACATTCATGAATGGGCACTGGTGCAAATCTCAGCAATCATACTGCACGACTCGCTGTGTGTCTTGCTTGATACGGATGGACCCCTTAGTCGGGTGAAAGCTCGACATGACCGTGAAGTAGGGTAAAATGTGATTTTATTGCTGAAAATCATGGATGAGTAAGTCTAGATTCACACCACCGGGTGCCAAAATGGCACTCTTGGGCAACTTTTTTTATTGACGTCTTAAGCCACACACCCTTTATCGATTATGTTATAATGACAAATATATTTGCAACACAAACATATCGTGTTTGGTATGAAATTAAAGCACGGATAATAGATTCAAATTCAGGCTATTGATGCAATCGTTTTTATCTGAGCATTGTTAGTGTCTTAGCTGTTCTCAATGTTGTTAGTTTCAAAATATAAGTCTTTGCTTCTATTTCCAGCTTATTTTGAATCACTTTACCCGCAAAGTTGTGCTATCTCACAGTGTTTCCAAATTAATGGAGGCCTAATGTTGATTTACATGCCTGTACGCAACTATTTATATGTCCTTAAGAAAATCAGTGGAGAAGTAATCAATGTTAATGAGAATACTGGTAACTGCAGTATAGGGGTTTCTTATGTTCTGAGGGTGGAATTGTGAAGTATTATATATACTGTAGCCCTTCAACAAGGCACGGTTTTAATTAATCAAAATAACCACAAATAACTTGTATTAAATATTTGAACGTTTTCAAAACAAATAATTATCAGTATGCTGATGTGCCTCTAACTCCAAATATATTACTAACAAGCACCTGATGTGTATGGGGACAGGCATTGATGAAGTTGACAGTTTTATTTGTACCATGGATGAAGTATCACATCTTCAAATTGACAGGCAGGATATAGCGTTTTATGTACGTGACATGAAATTACAGGTGACATGAAATTACAGGTGACATGAAATTACAGGTGACATGAAATTACAGGTGACATGAAATTACAGGTGACATGAAATCACAGGTGACATGAAATTACAGGTGACATGACCTGTATGAATACATTTTAATCACGTTTGACCTCTTTTGACTTTTTTATGTATTTATTATATCATTTTACATGTATTCCAGGAGTCAACCCGGGGAGTCAACAGCCTTAATTTGATACCAAAACATGATATTTTGTTTATAAGACACACTATATTCGTCATAATTATAACATTATCGAAGAGGGCGTGGCTTGACGTCAATAAAAAAATATTCTGAATCTATACATCCTCCCTCATGTATCATTTTCAGAAATAAAATTGCATTTGTACCCTACTTCACAGTCATGTCATAATTGTGAAGATATCCACTTGACTACATACCTGTGCAATTCCTACTGAAATACTATAGGCCTACTCTAGAAATGCAAATATATATCATCAAAGATGAACATCATTTTCCGATTAATTTGGATATTGGAATCAATAGGAACAAAATGTCTATAAACTTCCCAGGAAAAATTATTAATTACTTTGTTCTAGCATGTTTTCACATTTTTCTCAAAATATACCGATTATTATTCTTTTTGAACAAATCACGTATAAATTGTATTTTGATCATTTTTCGAAAGATTATACAGAGTGAGTCAAAAGACTGCAATAGTGGAAAGGAGCCATTTTGTTTTCAAAACCAAACTTAATTTTTTTTAATTTTTTTAAACGTTGCAAGAATGATGTATTTAATCCTAACTTTGTGTGAAAAAAATGAAGTCGATTACATTTTCCGTTTGCTTTGGTGAACCTTTTGACCAGTGCACCCATTTCACACGTTTGTCCACGAGATATCCAAAATATGCATCAAATCGCAAAATGTGTCTCTCATTCAAATTTGGAAACTTGAGTTCATTTGTGATGTTATTGGAATTTGATGCATCATTTCTTGTTTACATGTGAGTTAGCATAATCAAGTATAATCATACCCATGCTATGAAAGCGTATACTGTTCTAATTGTTAATAAAAAACTGACATTTTCCATTTTTTTTGTTGGCGGGATATTCAAATATGAAAATGCAATGTGTGCCATTTCAAATAAAAATCACTGTGCTCGTGGACAAACGGGTAAATTTGGTTGTGCAGCAAAGAGGGTCACCAAAGACAAACGAAAAATGCAATTGACTTCATTTTTTCACACAAAGTTAGGATTAAATACATCATTCTTGCAACGTTTAAAAAGTTTTAAAATTCATTTTGGGTTTGAAAACAAAATGGTTTCTTTCCACTATTGCAGTCTTTTTGACTCACCCTGTAGGGCAACCTTTGAGTTCCTTGAATAAAAACACACCGCAACTACTAGAGCTGACCCGCAACACGCATGTTTTGGGTTTTTGTTGTTGTAATTGAATACGATGATGTAACGATACAATAGACCGTTTCTAGTCCCTCCATTCGATTGTCCCTGGTGTAATTGCCATTTCTCGTATTGCCAGATGCGCCCAAAATATTCCTTATTGATATTTTTCGTTTGTTAAAGTTTTTCAATGTAATCGGAATGTTTGTTGTATGTCAGGTATGCATGAAAACAAGTGAATTTCAGGTATATCATCTATATATTACTGATTGTAAGCCAATAATTAAGTCAGGCATTTCCGAGATGAGGTATTATTGAAATCTTCATTTCAGCAATAAGATAACATGAAATTCTTACTTTCCGAAATATATACTATATTAGTAGTGAAATCATTAGCGGATGGTCACAACACAACAAAGTCAAAGGATAATTATTACAAAATAGTATATTATCATGATTATGGGACAAAAAATTATGCCAATACCGGGTTTTTTCACGCTTCAGAAAAACTTTACCGTGCATTGTAAATAGTAAATTTGTTGTTTTTCTTGTAGAACGTAACGATTTTTACACGGCCATTTCTAGTTTTCTATACTTTAAATGCCTTTGACTCTGATTTAACCCTTGCGAGACGCGAAAATTGCCCAAAACGCGTTCCCACGGCTCAAATTATATATTTGGCACTGCTTATTTTCTTTTACTAAATTCGATTTATCAAACATTTGGTGTGTTTTAATATTATATAATAAGGTAAATGCATGAACATTTTGTATGACCATTTTTTCTAATCTTTGGGGCATCTTTATTTAAAAATCAAAACATTGGCCTACTTTCCATCAAACCACTTGTACTGTGAGCTACGTTATCAAACTTTAACATGTGCTATCACGGCTGTTTGATCCCACATAATTTGTCCGTTTTATTCTGAGAACACTGTAACTTGCTGGCCCGGTTCTGGTTTTAAGTTATTCAAGTACCTGAATATACTGGCCATCTTTTGTAGAAATTTCAGAACATTTGTTGGTGCCATTTCTGAGAAATAGAGCTTTGAATATTATTATTTACTGTAATAGCGCCCTCATCGGCCACATTTGACTGAAGATGGTGGTAATGACTGCACTGTCTGCCCATTCTGATAGCAAACATACTGGAGTTTTAAAATAACACAGTAAACAAATTATGTGGTACTATGTATGAGCCAGAGAAAATGCTGAACTTATCGAAATTTGTAGCAACCGCGTTAAGACTGACGTTTTTTATCCAGATTTCTCAGTAACAATATAGGCGCTGCACTACATAACACATCATATGTGATAGGTACGTGTAACCTCACTCCAGTGGAATTTCCCGAAATTGCAGTCTTGAATATGAGCATTAAACATCCTAAACGTGAGCTACGTTATTGTGAGCTACGTTATCAAGTATAAAAGACTGTCATTTCATCACCCATAATAATATTAATAGGATGATTTATATCATGCGTAAAGCATGCACATCATCTTTAAAGATACAATGTGAATGAAATGTTTATTGTTTTATCTCGCACATTCTTTCATATTTATTTATATGGATAAAGTAGCTCACAAAATATTTATTATGTATTTTTAACAATGTACAATCAGATTCTCTTATTTTTTGTGTGCAACATATGAAAGTTTTTGGCAGTAACATCTTGGCCCATCGGAGCTAGCTCTCTGTAGAGAGTCACCAGTTTGATTTGTAATCACTCCGTTAATGTCTGTTAGGCTATTGTTCACATTTGCTCTTAACTTTATATACAAAAAATCCATCTCGGACAACATTTTAACAATTTTTCATTTGTTTAGATTCATTTTGGATAACGTAGATAACTAATCGGGCCATGCACACACACTGTTATGCCTTTAGTTTGAAGAATCACGAGGAGTGGTGTTGACAACTTTACTATATATAAAGCACCAATGACCCATCATTCCCTACCCATATACTTTAAAAAATCGCAAACAAATTGAAATTTGATTTTCAAAATCTATTGATAACCATGCAACATTAAGGCGTCGTTGAAAAAAACTCACATATAATAGCTTACACGTTACAGACGGTCCCTTTAAAAATAGTAATGGGTAAAGGTAATATAAAAGCTGGGACTACATTTTTTAGTCCCAGATAAAAGATAGAGCCGAAAACGACCGTGTGAAATGGAAAACATTGTGTTCGAGGTTTGCCAAAATCTACAATACAAAAAAGTACCACTGAATCCACCACCGCCTGCCAAAAACATAAACGCATTCTAGAAACGCATTTACAACGGTGTTTTATGTTTTATTAGCGATTGTTTTTAGTAAATAATCTGTCTGTTTTTTGCATTTATGTTGTTGTTGTGTCACGTTTTTTGAAGGAGTAAGGACATCCTTTTTGATAAACTGCGGTATTGATGGAAGCCTATTGCTGATAACACATGAGTGTAATAGTTTACTTTTTCAAATAATTGGGTTTTTTTAGGAAAATGTACACAATGTTGTTACCGGAAGTGAATGAAATTATGATCAATCGAAAATAGCTCATTACTCATTTGCAGCGGGTCTTAAGGTTGTCGAAAGCAGGCGTTTTATTTCTTCATTTGTTCCTATTCCTCTTAAACATGGGGTTGTTTGGAAAAGCGCATCAACGAGATCCTAAAGAAGTCGTAAGTACAAAAAAGTGTTCATATAAAAAGCCTCACTGCGTCAAATAAATGAAAAAGGTAGCCGAATTATGCAGTCTCACTCAATAAGCTAGTTCGCAAATTCAGAACAGGGTGCATCCTGGGAAAAAATCATGGGGGATAAACACACCGTAAATCGCGCTAATACACAGAGGATCCCATTGAAAACAGGCCTGACAAATTCGAAGTTTTTAAGCATTAAAAGTAGTGTTGGCAGAATTTAACCCCTCAGATATACTTATTAATAATGTCTTATTGCCATTCAATGGTTAAAATAATGTTGGGATGAGTAAAGATGATTATTTCAGAACTTTAAAAACTCGCTAAAACAGCTTCCAGCGTGTGTAAAGTAATGGGGAATAGCGTGGGAATTGCTTTGTTTATCCCCCGTGTCAATCCCACAATGCATTTGGGTTTCTTCTTGATTCTGAATTTGCGAACTCGCTTATTAATTATGTATTACAATTTGTATTGGCAATATCCTCAATCTGGCAGCTGACATACTTTCTTGATATCTGATTGTTTGGCTATATCTTGCCTCACGTCCCGTACGGAATAAACCGTATAGCTACAACGTATCATTAATTGGTTTGAGCATGCGCACTTGAGTTACGGGACGTCTAGCCAGACATTGCCGATTGTTTTACTCGACAACACTCCATATGGATTCACATCAGTATATGATTTACATGTGAATTATTTGCAGCCCATATTCATTTATTTCTAGTGTAGGCCTAGGCTAGGCCTAAATAGTAGTGTTAGTTAGTAGTGTGAGAGACTCAGAGTGAGACCTCTGTCTAGACTCTGACTATTTTAATTTATAGTCTATTTGGCCATTAGATTTTTATATAATAAATATGAAAATAATATGTCCGAGTTTTAATAAAAATGATTGTTTTAACAATTTAAATACTTTTTTGAACCATGGTTTTTGAGCTCCATAGCATGATAGCTTTCGAGATCATTGCGATCCCTTCATTCAGCATACCAGTGAGTGTTTACTTCGCTCCACACACTCACATGACGTCCAAGTGATCACCAGAAAGCGAGAAAGGATCAATTTTGGATAAGTAAGATCAGAGAGGCCATCGAAATAAGGACACAGAAACCGATCCTCAACAGAGACACCGGCTACGACCTACCCGCCATATACGATGACCTGCTATCATGTGATCACCCAAACAGGGTCATGTGACAAGTGGAGCATAGAAAGCTACAGAGCTTAAAAACCATGGTTCGAACAAAATTGTCTAGATTAATCTTTGATTTTTTGGTCAGCATTCATTTGCATGTGAAATTTTTTCTTCACCAAATTGTACGATTGGACCCGTACAATAGGGTGGGTGTTTTTTGGTTGCCTAACCTACGCTCACTTCATTTTTATATGGATTGTGGATAGAAGGTCAACCAGTTTGTAGCAAGAAGTGTCCAGCTGTTGTACATTTACATATTCAATGAAGATTATGCTCTCTATACATATAACTGATATTTGTGTGTGTATGTTTTCCTTCACTATTCAGGTTCAGGAAATAACCAGGAATCTGAACAAAGAGGGCAGAGGTATTGAAAGACAGATTCGATGTAAGTATCATAGTTAGTAAAAAACATTTGGTGTAAACCAAATAGCACCACTGCATACATGTAGATTAGCTCTTGCTCTAAAATCGATTGAAGAGTTCAAAAACGCGCTGCAAGGTTTGTGACAAACACCTTTGGTAAAGACACTAGCATCAGTAACATCCTCACCTCACTGGGCTGGACATCATTGCAAGATAGGCGCAAACAAAATCGTCTCACTTGTCTCCACAAGATGATAAACGGCCAACTGGACATAAATTACCAAAACTACACCCAACCTAAACCAACCAAAGCTAGAAAAGGACATAACAACCAATTCCAACAAACCCACACAAGAACAGACACATTCGCAAACTCCTACTTCATGAGAACAGTACGTGACTGGAACCAGCTTCAACCAGAGACTGTCATCCACGCTGACCCAGCCCAATTCAAAACTGCCCTGACATCCCCCCATCTACAAATTAGTCCACCCTATCCACACCTCCAGTTTAAACTAAGACGAGTGTTTTAGAGGACCAACCTACCAAGTACCAAGTACCAAGTAGTGCTGCTATTTGAAGAAGAAAAATCAGCATATCCCAGGAAATACTAAGATTGAATAGAAACATGGAGTCATGCCATCCTAACCATCAGGGCGGTTCTCTGGTTGATAGCGGTTCTCAGATAGGGTAGTCCTATGGTAGGACTATGCATAGATTAGAAAGAAATGGATAGCATTTCATCATTCATGAATGCTTTATGTCTCAAATTAATTTTTATACCAGGGTATGGTTACTCTGAAATACCTATATTTATATCTCCTTTGTATTACCTGCCAACTAAGTTAAAGAAGAACATTCAATTGATTGTTTCTACCTTTTTCAAATACTTTTCAATTTTAATTTTTTTAATATAAGTCAAATCAGGAACATGGAAAGATGTTTCCAATTCCAGATGACAAAAAAATTGAGGTTACAAAAAAAAGTTAGTTTCAGTGCCAAGCTATAATAGGTATTGTTTGTTTTTGTAACCTGCCAATGTGGTTCTGAACCACAAACTATGGATCGCCTACTGAGTGAGATGCCCTCTTCTGGATAAGGAATGCACTGTTCTAGATCTGGCTGAGTTCAATGACTGTGCTGAGGACTGTGTTCAGCTTTGGTTGAAACATAATATCTAACATGTGGACACGATAACAAGAATGTTGTTTTTCTGAAATGGTGTTCAACTGTTCATAATTTTGGAAGTGGTTCCAACTAAACTCTAAATTATAAAAGAGAGCATTGAAAAGGTCTTTCCTTAGCCTTGTTGATAAGAACTGTGTCTTAATGTACATTTCTCGGAAATTCTTAGAAATTTTGAGTCGTTATTTTGATTTTCATCCTTTTCCTAGTGAATTTGTTGTTTGAACAAACATACGTATAAAACGGAAGCAAGTATTTTGTTCTTGTTTAATGCCTTATCTTATGCTGGTGTCACATCACATCCACACATCCCAATACACATCTAAAACATATCAAATACTGTCAAATACTATTCTACCCATTAAAGCACAAGACGAGGAGGATGACCTTTGCATTGCATGTCAAAGGTCATCCTCGTACCTTATTCAAGAAAAATAGTGCTTCCTATTAACTCCTAATGTGTATTTTGTTTCTCTTACAGCGATAGAAAGAGAGCAAGAAAAGGTGAAGCGTTCACTCAAAGACGCTGCCAAGAAGAATCAAAAAGATGTGTGTCTCATCCTAGCCAAAGAAATTGTCAACTCAAAGAAAGCTGTCAAGAGACTTCACACGTCAAAAGCGCAGATGAGTTCAGTGTCGATGCAGATGAAGAATCAACTGTGTAAGTTCACTGAAGAAGGTTAACAAAAGTAAAACCTTGTTTTATATAAGAAGATACAAAATATAGGAACCCTTTCCCATTGGTTGATGCACCTTTCAAAATAGAGTATGTTGCTGCGAAGTGGCCTTTGTTTGTTTTTTGTGTTTGTGTTTGAAGTGAAGCTTTTTGAAAATTTACAGTAATAATGTTTTTAACAATTTCACATTTTATGTAACCTTCGCCATGAACATCAAACCTACAATGTGCATGTAAATAAGACCAGAATTGTCATTTGTTGTATAAGAGGTCATGTTACCTGAAGAATATAATGGGGGGGGGGCGGTGTCATCACCTTATGATGATTTTGTTATTGTTACTTTATATTCCTTACAGCTGTATTACGAGTAACAGGTGCTCTACAGAAGAGTACAGAAGTAATGAAATCCATGCAGAACTTAGTCAAGATGCCAGAGTTGCAGGCCACTATGATGGAGATGTCAAAAGAAATGATGAAGGTTAGTAGAATGAGGAAAGAAAATTCTCTATCCCAGGGATAGTGTTTACCTCTAAAATCCAGGTTTCCAAAAAACGCTATTACAATGGATTGTCAACGATATTGTTCACTTGAATGGCGTTACAGTAACCAATGCTTATATGAACTCTTCATTACCTGTTAATTATGATTCTTGGGGTCCATAAATCCATATTGACACATTTTCAAATTTGGGAATCCCATACCCATAGACTTCAAAAATCCCTCAGCAATCATGCAATCAAAAACCACAGACATATTTAGCCAGCCACAAAGAAATATAGATGAGGTGACATTTGTTGACATTTAGGACGCCCTCTGTTGGTTTGAGACAAAACACACCGGGCAAGAGTTCCTATAGTTTACATAGGCCAGATCAGGTTTTCTAACTAGATTGTGGTGTCACAGCAAATTGTTATCAAAACTGTCTTTAAACTTGCTGAGGAATGCTATAAGCTATCGCATTTCACCAAAAAAACTAAAGCTAAATGAGTTTTACAATTCATTAGAAAGAAATTTCATGTTGTCTTCATTAACTTTACTGTATTATTCTGCCTGGAGGGAAACAACATAGGGTGTCCCATTTGTAAATACATGACATCATAGGTCACCTCATCTTTAGAATACAGTTTTCACAAAGTTATTTCTGAAAACTATCATTTTAAAAGTAATGCATTGTGCCAAGCTAAAATTATTAGTGTGCATTAGTCAGTTCTAACTTTTTTTTTGTATGTAATATTTCTCTCTATCCAAGGCTGGTATAATAGAAGAGATGCTTGAAGACACATTTGAGTCATTAGATGACCAGGAAGAGTTAGATGAAGCAGCACAGGAGGAAGTAGACAAAATATTGTTTGAAATCACCGCAGGTAAGGCATCATATCCTGTACTACTTTCTCCCAGCTCAAGTATGAATGGGATTTTAAAGCAAGTCCTGCTGAGCGCAGCTTATTTTGTTGGACTTCTGATTCATAAGACACAAAACACAATAAATGGCCCGGTAACTATTATAGTATAACCATAGCAATCTCTCCTACTGCGGCAAATATTTCCAAGTGCAAAAAATATGTAAAACAGGTACGCTCTAAAACAAAACCTTTATTCTCATTCATAAACATTCATACTTTAGACATCTGTTAAATTTCGTACCTTTTATAGCCAACATTGATCAGCTTTTACCCCGGTTAGTATCAAATAACCCACAAACATTCCAACCAATTTCCGTGCGGTGAGTACATCACCCGTCAGCGTATTGCGTCGCATAATTACGCAGTAAGACAAACTATAGCTACCAAACTTCTTTAGCTGTGTTTAAGAGTGACCAATAATAAAGTGTCCATTTCTTTTTACTCACCTAACATTCTTTATGCACTCATCCAATATTCACACAATGTTTGTTTGTTTCATTCATTTTATCCAGGTGCCCTCGGTAATGCGCCCTCAGCAGCCACTAATGAATTGCCGACACCTGTTGGCGCTTCTGTCGACGTGGAATCAGAGGAAGAGGAAGAAGAAGTGGAAAACATGCAGGCTAGATTAGAAGCTCTGAGAAGTTGATCAACTAGGAGACCAAATGTTATCGCGATCTAATTTGCTTCTTATTACAAACTATAGGTTGTCTTCAGATTTGCATGTTGGTCTTTGTACTTCAGGAGACGGATATGAGCCATGTACCGGGGACAATCTAATTCACTCCCATCCCACTCAAACTATGCGTTTCTGATCTGTCGGATTGGAAGCTCTTAGAAGTTGATCAACTGGGAGAACAAATGTTATCGCAATTGAATTTGCTGCTTATTACAAACTATAGGTTGTCTCCAGACTTGCATGTTGGTCTTTGTACTTCATGAGACGTGTATGAGCCATGTACCAGGGACAGTCTAATTCACTCCCACTCAAACCATGAGTACTGATCTGGAGGATTAGAAGCTCTAAGAAGGAGGAGATCAAGTCGTAATGCTATTTAAGATTATTACAAACTATTGGTTGTCTTTAGAATTGCATGTTGGTCGTTGAACTTCATGAGATGAGTATGAGCCATGTACTGGGGACAATCTGATCCATTCCCACTCAAATTGTGAGTATCTATTTCTGATCTGTCGGATTAGAAGCTCTTAGAAGTTGATTAACTAGGAGACACAACTTTACCCTGATCTAATTGCTGCCTATAAAAAACTATATAGGTTGTCTTCAGACTCGCATGTTGGTTGTTGAACTTCAGGAGATAAGTTTGAACCCATGTACCGAGGACAATCTGCTCCAATCACAATCAATCTTTTAAGTATCTATTTCTGATCTGTCATATTAGAAGCTCTTAGAAGTTGATCAACTTGGAGACACAACATTTATGTCACAATCTGATCTGCTGTTCGTAACAAACTATAGTTGACAACTTGTCTTCAAAATTCTTTGGACTGGAAGTTGGTTATTGATCATTAGTGAACGTGTATGAGCTGATGTATTTGGTGGTGCAATTTGATCCACTCGGACCATAATATAAGTATTTATATCTGTTCAGTAAGATATAAATGTTGAGCTCATGATGACAAAATCTCATTCAATTTCGCCAACTCTGTATATCAAGCTGTTCTTATGGATATTGCTACAACCTGTCATCCTTTCATAGTTGGTTATTGAACATTAGTGGACGTGTATGAGCTGATGTATTTGGTGCAATCTGATCCAAGGATGTAAGGTTGTAGTAAGAAAGGATGCAAGGTTGTTGTAATTTGCCACTGATCAATGCAATACTCATGGCAAACAAATCCAGTAGAATGATACACGATGTCAATGTGTGAGTGATACAAAAACAGAAGTTATACTTAATTTTTAAAAACACAAGAAACAAAAGCTTATGATTAAGTCCCAAAATGAGATCCTTTTTAGGAGACTCGGGATTGCCTGAAGACAAGAATAAGAGGTTTTATCATTGTAATGTGATTGTAGCTGTAAAATAATTCCTGTAAATATTGTATATAACTATTATACTCACTTTGTAAATTAAAATGTAAGGCAAAATCAGTTTGTCATGTTTAAATATTTTGTATCTCATACATATATCTCTTATGTATAATTTTGCTTTAATTTGAAATAGCCTCCAGGTCCTAGCAATGTTGACTTTATAACGTGAAACAAAAATAGTCTTCAAGTTCTTAGCTAATGTATTCTCTCTTATGTAAACACCCAAGGACTTTTTCAAAAAGTGAAGGTTTTTTTAATGTAATTTTTCATTATAAAACCCAAGGACTTTTTTAAAAAGTGAAGGGAATTTAAAATGTAGTTTTTCATTTTAAAGTTACACACCCATTTTCATTGGAAACATTTGGGCATTTAGTACAGGGAGGCATTTACAAGAGACATTAAAGGTATATGACCCGATCACTTTTTTGGGGCTATGATTTTTTTTTCACATCAAGATATTTTGGTATCAGAAGAATCCCCATATTTTTCTCATTATGTCTGTAAAATATTAGGGGCCAGAAATGTTTCATTTGGAAATTATAGGCTAAAATGTGGTGAATTACTGCCAAAGGTGGTTAACCACCAACCAGTCTGTATACTACTCAATGGGCACATGTCTTTTGACCTTGCACTTCTAAAAATAGAACCATTGGAGTTATGCAACTCAAACTTTGGAATGCAACAATTTTAAGGATGACCTTTCATGTAAAATAGAAAACATCAAGTTGAAAATCGGGTCATCTACCTTTAATGCATTCAATCTACAAAATCATATATTATTTTGTGACAAACTTTCTTTTGCCTAAATGCACATGTTTAGAAATACATACCTGTGCAATATACTGTAAGAGTGGACATTTTCATAGTACATTTATTTTTGCGCTTTAACCAGCTACCGTCAAATTTTAAAAAAAATGCAAAACAGTTACAAATCAGCAAAGAGTGAAGAATTGTTCGCGCAAAAATTACCACTTTTACAGCAATGAATTTCTTGCCATCTCTTTAGCCTAGCTCTGAATCATAGCTCTCTGTTGGAGAATTATGAAATGAAACCATCGGCGTCAGATATTTTCATCAATATTTTTCAATTTGTCTGAGTAACATTTGTCAAACTTTTGCTTCAGATATCATAATGTAGTGTCCAAAGAATCTGTATAGCTTGGTTAAATAGCTCAACCTATTTCAATTTCCAAGAAATACTGGCTTGAATTTGAATCGCCCTGTTCCCGATACAGTAATAAATGTTGACGACTGTTTATGCTAGTTTTGCCGATACCTCTGGCCTATGTGAGTCTACCATACAGGGTGTACAATACATTGTGTGGGAATGGTTATAAATTAATTGATATGAAAATATTGTGATCTACAAAATGTATCTCTTGATTTCTTTCTTTCCGTTTATTCCCTTTTTCGATAAGAACAATAGACTTTTCTGCAATCCATTGTTATGATATTTGAGCTCTGGAACTTGTAATATCATCATGATATATTTGTCATGATATCATTGAAGATTTATTTTCATGTGAATATAAAATGAAATAGAAACAAGACAAAGACAAGTAAAATTGGAGTTAACACTAGAAACACTCAGCGTAAATAAAATGCCTCTAGGTGAATAAAAGTAAGCTGTTGGTTGTCTTGACCATGATGATATTATAATAAAAATATTTGGTTTGACTAATAAAAATAATTTACTTACTTATACCCTGGTATATATATTAACCCAATGATGAAAATTTATGCAGATTGATCAGAAAGATGGATACATTTTTTATTGCACCAATGGAAGACACTGTTAGAATATTTTGATCCCTAATAAAGATTGGGGTGAAGTATTTTAAAAGCAGTATTTCAATTGGCTATTCAAATGAGTATATCTTGAAATTAACCAATCTTAAACATTGTTAAATAGGCAGGTAGCTAGTGCCCGGGGGTGGGTAGTGCCCAGGGGGTTAATGCAATATTACCAACATGCATCCATTCATTATAAATTATTGTCTTTATAAGTACCTGTTTACTTTTAAATAATTTTGTACAGTATTATGTCAATATAGTATGAGTTCCTGTTGGGAAGACAATAATGATTGAAATTATATAATATAAGACTGAAAAGTAAGTACAAGTCCATTGATTTGTTTCAAAAGTTATCTTAGTATTATATGGTATTATTTCATTTAGCTAAAAATATAATAATACAAATCCTATAATGCCCTCTAGGGAACCAAATTTGACAGAGATAGACAGGTATTATGACCAATGTGTATGCATGGTCTGGTGAAGTACATTGATGACAACTTTGAAGTGTTATTCCTTTTTCCATCCACTTCAGATTTTCCCAGGGTGATAGTGAAACATATTTCTATTTTTGCATTTGGTTTCTGTAGATAGAGCCCATGGGAAAAAACAAATCAACAATAATGAAATCACAATTTTCTTGATAGATGCTAATAATATAATAATATTTTGAGGGATTCTAGTAACACTTTGACATATATCTTGAGATATCTATATAATCACACTGGATAGAGCACCCTGGACATTTTTGATTGGAAATGTTTTCAGGGGCCCAGGAATATTATGGTCTATTGCGAATAGGTAGAAATCCATTGATTATCCTTTTCTGATGTATTGTGGGATAGAAAATTTTCCCCCCAATTTCTATCCCAAAATGCATCAGAAAAGGATAATCAATGGATTTTTCCGATTCGTGATAAGACTTGTGAACTGAGCAGGATTTTCTTAAGAAATGCTAGTTAGGGATGGCATCCAGATTCGTACGGATTGAAAACCGTAGATCGGGTGGGTAAACGCACTGGCTGGCTGTCTGTTCACAGGAGTTGTTCAATGCGTTCGCTAAGCATGGCTAAATACGTATTGGTTGATCATTTATTTAACCGCGTTCTGGTTATCTACACAAAACTGTCCGTCTATCCCAGTGCGTTTACCCTCTTTGATCTACGGTTTTCAATCTGTACGAATTTGGATGCCATCCCTTAAAGACCAGTCCCAAACAGGTCGTCTTATGTACTCTTAAATTAATTGTCTGGTTTCAGCATAGATATGGAGCAGAGCAACTCTAATGTTGAACTGAGGGAAAGGGGGGTGGGGGTTGTTAGGGGGCCACTCAAGTATGAAATGGATAGGTGTGTAAGGCTGACACTCACCAACCCCAGTTTGTGGGAGAAAAAGAACAAACATAGGGATCATTGGGTGATAGGATGCCAATTGAGCGAGAAATATGCCAAATGTTCCAGAAATAGGGGACTTTGTGGGTAAGAGAGGGTGTACATTTGTCAAAAATGGGGTATTGGCTTAGATTTCGTTTTATTGGTATTTCTAAATACTACTACTCAGATGGCAGTGTTTGGAGATTGATCAACTGACATACCAACTAGACCACAAATTAACACAAATTTACGATACGAGTGCTTGGACTAAGCACAAAGAGATTAAAGGTATATTATGTGATCTTTTACAGGAACGCCCTCAACATCGAAAAAAAATTGAAAGCAGATTTTCTTGCAGATTTACATTTCTGATCATAAATCGTACATACATTCCAAGTTACAGGGCGATACGATTCTTAATTACTTCAAAATCATGGTTTTAGAGTGACACTTGGAATGTATGTACGATTTATGATCAGAAATGTAAATCTGCAAGAAAATCTACTTTCTAAAAAAAATCATAAATAGAGGGCGCTCCCCGGAAAAGATCACATGCCTTTAAGGGGTGTGGACCCTCAGCATAGCCTTTGTAAAACTGCCGTAACTTCTTTATTATTCATTTTATCTATATAAAAGTATACATTTGTTTGCAGAAAAGGGTTCAATGAATCCAACCATGATCATGAAATTGACCATTTTGGAGAAAATTATAAAAAATACGTTTTTTGACCCATTTTAGGTTCTGCAAAGATAACTCAAAATATATGTTGTCAAATTTTGTCATACTAGTTTTATTATATTCCTAATACAATTCCCTATAGGAAGCTTCTAGTTGAAAATCTTTATTATTTTTGGAATTATTGATCAAAAAGTGCCAAAAATGTTCATGATTTTGGAGGTAAAAAATCACATTTTCTGATACTTGCTAAAAACCTCTCCCATCCGAGAACCGCCCCAAACAAGATCAGAGGTTCAGAGGATGGGAGCGGTCACGGTGAGTAAGCCCTCATCAGTACATACACCACAGCGCGCGTCGCAGGCCAGAGTGATGTTCATAGAGTCAGCCAGTAGGGAGGTCACGCTGCATGTCATAATTTGTTACACGCGAGAAAACAATGGAATCGCAGTGACTGCAATCTTTGCTAGAAATAGCTTCGGAAAATGGTCTATTTGGGCATCTCAAAAACTGAGAAACGTGTTAAAAATCATGTAGAATTTAAGAGGAGGGTCAATAACATCTGCAGAACGGTAAAATGTATAGTATTAAATACGTTTTGTGACCAAATTTATGTCGTAAAATGTTGGAAAATTCACGTTTTGAAAATCTGTGGTCTTCGAAATTACAGGAGTTCATGGAGTGACAAGGAAAAGGGTCGTACGAAGCCGACTAATAACTCACAAGTTTTGTGCACACATCGCACTACGGTAAAATGAATTGATAACGCCATCATTTTTGTTTTAAACCTTCCATTTTCATATCGCGCGGGGCGTTTTTGCTCATCCCGCATTTCGAGAATGTTTTTAGTTTTATGATGAAAACGGCATCTGTACACAAACCGGTTCCTTTTTAGCGTCGCGGCAGGCACTGTACTTAGTTCTGGGTGTATAAGCCATAAACTAAATGAAACGAGTAAAACGACCCCAAGAGACATTGTGCAAAATTGAACATAAGGTATCACCCTAATATTCCTGACTAATTTCCAGTTAGTTGATCAAGATAATGGTCTCTGAAATCCAATGGTATAACCATAACGCCAAGTAAGTTACATTAACACTTTCTACGCGGCTATTGGTTTTATCACAGTTTTGACTATCTGTGGTTTTATCAAATACAAAACCTTTTTTTTTCTTTTCTTTCAGAAACCTTTTCCAACTTTCAAGGTTTAGGCCTACCTCAAGGATTACTGAACAAATACTAAGAATGATTTTGTTCTTAATCCAATGCGTTTCTCATGGTGAATCCAATAAAATTCAATAATTTTGACATTTTTTTAAACATTTTATGAACTTTTGGAATGTCGTCTGCAGACGCCTGCCGCGCAGATTAAGCTATAGGATATAGGCAACAACCAACACAAGCACCTTATGAACGGCGACGAGGGGGCTTACCAACTCAGTCATCTTTACGACCCTCTGATCCAGAGTATACGTCATCATCAGCATCTGATGACGTTATCATCAAAAAACAGACTAGAAACACTAGCTCTGGATCAAACACAATCCACTGAGGAAGACAACAGACAAGTTGTTGAAACCCGTATGGAAAAATAGTAAGTTTCCATTCTGGAATTTTTCTACGAAAAATTCATAATAATATAGGATAGGCTAAAGTGTGACGTCAAATTGGTCCCTTTCTGTTAAGGCGACACTCATTATACGGCATATCGTTTTTACTTACTTTTTGATACCATAAGAGTTTTCCCCTCAAATCATCAAATGTATTAATCAAAAGCTGTTTTTGGAACTTTTTCGAATGGAACATGCTTTAAATAGCACTTGCAGGCCATGGTAGTAACGTCGGTAAAGCCTGCTACCGTGACTGAGTTTGTGAAATCCCTTAGCATGCTTGTGTGGCTTTAAGATTTCATAAACCTTTTACCCGACCCGGCCGCTCTGTGTCCAAGAATAATTTGAATTGAAGCCCAAAGAACCCTTTTAAGGGTTCTTTGGGCTTCAATTCAAATTATTCAAAAATGGGTTCTATAGTGAATGCATTTGTTCTGTAGTTCATTCATAAACAACGTACACATGGTAAAAGATCACCTCATGGTAAGGGAGCACATCAAAACTCGACCGCGCGGCAACCGCCGGTTCCGCCCGGTTGGACCGCATATCATTGTTTAGAACAATATAAACCGGCTGCAACCGCACGGAACCCCACGGCACCGGCGGTTGCCGGGCGGTCGAGTTTTGATGTGCTCAGGCTAAGATTATACGAACTGTAGTAATTACTTTAAAATCAAATCAACATTTTGAAACAAAAATCGAATACTAGTAGGGTAAATTGGGGTAAGTGCTTAAGTGGGCCATTGGTGGTAAGTGGGTCCTTATATTCTTTTTCATTGCAGCACAAATCTGCCAATACCGAGACTTAATTCTCACCCAAAATAGCAAATTTGACTTTAAAAGTTTCATAGCTCAATAGGAGGAGTTATTCGGTATTTGAGCCGCGGGAGCTGCTTGAGATCAACACTAGCATTGCTGTGGTGCCGGTTTTGAGGAATTTTACTTAGTTAAGGATGTGATTGCCCAATATTTAAAGTTTTTTGCTGAGAATAACGGACAAAATTGAAAGAGTGATTTCCTTTCAAATGAAAGTTTTTACATGCCTGATTGCAGTATAGTAAATCATGCATGTGGAATAATATGATGAGTGTAAATGAGCCAATTATTTGGTAAGGTGTCCCAGTTACCCCACAAAATGTTAGTAGGACAGTGCTTCTTGAAATGAATTTTTAATACAAACAAAAGCAAAAATAATAAGTTAAATTGCATATAATGTTGCCAACAAGCTCAACACTTAAATCAATTACTGAACATGCTTATTGAGTCACTTGATTAACACTTTCCACCATATAAAAAGCCCGGGGGGGGGGGGGGGGTACTCACCTAAGACGGTATACGGGGGTGTGCCGCTCTAATCTAATCTAATGGGTAGCTTTTTGGGCACAAAATCCCTAAACATGGGGTATGATTTTGTGCTGGAAATCCCTAATAATGGGGTCACTTTTTACAAATGGGTCTATTTTTGCGAATTTTTTGTCTATTTTCGCGAAAATTTGCCGAAATTAGGTCTATTTTCGCGAAAATTTGCAAAAATTAGGTCTATTTTCGCGAAAATTTGCAAAAATTAGGTCTATTTTTCCGATAAATTGCGAAAATTTGGTCTAAAATGAAGCAAAACCACTAAAAATGGGTACCGATTTTTCCAAAATCACCCCTAAAAATGGGTATGGGTTTTGAATCTCCAGCGGCACACCCCCGACCAAACCAAATCCGAGTACCCCCCCCCCCGCCCCATAAAAAGCACAAATGTTTCAGAAACCTTTCCCAATTTTCAAATATATCTCAAGGATTACTGAACCAATTCGAAGCATGTTTGTAATTATGTCAATGCATCTCTCATATAGTGATTCCAAATATAATAATTTCGAAATGTTTAAATCATTTTGTGAAATTTTGGAATGTCGTCTGCAGACGCCTGCCGCGTGGAAAGTGTAAATATTGATTATGAGGCTGAAAATCACAAATAGTAGATTTTTTGCTACCAAAGCCCAAGAAAAATGACCCAACTAATTTGGCTTGGTATACAGATTGCAAAAACATCAAAGTATATGATATTATTATTTTCGATTTAATTGTGTCAGCTATTCCTAAATGCTCCCATATACATACATACGAGATTTTATAAAACGCTATTTCATTTAGATCACGGCGCTGGCAGCAAACAAACAAACAAACAAACAAACAAAAAAGAACAATCAACAACACCAAAAAAGTAAAACTTAAAAAACTAGTAGGCCTACTACATACAGAAAGAACAATTAAATAGGAAACAGGTGAGTCTTCAGGTGTTCCTTGAAAACTTGTAAGGATTCACAGAGTCTGATGTTGCTGGTAGATCATTCCATAGTTTAGGACCAGCAACAGTGAAAGATTTATCTGCGGCAGAGTTTTTTGTACGTTGAACAACTAGGAGAGATCGATCAGACCCGGATCGAAGACCAGGTCGACCAGGTTTATAGTGAGCAATGCAGTGATTAAGATAGATAGGTCCAGTTTACATTAATACATTTATAAATATATGTACACACAATTTGTAGATGATACGCTGTCGCAACGGGAGCCAATGCAGTTTGAGCAACGGAGATGGCGAGTCTCTTTTTCTGCTTCCACAGACAAGGCGCTGTGTTTAATTTACCTATCTTTAGCCGTGTCCAACTGACCCACAGCTGCGCGTAATTGGGGTAAGTGGGACACTAAGTACCATTTTACAGGGTTGGAATTAACATGTGTATTGATCACAAATTATTTACAAATATATCTTATTACCTGCAGTTTATGGCAACAAGTGTTCCGCACATCGTACCGTATTAGGCCTTAAAAAAAAAGGTTTGTTTGCCCAAACACGACCGACCCATAAAATCTCAAAACCCCATGCCTTTTTTTTTTCTTTTTTCTTTTGAGATTTTTTTTTTTTTAAATAATGTTTTATGTTGAAAAATATATGTATTAAATGATATTTTCATCTTAATTTGCCAAACTAATCAACTACACTGCCCTGTTATTTACTTATTCCCACATATCCACCCTTTAAAACACTAAGGAGATGCAAATCCAAGATCCTACCACTATCTGAAGGTTTGTACTACAGGCTGCCAGCTGCCCTATTATTAAAAACAAAATACATGTATTAGCCCTAACCAGCCAGGCTATGTTCGTACGGTGTGGAAACTGGGGGAAGGGGACAAAGTATGATTTTAAACCAAATAATCGCTGTGAAACCCCTTGGAATTGACCCCCAGAACCTATGATCACCGCGCCGCGTCCCTAATCACTCGGCTAACCTGGTAATGCTCATCTGGGCAGTGATTTTGTACACACATATCAGCTTGGTTGATGACGTCATCGAATCATATGCTATAGAATGCGCGTGGACATTGTTTTTTGCTTTAGTGAATCGGAGTGTAGGGAGGTTAGGGTTTTAAAGAACATTCAAGTGTATTAAAGGTAGATGACCCAATCACATTTTCGTAACACAGAATTATTTCAAACATACGGGGATTTTCATATCATATGAAAGCTCGTATTTTTCTCATCATCATACTGAAATTTGACGGCCTAAATCGGTATAATTACGGAGAAATCGATGAAATAAAGTCGAATTACCGCGAATGGTGGTAACCACCGATATAGTTTGTGTACTTCTCAATGGGTCCAGTTCACAGCATCTTGTGCGTCTAAAATAAGAACCATTAGAGCTATGCAACTCAAACTTTGGAACACGACTTTTTTAAGGATGACCTTTCATGTACAATAGAAAACTTCAAGTTGAAAATCGGAACATCTACCTTTAACATCAACTTGTATAGTCTTTTTCTTCTCTAAAAGTGTCCATAGCCAAAAAAAGAAAAAAAAAGAAAAAAGGTAATCGACCTACCGACCCACTTTTTTCAACTCTTGTTTGGGCAAACAAACCTTTTTTTTTTAGGCCTAAGCGTACTGTTATGAGCTCAGAGCCTTAAGTGTCCCACTTACCCCAAGTTACCCTACTTCTCGTCATTCTCTCTCACTTCTTATACAGGATGTTTCAGAATTATTTATACCTGATTAGGGTGCATTTATTTAGCTATGATACTATCATGACTGGTCAGGTGCTTATAATTTTAACATTTGCATAGTTAGCTTTCTAAGGAATCTTTTTTTCTTTAAATCTGACGATTTTTTAAATGGACTTATTTTGGTAAATTCCACGTTTGACCAAATTTGTTTCGCAACACGCTGAATTTATATGATATGCAGGTAATTTGCTGTATCCTCTTTTAATTTTAATTTCCTCTATATAAAAGTTAATAGATGTTTTAGTGGTTGAGATGTTTCAAGAAGCAATATTTAAATGGTGTTGGGAATTGTTCTGCTTGAGTGATACCATACTTTCTTAATTTAAGCGGCCGTTTTGAGTTTTATCGATCGAAATATGCTGAAAGTGAGAAAAAAAGGGTTTCACCGATTTTCAATAATATCATGCCATGTGCCATATCGGAACGGATCATAAAGATATCTTAAAGAAATTGGCAGAGTAAGTGGGAAACATGTTCCCCTTTAAATGTTTATATTGCATGTATGATATTCCGTCTATACTATTGTTTTTATATATAGTTTTAAACTTTTTCAAACACGGTATCAATAATTCTGGGACACCCTCTACTAGATAATAGACATGGTAGATACTGCTGCTGTGAGTTCTTTTAAAATCAGAGTTAATTGTTTGTAGACTGGTTCATGCCGTTCAACTTATACTCCAAACACCTTTAAAGGGTAATTTAAGACACATTTGATTTGAATATGTAAAAATAATTTAAGACACATTTGATTTGAATATGTAAAAGTAAAATCTGTTTAACTACAGTACAAGTGCAGAAGAACATCTAAACAAATATTACTGATCGTAAGGTAACACTTCAGAAATTGATATGTTTGTATTATTGTATTTCATCTGACTTGTATTGTAGGCCTAGTAGTTTCTTATCGCATTATTTGTTTAACTTATTACCTCCATATGTTAGACAGTAAGATAGCATATAAACACCTGGATGCGAGCAGTGACCTTTGAACACTGCTTATACGAACTTTAAAAACAGTATGTAATTTGCATGTACCGGAGGCATGGAGGCAACCATTTACAAGAGTTTTACACCATTATTTTTACCCGGGTTTTCCTCGTTGTTACGGGGGGATTGGACACGCTAGACTCTCCTCCCCTCAAATTTCATGTGGGGGCTCCCCCTAAAGGCCCTGCCACACTGTTGCGTACGTATAGAGACGACGTGTACCCGACTTTTTTTTGAGTGTAAGTTGTCATTCGTTCGTGACATATTTGACATACGTTGTATTCGTTAGCGGTTCGCTAGGGGTTCAAAAAGATACGCTGGGGTTTACTATGAATTTGTTGAGCTGATGACAACGTTCAATACGATATGTATACGTTGAGCAATAGCTGCGTGAACGTTTCGCACGTTGCAGTGGCGTAACCAGCGGGGGGGGGGGGGGGGGGGGGGGGGGGGGGGGGGGGGGGGTGGGGGGGGGGGGGGGGGGGGGGGGGGGGGGGGGGGGGCAGGGGGCGGGAGCCCCCCACTTGGAACCCTTGCCCCCCCCAAAATGAAATCAAGTACGGCTGCAAATGAAATTTACAAACAAAGTACACTCACCAAATCCCCCCGAATAATGACAGCGTGTCGGTTGAGATTGGCACTCTCGGTTCATTTGACGAAAGGAATCATGGAATTATGATGGTCAAAAGTACACATATGAAAAAATTTCGCGCGCTACGCGCGCATATGTCTTCCAAAAATGAAATCTTCTTTGGTACAAGCTTGTTTAGAGCCAAAATGTAGCTTATTTGTCCACAAAATGGATGTAAAGTCGAAAATTTTCGCGCACTACGCGCACATCTCTTTGCTCAAAACATCTTAGGAGCCCCCCATTTCAAGTCACTGCCCCTTCTTGCCCCCCCCCCCCCAAAAAATGAAAAAGTCTAGTTACGCCACTGGCACGTTGGGTGTCAGGTTGCTTATTCGACAGCTGTTCGGCCATACGGTGCTTATGAAGAAACCTACACCCAACGTGCGAAACGTTCACGCAGCGCATGCTCAACGTAAACATAGCGTATTGATCACTAGGCGCTGTCACCCCTTCAACATTTTGAACCATGCATGAACAAATTCATAAGCCCCAGCATACCTCTACAAACCCCTAGCGAATCGCTAATACCCCTGTCACACATACGGCGATCAGGCCTTGCGCTCTCGTTGCGCTGAAAAAAGCCATGCAAAACACAATAAGGCCTCTAAGAACCGAATGGGGACGCAGTGGACAGCATCTAGAGCGGGGTAGGGTCCCCATGATCGCCCTTGAGGCCCATACAAAGCGCCGCGTTTGTTTATGCTCTGCTGCGATCTAATTGCGCTTATAAGTCGCTGTCTGCGTTACTAGTCCCTTCTCAACACGTTTTCAAATTATATACAGTCCTCAAAATAAGTTACTACCTAGGATATACAACACATACATATAACACATATCGGCCGAGTGCACCACTTTATCATGTTTATAGGGAGGTAAGCTACTTCCCTAGCAGCCCTAACTGTAGCGTAACTTACTAACGATGTAATTATAAGAGCAAAACTGGCGAGTAACACCAGAATAGCAACTATCGAGGTAAATGTCCACATTATTCAGCATCGTCCCCTAAAAGATGAAACTAAGCATCCAGTATGGGTTTCACCCTAAAGCCAAGCAAATGCCCAACTGTAATTGACTTTCATATTGGGGAAAACATTGTAAAAACTGTTGATCAGGACCCAACGTCTCATTGGTTCGCTGATAACATTCAATGGTAAAGAAAAAGATGTGTATGACATGATTGTGGGACAAACAATAAATTGTACAATATTGAGCAATCACTGGTTCGCAATGAGTTCAAATTGGCTTTATACACCCGTTATTATCTTCCTAAATATTTTGCCTCGCTGTTCATGATCTCACCAAAACCAGCCTCCAATATCGCGACTCGCAAGTTACTAGCCTAGCAGCTTACCCCGGTTTGGTGCTCTCAAATGTTTTGGTTACGCCTCAATTACTAGCGAGGTAGCGCTATTCTTCAGCTACTCGCCATTGGTGCACTCGGCCGATAGTGTTGACCTGGTCAGTTACTTATTTTGAGGACTGTACATTATAGGCATTATACTCCTATTAGTAGATACAGAAGGAATAACAATGACCCACGTACGTTTAAAGCTCTAATTTGCTAATCACATTGCCGATAAATTGATTGTTATTTAAATTCTATTTAGAGAGCATTATCCTAGCTTAGCGTAATGCGATAATGCTACTTTTATATAGACATGATAATCGGTTGGCGGGAGTTTTAAAAACAGGTGTATCAATAACATTTTTGATTAATCTGAATACAATAATAGTGATAATATCATGATGGGTTTGTCTCCTGACAGCAAAGGTTTGTTCACACTATAACGTTATTGACTGTGCGGTGCGGTACGTTATTGCAATGGAGTTAAAAATATTTAACTGTCATTGCGGCAGTCTACGACGCATTGCGTTGACGCTGACGCTCTAATATTTTGCCAAACGGCACTGAATGCCATCGCATGCGGTGACCTGCGTTGACCCGGCGTGACCCGCGACGAATTACCGTACATTGCGGTGGAAGTTCGGCTATCGCATCGCACAGCAAACATCGCCTAGTGTGAACGAACCTTTACTGCAGTCGCAGAGGACAAGTAGTTTGTATGCGTCCTTGCTACGTCGACGGGACACTCACTTTTCGCTGCTACTGAGTCATTACAGCGCTCTGAACAGAACGCGGAACCTCCACGCTTGTTTTGTGCATGCACAAAACAAGCGTGGTGCACTGGCGCTCAAGGGCGACCATGGGGACCCTCTCACGACCCTCTGAAGTCCCAGCCAGTTCCCACTGCGTCACTGAGGGTTATGTGGAGATCTTGAGACGTTTGGCTTGGCGTTTTGATAATGTTTCAGCGTAATATAAGCGCCGGTCTGATCGCAGCAGTTTGTAAAAGGGTTTGGTGACATTGATTTAAAAATGGACAGTTTTCCGCGCTATCACTGCGTGTTATACACTTTTTATAGCGCAATGCGATCGCTGGCCTGATCGCCGTATGTGTGACAGGGCCTTAACGAATACAACGTAGGCCAAATATTCACGAACGAATGACAACTTACACGAACGTACACCAAATTTCCAAAACGACGGGCGGCTGGTAAACGGCTTATACGAGGGTCATTCAATAAGTTCTACCAGCTCCCTTATAACATTGCTAATATGAATGACAGCCTCATGACATTTTTCATGATCATAGCTCCGAATTATATAGCTACACATTTATAGTAAATGATAATTGGTATCTCTCTCACTTTTATAATGATGCGATCAAAACCAGAGAGAGATTTTGGACAACGGACACGGACAATTATCCTAAAGATAAATATTGTTTTCTTATTTTTTCTTCTTGAATATAATACTGTAATATCATGTATAAATTGTAGGCAATATAAACCTTGGTAGGCTTGTATATAGTATAATATCAACTCGAATGTATTGCAATTGCTACGCCTTTAGCAAACTGGAATACCGCTATTAAGTCAATTTTTCGTTGTTACAAGTCAAGCCAAGTCAAGCCATAGTGAAAAGCAAATTATGACTTTTGCAGCGGTTCTCTGTGGTAGGGTTAAACTTATGGCTGTCCTGGTCTGGTTCTGGCTAATTAGAGGGCACCCCCACATTTTTATATATACATAGGGTACATCAATCAATTTTATTGTTTATAGTCTGTTCAAGAGATATCTGTAATTTAGAACGGTTATAATCTACTGATTAGAATTGGCCAAATAAATAGCACTTATGAAACATTTGGTTGTTTTTAACCGTTTCCGTCGCACTACTTGGACCTTTGGTTTAGTAAAACCAGTACTCAGACCAATCTACTGTGAATTTGTAGCTGAGATTCAAAACAACAATTGTGGTATATTTCATACGACTGGCTTATATAATAGCAAAGTTATGAGGTATGAGGTAGAACTTATTGAACGACCCTCAAATTTAATATTCCGCTTTTTTACATCCGGCGCAAATAGCTAAATTGACAAAACACACAATGTATTCAGATTCAACATGTTATTTCCATGGCTATACAAAAGTTGCATTATCGCATTACGCTAAGCTAGGATAATGCTCTCGAAATAGGATTTGAATAACAATCAATGTATCGGAAATGTGATAAGAGCTTTAAACATGGGTCATTGTTATTCCTTCTGTATCTACTACAAGGAGTATAATGTCCTCGAAATAAGTAACTGACCAGGTAATATGCTCTCAACTCCAACCTGAGACTATTAGTCTCAGACTCCAACTATCGGCCGAGTGCACCAATGGCGAGTAGCTGAAGAATAGCCAGCGCTACCTTGCTAGTAGGCGTAACCAAAACATTTGAGAGCACCAAACCGGGTAAGCTGCTAGGCTATAGTTACTCGCGAGTCGAGATATTGGAGGCTGGTTTTGGTGAGATCATGAACAGTGAAGACAATAACGGGTGTATAAAGCCAATTTGAACTCATTGCGAACCATGATTGCTCAATGTACAATTTATTGTTTATAGTTGTTCCACAATCATGTCATACACATCTTGTTCTTTACCATTGAATGTTATCAGCGAACCAAGGAAACGTTGAGGGTCCTGATCAACAGTTTTTACAATGTTTTCCCCAATATTAAAGTCAATTGCAGTTGGTTTCCCGCTGCATAGGGAGAGCGAGCGGCATTTGCTTGGCTTTAGGGTGAAAACCATACTGGATGCTTAGATTCATCTTTTAAGAGGACGAAGCTGATTAATGTGGATATTTACCTCGCTAGTTACTACTCTGGTGTTACTCGCCAGTTTTGCCCTCATAATTACATCATTAGTAAGTTACGCTACAGTTAGGGCTACTAGGGAAGTAGCTTACCTCCCTATAAAGTTACGCCAGTTTGGTGCACTCGGCCGATATGTGTTATATGTATGTGTTGTATAATATGTATAACCTAGGCAGTAACTTATTTTGAGGACTGTATATAATTTGAAAACATGTTGAGAAGGTACTATTAACGCAGACAGCGACTTATAAGCGCAATTTGATCGCAGCAGAGCATAAACAAGCGCGGCGCTTTGTATGGGCCTCAAAAGTCAAAGGCGATCGTGGGGATCCTACCCCGCTCTAGATGGTGTCCACTGCGTCCCCATTCGGTTCTTAGAGACCTTACTGTGTTTTGCATGGCTTTTTTCAGCGCAACGAGAGCGCAAGGCCTGATCGCCGTATGTGTGACAGGGGGTATAAGGATGAGGCTACGCGAATTTGGAGCTGGTCAAACTATAGTGATATTGCGTATCTGTGAAATGTCTCATCATTCTGTTCTAGCAGTCACTCACTCATCACTCACTTGTAGTGTCAGTGATTATTACCCGAAGGTATGCAAGCACACCTGTATAAATGCACACTTTATTTGCACCTATATGAGATATTGCCATTAACTTAACACATCCCGACGACGCGACGTTTACACGATGAACATGTATATTGATAATTACTAAAGACAAGAAAGTGTCTTACACAGTGAATTGATCGTGTGATATTGACATTTTTAAATCCATGTGTCAGTATGTGATCGCGGACTTCATTGAAATCACCTCCGTGTGTATACGTTTACGCCGAATTGGCCGCCACGATGAGTCTCGGCATCCGGGTTCGGCATTTATAGATGAGAAGATATTTTAAGATGTACAAAATTGTAAACATGGTAAACACTGATTTAAACACACGTGCAAGTTATGGGTAGTATAGTCATTACATAAGCGAACATCGTTGAGCTCACTTCTTTGGCTTCTTGATTACCGTTCAACCATATGTACGTCTCGGTATCGGTCCCTGTCACAGCATTTAAAGATAAGATGTTCAAACTACACTATATATTACATACAGAGGGATACTGACAATTAAGATTTTCAAGAAGGACAGACGTCGTATCATGTTTGAACTACAAATGTAATATTCTAATTATCTTAAGCGTCTTGTTGCCTAGAGACCGTACGATATGTCTTATCATTGTGATTCGCTTGTCAGACTGCTACACTGTCAGGTGGACCTGATAACACCAATCATAATTGAAGATAAGGTCCCCGATGGTTTCGCACTATAAAAATGGCCATTATGCCTGGAAAGCTGAAAAGTAATATCTTGGATATATCTTATGAAAGCGTGTACCTCGCAATTGAAGTTTTCTACTGACTAGTAGCAATTATACTCTGTTATCAAATTATACCCAAGGAGTCGTGGATTTATGAAAAGACCGTGATTTATAAGGTTGCTAGCGGAGCGCAGGATCAGAGGAGTGATACAGCCGTTTTAATCTAGGGACATTTTGTGAAATGTAGCCGCCTCCGCTGCTGGTAGTGCAGACAATGCTTTATAAAGACAGGAGTCAATTAGTCTGCACATGTTTCAAGCGTATACGGATCTTACCTATTCAAATGCAGCGATGTTCATCGTTAATTTGCAAGCTATATTTTCATCAGAGGAGCACATTGCGTATGCAATATTATCGTTTATTTTGAGAAATGATATCACATGTTTGAGAATATAATCATGACATTTGATTTGCAAATACCAGAGATGAGTGTTGTTGAAGTCACTTAGAGGCATTTTACTTCACGTTTAGTAGGGACGAGGAAATTGCTGTCTACTGCTGATGACGGATGGATAACAGCCAAATTGGAATGAAGAAGATATTTATGTATTGGAAGTACTTCTTTTCGGTACAGCTGATATTATGTTTCAGAATACCTTTGTGCCGTGCAACCGTTAACTATACAATCGGAGTTCTAGGACCATGGAACACATCTTCATCAGATGTGTACCCATTCTGGGCGCCGAGAACTTTAGGCGCCGTGAGCATCGCGATTGATGATGTCAACACGGCTGGGATACTAGGGGATAAACAGTTACAATATGTGTATCGAGACACTGATTGCGATTCGAGACAAGCCAGCGGCTCGGCCGTGGAACTTTTCTTGAACGAACAGGTGAAATCCTATGTGGCACCACCTTGCTCCAATCCGTGCAAAAGTGTGGCAGATTTGGCGTCGTTTTGGTACTTGCCAACAATGTCTTGGTTTTGCGCGGAAACAGACAGGTCAGACAGTAAATACTGGTATCTGGCAAGAACGTTCGCGCCTTTTACGAGTCTTTGCAACATTGCAGCTACTACTATGAAGTACTACGACTGGAATGTAGCTTCTATTATTACCAAAGATGGTACCACGTGGGAGACACTGGCCTTATACATCAATGATCGTTTAATTGGAGAGGAAATTGGGGTTACTCTATATGAAAAATATACGGAACCGTTGAGTCTTGAGAAGGCCCGGGAACTTCTAAAGGGTGCCATGGATGTTTCCCACGGTAAGGCATTCACAGTTGTTATTATTGTTAACATGATAAAACTCAGTTAAATATTTGGCTTATGATGAACCGGTTCCGTGCCTATCATGCGGCGAGCGGGTGATTCGCCTCGAGCCGAAGATTCGTACGGAGCCCGGCCCGAGTTTCGTCCCGAGCCGAAGGTAAGCTGCCCAGTTTTTCCGTCCAGCGACCGACTCGTGGTTACCAGCTCGAAGTCTTTATAAAAGCAATGATAGGCACAGAGCCAGTGCTTGATAATCAAAAGTGACGAAATGTTACCGAATTGGCCTTTTGATCCTGAGCAAACTCGGGTAAGTTGCAGGATCCAGGAACGTTCCTTTTTTTTACCATTCCTTGGGCACTAGGTGCGTGCATTTTTAGAGAGCAACAGATACATCACTGCACCTAAATGGCACGTCCTGTCTGTGCACAAATTAAACATACGATATATATGCCTAAGAAATTGTAACCACGTATCATACCTTGTTTGTAGTTAGATATTCAATTTCTAAACGTGTGCATATTCGCATAATTTAAACGATATAGTTTGTTTCCTTAATAATTAATTCGTAATATTCCCAGGCTCCAAATCAGCCTAATAAATGAATAAATTGTAAGCCTAATAGTAATAGCTCTGATAAGGCCTATACATACATGGCACTCAATTTTAATAAACACAACCGTCCATCCAGTGTAGCAATACATTGGCGTCAGTAACTATTTGCACGCCTATATTTTAAAGTAAATAATTATCGTATCAGTTGGAGGTTCTTTATTGCATCACTTTGTCAGTTGGAGGTTCTCTTTCGCATCACTTTGTCAATAGGAGGTTCTTTATCGTATCACTTTGTCAGTTGAAGGTTCTTTATCGTATCACTTTGTTAAATGGAGGTTCTTATCGTATCACTTTGTCAGTGGAAGGTTCTTTATCGTATCACTTTGTCGGTTGGAGGTTCTTTATCGTATCACTTTGTCAGTTGGAGGTTCTTTATCGTATCACTTTGTCAGTGGGGGTTCTTTATCGTATCACTTTGTCAGTTGGAGGTTCTTTATCGTATCACTTTGTCAGTAGAAGGTTCTTTATCGTATCACTTTGTCGGTTGGAGGTTCTTTATCGTATCACTTTGTCAGTGGGATGTTCTTTATCGTATCACTTTGTCAATTGGAGGTTCTTTATCGTATCACTTCAGTTGGAGGTTCTTTATCGTATCACAGTTTGTCAGTTAGAGGTTCTCTATCGTATCACTTTGTCAATAGGAGGTTCTTTATCGTATCAATTTGTCAGTTGGAGGCTCTATATGATATCATTTTGTCAATTTGAGGTTCTTTATCGTATCACTTTGTCAGTTGGAAGTTCTTTATCGTATCACTTTGTCAGTTGGAGGTTCTTTATCGTATCACTTTGTCAATAGGAGGTTCTTTATCGTATCACTTTGTCAGTTGGAGGTTGTTTATCGTATCACTTTGTCAGTGGGAGGCTCTTTATCGAATCACTTTGTCGGTTGGAGGTTGTTTATCGTATCACTTTGTCAGTGGGAGGCTCTTTATCGAATCACTTTGTCGGTTGGAGGTTTTTTACCGTATTACTTCAGTTGGAGGTTTTTTATCGTTTTATCGTATCACTTTGTCATTAGGAGGTTCTTTATCGTATCACTTTGTCAATAGGAGGTTCTCTATCGTATCACTTTGTCCGTTGGAGGTTCTATACGGTATCACCTTGTCAGTTGGAGGTTGTTTATCGTATCTCTTTGTCTGTCGGATGTTTTTTATCAAATCACTTTGTTGGTTGGAGGTACTTTACCGTATCATTTCAGTTGGAGGTCCTCTATCGTTTCACTTTGTCCGTTGGAGGCTCCATATGTGGGTATTACTTTGTCAATTGGAGGTTCTTTATCGCATCAATTTGTCCGTCAGAGATTCAAATGGTATCACTTTGGAGGTTCTTAATCGTATCACTTAATTGTGCAGAAGTTCTTTATCGTATCATTTTGTCCGTTGGTGGTTCTATACGGTATCATTTTGTCAGTTGGAGGTTCTTTATCGTATTACTTTGTCGGTTGGAGGTACTTTATCGTATCACTTCAGTTGGAGGTTCTCTTTTGTTTCACTTTGTCCGTTGGAGGCTCTATATGGTATCACTTTGTCAATTGGAGGTTCTTTATCGTATCATTTTGTCTGTTGGAGTTCTTTATCGTATCACTATGTCCGGTGGAGGTTCTATACGGTATCAAAAGCCTGTGTGGCAAATGAGATTGGATCAAGACTATTCTTTTCTCATGTCCGAAGGCTGACAGCAAAATTGTTAACTTTATTCGTTGGAAGTGGCTCTTTTTACTTCATTCTTTTCTTCCATCTTTTCTTACTTTCATTTCATTCAGCCAACATGCTTATAGGCTTTTAAGTCTGGCCCGAGCATTTTGCTTGAGCCTGATCCCTTCAGGACCCAAGCGTGTGTCCGTTCGGATCGACCGTTTAAACAAACAAACAAACAAACAAACAGACCTTGTCAGTTGGAGGTTCTTTATCGTATCACTTTGATCGTTGGAAGTTTTTTATCGAATTACTTTGTAGGTTGGAGGTTCTTTACCGTATCACTTCAGTTGGAGGTTCTCTATCGTATCACTTTGTCCGTTGGAGGCTCTATATGTGGTATCACTTTGTCAATTGGAGGTTCTTTATCGCATCAATTTGTCCGTCGGAGGTTCTAATGGTATTACTTTGGAGGTTCTTTATCGTATCACTTAATTGTCCATTGGAAGTTCTTTATCGTATCACTTTGTCCGTTGGAGGTTCTATACGGTATCATTTTATCAGTTGGAGGTTCTTTTATCGTATTACTTTGTAGGTTGGAGGTTCTTTATCGTATCACTTCAGTTGGGGGTTCTCTACAGGGTGACCCAATAAATAGTTTACCCAAAATGAAAGTGATATTTTTCCACTTCCTGTAATCTGTTATCTGTGTTTTTTATTTTATTGTAAAGAATGGGTAATGGAGCGTCTACCCTGAAAAGGTTATTTATTTTGGTTGAGTGGTTTTCAAGATATGGTCTATTGAACATTGCTTTTAAACAAAACAGACTTGTCCTTGGGAGCAAAGGCATGATTGAACACGTGAGACATCAAAACTAATCCTTTTACAATGATTTCTTCTTCTTCTTCTTCTCGTAAAGTTCAAACTTCAGTAACTGAAGGTAGTCGGACTGAGTGTGGATGCGCGCGAGTTATTCAAACAAGGACGCAGCCATCGTGTATCGTGCATATTTACAGGTGCAAGTAAAATTCGGTTGGTGCTGGCAGGGTTATCTGGACGCTCCCCTCAATGCTGATTTGAAGGCATTAAGGGACGGGTACTGAGCAGGATCCTTGTCAAGGGCATTCCAGTCACGTAAGGTGCGTTGGAAGAAGGGTGAGGAGTACCGCTAGGTTGAGCAGTATGGCGTCCAGAAGCGGGTTAAGATAAAGTACTTTTGATGTTGCAGTTGTGTTTAACCATGCCTAAGAAAAATGATGCTCCATGGACAAGTCTGTTTTGCTGAAGTAATGTTCAATGGACCATATCTTGAAAACCACCCAACCACAATAAATAACTTTTTCAGGGTAGATGCTCCATTACCTATTCTTCATAAGAACATAAATACCACAAATCTCAGGTTACAGAAAGTGGGCAAATATCACTTTCATTTAGGGTAAACTTTTTATTGGGTCACCCTGTATTGTATCACTTTGTCCATTGGAGGTTCTTTATCGCATCAATTTGTCCGTCGGAGGTTCTAATGGTATCACTTTGGAGGTTCTTTATCGTATCACTTAATTGTCCATTGGAAGTTCTTTATCGTATCACTTTGTCCGTTGGAGGTTCTATACGGTATCACTTTGTCAGTAGGAGGTTCTTTATCGTATCACTTTGTCCATTGGAAGTTCTTTATCGTATCATTTTGTCCGTCGGAGGTTCTATTCGGTATCACTTGGTCAGTTGGAGGTTCTTTATCGTATCACTTTGTCAGTGGGAGGTTCTTTATCGTACCACTTTGTCAGTTGGAGGTTCTTTATCGTATCACTTTGTCGGTTGGAGGTTCTTTATCGTATCGCTTTGTTGGTTGGAGGTTCTTTATCGTATCACTTTGTCAGTTGGAGGTTCTTTATCGTACCATTTTGCCAGTGGGAAGTTATTTATCGTATCACTTTGTCAGTTGGAGGTTCTTTATCGTGCCACTTTGTCAGTTGGAAGTTCTTTATCGTATGTAACACTTTGTCAGTGGGATGTTCTTTATCGTATCACTTTGTCAGTGGGAAGTTCTTTATCGTATCACTTTGTCAGTTGGAGGTTCTTTATCGTGCCACTTTGTCGGTGGGAAGTTCTTTATCGTATCACTTTGTCAGTGGGAAGTTCTTTATCGTATCACTTTGTCAATTGGAGGTTCTTTATCGTGCCACTTTGTCAGTTGGAAGTTCTTTATCGTATGTAACACTTTGTCAGTGGGAAGTTCTTTATCGTATCACTTTGTCGGTGGGAAGTTCTTTATCGTATCACTTTGTCAGTGGGATGTTCTTTATCTTATCACTTTGTCAGTGGGAAGTTCTTTATCGTATCACTTTGTCAGTGGGAAGTTCTTTATCGTATCACTTTGTCAGTGGGAAGTTCTTTATCGTATCACTTTGTCAGTGGGAAGTTCTTTATCGTATCACTTTGTCAGAGGTTCTTTGTCGTACAACTATGTCAGTTGGAGTTCTTTATCGTATGTAACACTTTGTCAGTGGGATGTTCTTTATCGTATCACTTTGTCAGTGGGAAGTTCTTTATCGTATCACTTTGTCAGTGGGAAGTTCTTTATCGTATCACTTTGTCAGTTGGAGGTTCTTTATCGTACAACTATGTCAGTTGGAGTTCTTTATCGTATGTAACACTTTGTCAGTGGGATGTTCTTTATCGTATCACTTTGTCAGTGGGAAGTTCTTTATCGTATCACTTTGTCAGTGGGAAGTTCTTTATCGTATCACTTCGTCAGTGGGAGGTTCTTTATCGTATCACTTTGTCAGTGGGAAGTTCTTTATCGTATCACTTTGTCAGTGGGAAGTTCTTTATCGTATCACTTTGTCAGTTGGAGGTTCTTTATCGTACAACTATGTCAGTTGGAGTTCTTTATCGTATGTAACACTTTGTCAGTGGGATGTTCTTTATCGTATCACTTTGTCAGTGGGAAGTTCTTTATCGTATCACTTTGACAGTTGGAGGTTCTTTATTGTTCCACTTTGTCAGTTGGAAGTTCTTTATCGTATGTAACACTTTGTCAGTGGGATGTTCTTTATCGTATCACTTTGTCAGTGGGAAGTTCTTTATCGTATCACTTTGTCAGTTGGAGGTTCTTTATCGTATCACTTTGTCGGTGGGAAATTCTTTATCGTATCACTTTGTCAGTGAGAGGTTCTTTATCGTATCACTTTGTCAATTGGAGGTTCTTAATCGCATCACTTTGTCAGTGGGAGGTTCTTTATCGTATCACTTTGTCAGTGGGAAGTTCTTTATCGTATCACTTTGTCAGTGGGAAGTTCTTTATCGTATCACTTTGTCAGTGAGAGGTTCTTTATCGTATCACTTTGTCAATTGGAGGTTCTTAATCGCATCACTTTGTCAGTGGGAGGTTCTTTATCGTATGTATCACTTTGTCCGTTGGCAGGCTCTTAATCGCACGGTTCGCATTTTTCTCCAGTGCCAGATGGTTCGTCGTCCCCAGATGCATCCACCCAAAGAAATAAGAAATGGCAAATCATCAAATCATATATTAACACAAATTAGTCGTTATACCCCTCCACTTAATCATAGGCCTGCCCCCCCCCCCCCCACCAATTGAAGACCCTAACGCCACTGATTAGTATTATGTTCACTGTTTTTAACTGTTCGTATACATTACATCAATTTAAAATCATTGTTTCATTTTATACGTTGAAATCTCATAAACATCTCCACACGATGTTGTTCAAACGATGTTTCTTAACCCTAACCCCCCTGAGTGCTAAAAAATGCTAATCCAAAGTCCCTCTCCAAACGCATGCGCCGTCGGTTTTCGATGACGTAGTCAACCGAGCCTATATAATGAGTGCAGTATACTGCACGAATGTGTAGCTGAGGGCCGTGGCTTAGTGTTAGGAAGGTGGGGCTCGAGAACGGAGGGTCCCCGGATCGAATCCCGGCAGGTTCCCGGAGATTTAGTTGGTGTTTTTTCCTCGAAAATTGTGATCCCGGTCAAAAATCCTAAACCGGGGTTAGGGTTATGGTAAAAAAAAAAAAGTTTTTTTTTCGTGTTCTATTAACCCTAACCCCCCTGAGTGCTAAAAAATGCTAATCCAAAGTCCCTCTCCAAACGCATGCGCCGTCGGTTTTCGATGACGTAGTCAACCGAGCCTATATAATGAGTGCAGTATACTGCACGAATGTGTAGCTGAGGGCCGTGGCTTAGTGTTAGGAAGGTGGGGCTCGAGAACGGAGGGTCCCCGGATCGAATCCCGGCAGGTTCCCGGAGATTTAGTTGGTGTTTTTTCCTCGAAAATTGTGATCCCGGTCAAAAATCCTAAACCGGGGTTAGGGTTAATAAAGAATTTGTCTAAATGAAGAAGTGTCACCTATGATAAAAGAGGGGGTACATCACGTCATTATTAATCACGATAATATTAATAGTTCGACGGTATTGATGAATAAATCCATCATATCGGTGTAGCCAAAGAACATGATGTTATGCATTGAACATGGTGTGAGAAAGCCTTGAATATCTTTAAATAGCCAACGTTATTGACGAAAATCCGCATCTCCAACTACAATTTGTTGTATTATGCTTAACACTTTCCACGCGGCAGGCGGCTGCAGACGACATTCCAAAAGTTCACAAAATGTTTCAAAAAATTCAAAATTATTAAATTTCATTACCATATTTGGAATCACCCTGAGAAATGCAATGGAATAAGTACAAATATGCCTAGTATTGGTTCAGTAATCTTTAAAACAGACTTTGAAAGTTCGGAAAGGTTTCTGAAAAATCTGTTTTGTATGGTAAAATCAATAGCCACGTGGAAAGTGTTAATACTTGAGACGGTTAAGTTTGGTTCAATGTTCTCTGTTACATGTCTTAGCAGAAAATCACTTATTGAAATTCCAGTTGAAATTTCATTCCACATGCTTCGTTATTACCCATTTAAATTGGTTTTCAATTTACATATTATGTAACACTATTGAAAGGCACTTCAATAAAGCGTCGTCGTGAAATCCATTGTATATAGAATGAACCAAGGTTTTTGACTTTTAATTTCCTTGACAATAGCTATGGAACAACACACCTTTGCGTTAATAGGTGCTCGTTGAACAGTGCTGAAGACTTTGTTTTGTTATGAATTGCGCACAAAATGAAAGTACAGGGTATCCCCAAAGTATTGGACACCTATATAATGTGTTAAAAAGGTAGTTAGAAAATCAGTATAGAGAAACGAAATTTCGTGATTTGTTATGCTAAAGATTGGGAAATTTGTTTCATACCAAACGTGCTATTGTTAAGTTATTTCCTGTTAACTATATGAGAAGTTAAATAAAATATATAACTGCAGCAGTATGTGCAACTATTAGAGTATAAAATAAGTGTTTATCGTAAATCTTGCGCGTTGCTAAAAAGAAACGGCCATCTTATGAAAATAAAATAGTTCAGGCTGCTCTTGGTTAGATAGGTATACAAACAATTCTTGTCCATTTCAAGACTGCTACAACAGTTATAGAGCCATATACCATGTAGACATAGTTAGTCATTCAGTGATTGAATTAAATGAAAATATTGTATCTAACTTATCATGTTGTTATTGACAAAACAAAACAAAGTGGTGATCTTCAGTGTTATAAACACTTACATGTCTTCAAATGTCATTATTGGACAACATTGACAATTTGTTACTTTTGTAAATCATGACAATGGTAAACAGTTTGATGCAATACGGATTACAACTGCATTACATGATGACAAGTATTAATTTAAAACAATATGCGTTCAATTGTATCGGTATGACTTTAGAAGATGTTATTTCGGTCTTAACATTTTTCACGTGGCTATGAGTATAGATTTACTATATTATACAAAACAGATTTTTTCGAAACCTTTCCCATTTTTTAAAGTCGATCTCAAGGATTACTGAACCATTACTAGGCATGTTTGTACTTATTTGAATGCATTTCTCATGATGATTCCAAAGATGGTAATGAAATTAAATAATGTTGACATTTTTTACACATTTTGTGAAATTTTGCAATGTCATGAATGTCGTCTGCAGACGCCTGCCGCGTGGAAAGTGTTAAAATGGACATGAATATTTTCCAGTCCAAGTCTCATAAATGGGGAACGTGTGTTTTACTTTCTTTGTCAATCTCATCAAAATGTCTTTATCCGTTCCGATAATGGCATGACATTATTGAAAATCGGTGAAAACCAGTTGATCCAAAGATTTTCTAGTGCATGTACTAACAATTCATTGGTTGATCAAACCAGGGACAATCGAATGTCCCTGATCAAACCAACACAATTTTCGTTGGAGCTTGCGATATTTTTGGCGTTAGAGCCCGTAATTAGAGCTGGTAAGCTAGTTTTTAGCGCTATAGTACGAAGCCTTATTGGTATCATTTCGTGTCGCGTATTTCGTATTTCGCATTTCGACCCCGAAATTTCGACCTTTCGACCCCGATACCCCGATACCCCGATACCAATAAGGCTTCGTACTATAGGCTATATATTTAGCTGCGCATTTTGGTACACACACAGCTAGCAATTATTACTCCTATTACTATACGACTACACAGTATATAGAAGACAACGATAACCATGATAACGGTATCGGTTTACGAATATTGAACTTGAGAAGAAAGCGTCATAATCTGATAAGGTTTTTCAGTGAATAATGAAACCTTTTTTGTCTGTACGTTTTAAATTCCATTGCCCTTTCGTATTATTAATTCAACACGATCATTGCAACACTGCATGGTTATGGAATAGCGATCATTCACACTCACATACAGGGTGTCTCAAAAAAAGTGCCGGCGTGAGTTGAAAAATTATTTAAAAATACAAAAATGTATTTTTGTCTTCAAGGCATATTTTGTGATCTTTTCCAGGGAGCGCCCTCTATTCATGTTTTTAAAAATTAGATTTTCTTGTAGATTTACATTTCGGATCATAAATCATGAATATAGGCCTATTCCAATTAGTTACGTAGAGCGATACGATTCCTAAATTAGGTATTACCTCAAAATCATGAGTGAATTTAGAGTAAAAATAAGTTGTCGGCGCAGACTCCGACAGTTTATTTTCACTCTAAAACCATGATTTTGAAGTAATTAAGAATCGTATCGCCCTGTAACTTGGAATGTTTGTACGATTTATGATCAGAAATGTAAATCTGAAAGAAAATCTGCTTTAATTTTTTTTTTCTCGAGGGTTGAGGGCGTTCCCTGGAAAAGATCACATAATATACCTGTTGGTATAGTCCTCTTATAGCAAATACACTTTATTCCATTGAATTTTACTACCGAGATACACTGTTAAATGCGTTGTTTAAAATGCTAAACAACCACAAGTTAACCAGTGAATCGCTCGTTGTTTACAAATTATGTTGCTCAAAATGTAATCAACTTGTTTAAAATTTTGAGCAATAGAAAGTGTTTAAAATGTTAAACAACGTTGAGCGATTCACTGGTTAACTTGTGGTTGTTTAAAATTTTAGTATATGGTCAATTCAGTAACGAGTGCGAATCCCACTTTGGCCACATCTGAACAAGAAAATGGCTTTCAACTGAAAAAAACTGCCTTCATGATTCCGATGATGATTTTAGGATATGTCAATGTAGGGCCTATTGTTTAAAAAACAAACGTCTAAAATTCAAATATTTTATGGTATATGCCTATTATGGTTAATATGGATGAAAATATGTTTTTTGTTCAAATCTAATAACTATCAACATTTAGTAGGCCTATGTAGATTATTATTGATTTTATTGATTATATTCAATTACACACTGAATGACGATTATAATAAAAGATCTTATCTCTTCACACAAAAAGTGGCCAAAGGTGAATTTGAACATGTCCGACCGAGTAGATTGGCCATAATGTGATAACTGATAACGGAAGCTCCAAAATGGATAGAAAAAAATCTTATGGCACATTAAAGATTGCTGAACATGATTAGGCCTACTAGTATTTCGCAAACAATGTTAATATTTTTCATAGCCAAACAAATCATGTTTCACATGGGCCACTTTTTTGAGACACCTTGTATAGACGGAGCATGAGAGATAAGTTAGCAGCACAATCCTAATTGGCTATACTAGAAATGAGCAGTAATTGTCAAATACCATTTCAATTTTGTTTAAAGCGCAGCGAGTACCAAGCACATAATTGTCTATTTTAATTTGCAATGTGGATGATAACCTGCTCAAATTCAAACAGCAAATTGTAATTGTCACTTTTCTTTCTTAAATCAAAAGATTGTAAAGTCAATCTTAAAGATTGTGCTGAGGGAAGGACCTTAAAAGCTTGAAAATATTCAATCTATTATCTCAATATCGGACTGAAATTTCACTCTATTAGATTGAACATTTTCAATCTTTTAAGATCCTTCCCTCAGCACAATCTTTAAGATTGACTTCTCAATCTTTTGATTTAAGAGAGTATAAAACGCCAGAAATAGAAATGTAAAAAAGCAAATTTGAAATATTAGCCTATATTTAGAATGATCTTGAATTGACTAATTGGTGTTTTTATTTGATGATAATGTTTTGATATGAACAGTTCGTGGTTGCATGGACCTATGGATCTATAGCTTATACTATAGAGTGTCCCCGAAAAAAATTAACACTCGAACTAATCAGTTGGACTTTTATCCACGCCAATTAAAGGGTAAGTGAAGGGAATGGACGTTTGAACGGGTTTGAAGACGGATTGAACGTAGAACGTCATCCTCTGGTCATGTGTGGACTATATTAGTGCTCTTGGGCGTTTGTTAAGAACAATCATTAGCCAATTTTGTGAATTACTGAATAAATGCCTAATGGACCTACTAAATTAGTATTATATTACGCAGGCTTACACTTGAGGGGGTGATGGAGGGTCAACCTGCATGGGTTCAAGTTAATCCAATAGCAAATTATTAGTGATCATTCATTGCGACACTCAGGGAATGTCAACATGGTCAAGGGTGATGAACTAAAACAGTATGAGACCCTGAACATTTTACTATACAGTTTTTAAAACCATACAATGTTAAAAACTTATTACTATCAGATAATATTAAACAGGCTCATATTTTGGAGTTATAGCTAACTAAAACATATCGTGAAGTTGAAAAGGAAATCTTTTGTTTAATTTGAGATATTGTACATGCAGGTAAACATGGGAAGATGGGTAAAAAAGTCCAAGCATTTGGTTGTTGTTCATTTGGAAATTGCTATCTTTGTACTAAATTTACCGTCATAATTCCATGATTCCCATCAAATGTACCGACATTGCCAATCTCAACCGACGGCCTTCTTGCTATGCCACTGGTAACCCCCGTATAGACTAGACTAGTAAACCATGTAACTTGGCCCACTTTGGATTTCGCCCTTTTTCGCAAATATGTTGTAATTCCGGCGTGGAATACGGTATTGTCTTTCAAACATCACCAAGTATATGAAGAAGTATTTCTACTCTTAAAAAGGATAAAGAACAAGAAGTATAGTTTTTCCGGATTTTTTAAAAACGGGCGGGGATCGGGCAGGGACCTGAATATTTTGACTCATGTTTCATGGTAGGCCTACTCAACTATCCGAACAAGTATAGGATGGTCAGAGTCAGGGAGATTGTGCCCTAAATATTGTCCACCGGTTTTATAATATTCCCTCACCCCGAGCATTTCTCATTCTCTGGTCGGTAACAAAAACGTTGAACCAATCAAAGGTGCCGATGGGAATTTCCCCAAGGATCGCATCGACCAATCAATTGCGCGCATTTTGTCCTACGGGCTGTTATTAGTTAAAATGGCGCTGATGTCAACATTCGGGATTTTCCTGAAAGAAATATTACTTCTACTTCTACTTCTACATCATTAATCAGCAGGATCCATCGCCGATGAATTGTGTAAATGTATATGTGCAGAATATAGATGTATGACAGGTGCGAGGAAAAAACAGGGTGTACACCCTTAGTTGAAGACCCTGTTGAATGGGTCAGCAGGGCGTCAGGGAGAGAATTCCACAGTTCGAGGAAATAATGAGTACTTGTAGTAGACTTGGATTCTGGCTGGAATAAGCTTGGATTTGGATTGGTGGTATGATCTGAAAGCTAACTTTTCTACTACAAATCTGTAAATGATTGTAAAAATGCGTTTGTTCAAGGAAGCCAAATCGTTGTTTGAAATAAAGGGCATTAAATATGTAATATGTTGTAAAGGTTAAATTTAAGTGTTTGTAAAGCTTATTATTTATAATTTTAGGGTAAGCTTTGGAATACCCTACCATTTGTATTCCTCACTGTGTAAGTGTATGGGTCGTTCTTTAAAAGTCCCCATTGAAGACATGCAGTGGTAGGGTATACTTAACTAAAGGAACTCCATAATTTAATATATTATATAGGCCTGATGTGTACGTACCAACTAACAGTCTGCCATATGCCATAGGGCGCCACATTGTCATTTTGTCACTGTAGCATGAATGCAATATTATGTGAATCTTAAAAAAGAGGAGAAGAAAACTGAACCTAAGAGCTCGGCTCGGTAATTGAATTGAAAAGCCAAAACTGAAAGGGCTAATTGTTTGAAAAGTTTGAAAAGTGATGTTGATATTTCTGAAGTATTAGACCCGCGGGTGTTGGGGGTGGGGGGGACTTGCATACAAAGGTGGATATCATGCTCATGTCCCAGTCACCCAACTCTACACAAAAGTTGGTAACCATGACTGTTCTAAATATCGCAGAAAAGGGGTATATTTTCGATTGTCAGCGAGGACGGCAAAATCATGAAAATGGGGGGAATTTCATGAATTAGTCTCCACGAAATTCAAAAAAGGGGTGTTTAACGAAGAAGAAAAACCAAAAAACATCACAGTATGGATTTAATCATTTGATTAGAACATGGTAACAACCCAAATTCACCAATTGATGTTAGGGTACACCAGTTTATAACACAGGACCAAAACCCTGTTATTGTTGGGAGCAACAAGTTTTTATCTATTTAATGTATGTTTAAAGTGTCTTTGAAAAGGGGTGTTTGAAATGATAGTCCTTGAAAACCCCAAAAAATGGGTATTTTTCACCCCAATTTTGTTCTCATTTTGCCAAAAAAGGTGGTAAAATTGTTGAAAATCCTTGCAAAGGGGTACTTTGAATAAATGAAGAACAGTCATGGTTGCCAACTTTTGTGTTGAGTTGGGGGGCCGGGGCTCATGTATGCCCTCTGAAAATGGACCCTAAACAAGTATTTCACTCATGCGCCACAGACAGCGTTTAAACAAGTATTTTACCAATTTTTCCTACCCTAAACAAGTATTGAAAAAAACCACCCTGAACAAGTATTTCACCATTTTTCATACCCTTAACAAGTATAAGCATTTTGTTTGTTATCATATACCCTACAGACCATCAATAAGTACATAAAAACTCTTTTATGTTTTTTAAATGCTAATTTAAAAATTAGCATTTTCATGTGTTTTATTTCACTACAAGGTATATATTATCAAACTGCACACGTCAATGTTTTGATTTGAAGGGGGATTTTTCATGTTCCTTTTATATCTTGAAAAAGTACCCTAAACACGTATTGGAAGTTCTCAAAACATACCATTTTTCCCGTTTTTAAAAACCGTAGTGATATACGTAGGTACATCGCCTTTCTGTGAAAAACAACCCTTTTTACGCGTTTTTTTAAACGAGCATGATGTCCACCTTCTTATACAAGTGGCCCCCCTGTGAGTAAGATCAAACTTTGCCAAAACTTTTATGGCCTCAAAAAGATGACAATGAATGGTACTTAAAGAGGCACTAAAGAGATATGTTGGAGGCTGTGCCCTCAATTATGATAAAAACTGGTATTGGTATATTTTTACAATTATATTTCATGTATGAAATTACACCTATAAGGATTAAGAAAAATCAGCCCTCTTTGTACAACAAAACGTCAATTCAAAAATGCTGATCTTACATAAGATCAGCATTTTATGTCAGACAGTGTCCCCCTTCAGCACGTGTGATGAATAACGCTTTTCAATAAATAGCGATGGTATTGTTTAATCAAGTTTTGCTGTGTTTTTGTATGTAGAAACAACAATAATGGCAATTTTTAATGTTCATCTTGAATTCTGAAGTAAATTAATTTATAAAAAAAATGTCAACACCACTTTGTGTCCCTTTAACTTAGTCATAGCTGCATGTAAAAGGATGTGTCAGAGCTACCATGAACGATACATTTAGTTCATTTCATTTCATGAAGCGGTACAGCCTACAGGTGGCACCAAGCTTTGATAATGTATCTGTTGTAAGGAGACTTCGCCAATTTGGAACTGATCAAACTATAACTAAACTCCTACATGTACCTAAAAAGAAGTTGGGAAACTTTTTTCAATCGCTGCCTATCTTTCATATAATTATTTTGTATGTTATATATTCAATGCAGTGATGGAAATACCCACATGACTGTCAACCCGGGGTAGTAAATCATGTGTATCGCAGCTCTATTCATAATATTGCATGTATTGATCATAGTATTGCTTTATCCCGTATGTCCTGGCCAGTGTAACCCCTCGCTATTCTCGTGGTTGAGAGACAAGCTTTGCAATGCAGAGGTCCATTGTTTGATTCCCACTATGGTTCAATCAGTTCCAATTTGTATCTATCCGCGCGCAAAAGTAATCCAAGCATATAAGCAAGATTTTGGCATACGCAAGTGTCACGCTTACAATGACACTGGGATATTGTGCGCCATATTGCGCCATGCGATCGTTTTGCGTGCGACACTCTTCTGAGTTCATTCGCTGCTGTAAACAGGTTTCGCCAATTTGGAACTGACTGAACTATAGGACCACGTTTTCAACTGATTTATTTCCTTTTGTAAAAGTTAGGATTAAGAAAATATATTCTAAGTCCACAAAGTTCCTACTAGACAACCCCAGGTCATTGCTTCAGACTCATATTGTGTTTTATGTCACTGGAAAGCTGATGTATTCCTCAATCCAATGATAACTCATTTGTAGCTTCTTACAGTGCTCAGCTACTTGCTTGAGAATGTGGGAAGGTCTCATTCAAAATGTGCCAAATGCACCACTAATTCGTGTGAAAAGAACAACTCTTGTCGTCTGTTCAACGAAGTGTTACATTGACAATGTAGAGTGATGCTCTATCGACTTTTGAGCACAAAATAGTGATGACTTTGGCGCATTAAGATTTAAAGGCATATTATGTAATCTTTTCCATGTAGCGCCAACTATCATTGATTTTTACTATGAAATCAGATTTTCATGCAGATTTTCATTTTTTGATAATAATTCATAAAGATCTTCTATGTTACAGATCGATACAATTCCTAATTACTTCAAAATCATGGTTTGAAAATAGTTTGTACCGAGCGGTACAATCTATTTTTCAAATTTTAGGCTAAATTCACTCAGAAAGATCAGAAAAGTAAATCTGCAAGAAAAAAACAAAATGTGCTTCCAATTTTTTTTCGAGGATTGAGGGCGTACCCTGAAAAATATCACATAATATACCTTTAAACCTTCCCATATTTTCAAGGGAGTCTCTGAATGTACCAATTTATTTCCGTGAAATTAAAAGGTAATTGTTTTTCTCTTTCTTCATCCATCAGTGATATGGCTAATAGTCGGCGGAATCACAACATTAGAAAAGGACGATCAGCTCTTCATGTTAGCCGCACAAGAATTACAGATGGTCAGCGGTAACTATGTGTTCCTACGTATAGAGTTGTACCCCGATCCAGGATTCCAAACACCCTGGTCTCTGTTACTGTCCTATGATCAATGGGTGATTGATGCGGGAGGTGTTGCTGCCGGGAGTCAGGAGGAACTGCAACATGTTTTGAAGGAGGCTTATCAGGCAATGATATTGTTTACATACAGGTGAGAGAAAAGGGGAAAGTGTACTTTAGGTTCCATTCATGCAACAAGTCTGTGACCAAATAAAGTGCATCATATAATTAACATGCAGTACTGTATTATATTGTGTAATGTATTCATGCCTGGGACCTAAAGTACACTTTCTCCAAGAAAGGTTGTAAGAAAATGAAACATAGTAGAATTCCTTCTCTGAAAAAGATGTTAAAGGCATATTATGTGATCTTTTCCAGAGAGCGCCCTCTATTCATGATTTTTTTTAGAAAGTAGATTTTCTTGCAGATTTACATTTTTGATCATAAATCGTAAATACATTCCAAGTTACAAAGCGATGCGATTCCTAATTACCTCAAAATCATGGTCTTAGAGTGAATTTAGAATGAAAATATAAACTGTCATGTTATCCTGACAGTTTATTTTCACTCAAAGCCATGATTTTGAAGTAATTAAGAATCGTATCGCCCTGTAACTTGGAATGTATGTACGATTTATGATCAGGTATGTAAATCTGCAAGAAAATCTACTTTCAATTATTTTTTCGATGTTGAGGGCGTTCCCTGGAAAGATCACATAATATACCTTTAATTTCACAAATTCTGGGTTGGTTGGCCCACACATAGACGGGTGTTTTTGTTTGTTTTTTGTAGCCTTATTAGTGAAGATTCCTCTATCATGACATGACCTTAATCTTCCCCACAGGGCCGGGCGGACGTACACATTGCGGCCTGTTTTTTGTGTACGGTCCCTGCAGGCTGATGCACCATTTTTGTTTTGTATGCCCCCGCTAACACCCCACCCCCACAAAAAATAAAAGGGGGGGGGCTGTTAGCGGGGCATTAGTGGAGCATTAGCGGAGCATTGGCGGAGCCCTTACCCTCGCCCTCGCCCCACTCCATTTGAAATCTACACTCTCTGTTGTGCATCAAGTGTTAAGTGCAATGGACTGTAAAAATGGAGGATTTTTTTTAAATGTTGGCCACGGCCCCGGAATGGAATTTCTTTATACTTTCATATTTGATGACCCTTTAGTTAAAACTAAAAAATGTGGAATTAATTTTGAAAAACAATTCTCGTTTCCATGGCAACGGCCAAAATACCATTTTAGGGCTATTTTCCCCATTTTTGCCTTTTTAACCTCACAATTTATCAAATTTGTATGCATCAATTTCTAATAGACAAAAAGTATATGAAATATTTTCTTTATATAAGCTGAATAGGTGAATATGTAGATGCTTCAGTGAGTGCATAGACATAAATATGGGATATCATGATGGGTCATACCATTTATTTGAAATAGGGGTGTTTTTCAACTTTTTCAAAGTATACAACTATACCAAATCTGCATAGCTTACACCCCACATGGTAACGCTCCGATTTCAACGTGGACCATGTCATGTTGAGATGAGACATTAGTCTTATGAAAAATGTTAATTTGAGTTTGGGGAAAATACTTCCTGAATATGCAGTGTTGCCAGATATTTTCACAAAATTTCACAATTCCTTCAAAAGCTAACGCATGTTTCGCTGTGTTTTATGATATGAAACCGGAACCTTAAATTCACAACGAGATGTTAATTAGAAGAAAATTTGATATTATAATAAATTTGATCATTTTAAATGGTCAGTGTTGCCAGTCATTAACTTAACGGGTGTTGCCATAGCAAGTAATATGATTACAGGTTACGTTTTCAACGTGAAAAACCCTTATAACCCCAAATATGTTGCCATGTGTACTCATTGTAACCACATATTAATTGTAAATCAATTGGTGTTCACCCCAAAATGTTTATTTGTGTTTGTGGAAAGCAATACAGTGTTGCCAGTCTTTTACCTATTTACTAAAAAAAAATCAATAAATCTTACCGTAAGTTAAATACTACGGAAATGAAAAATCAACTTTACATGCAACATTAGGAAAAGGTAAACCACAGTAGTATTAAAAAAAACATGTACAGACTACAAATACAACTAAATACAAATAATTACATTATTATGACACGTTTGACTTGCCATACACCTTGGCTACGGGCTGTCTTTACCAATTTGAATATGATCTGAGGGATTAGTGTGCACCCCCAGGCCTCCCCCCAAAAAAACTTTTTTAACTTCCTATCATGATCCTAAGACATAATCAGGATGTTACCAACAATATTTTCATAATGCTAAGGGGTTATGCAAGATGGCGTCCAAAATGGCCGCCACAACTGGTCAAATCTCATAAAATGACATAAGCAATCAAATTGTATGGTGAAAGTGTAGTTTTAATAGTGGGATGTATATTATAGACCACTAGATACTCATATCCAGAACTTTTGCTTTGTTAACACACCTACATCCAAGATGGCCGCCAAAATGGCCTCCAAAATGGCCGCCAAAATTCTATATATTGGCATATTTAAACCAACATGTATGATCAGAGTATAGTTTTAACAATGGGATGTATGAGTTAGCCCACTAGAGACTCATATCTAGTATTTTTGCTTTGTTAACATACTTTAAAACCAAAATGGCCGCCAAATTAAATCAAATTAATGACCAAAACTGGTAAAAAGTGGTCAAAATTCCATAAAATAGCATAATATCAATCGAAATGTATGATGAAAATATAGTTGTAATGATGGGATGTATGTATTAGACCACTAGTAACTCATATCTAGTATTTGTGTTTTGTTAACATACTTAGAAATCCAAAATGGCCCCCCAAAATGGGTCCCAAAATGACTGAACAAGTTGTTCAAATTCCATAAAATGGGATAATATCAACCAAAATGTATGATGAAAGTATAGTTTTAACATTGGGATGTATAATGTATTAGACCACTAGTAACTCATATCAAGTATATATATTTGCATATCAACCAAAATGTATGATGAAAGTATAGTTTTAACATTGGGATGTATAATGTATTAGACCACTAGTAACTCATATCCAGTATATTTGCATTGTAATAACATAATTTAAAACTAAGATGGCCACTAAAATGGCCGCTGTAAATGTAAAAATTAGTCTACATGAGTGTATGATAATCCAAAATAGATATTGTAAGAGTGTATATTACATCAAATTCACCAAAGAGTAATTCTAAACTGCTAAGCTATTGCTTTTAGAAATAAGGCCCACCTCTGACAATTTTGATTCAGTATCACTTTCCAAAATGGCTGCCAGAATGGATAAGTTGATGTTAAATGACCTAAAACAATGGTTTTGTACCACACTATGTAATACCAATACCCCCAAATGTAATGGGGCAGTATTCACTATATCTATGATAAAGCCTAGGGGCTGTAGATCTATACAGCTTTGAGTAGTTTAAAATATCCATCCAAGATGGCTGCAAAAGGTTAAAATAACTGAAAAATAGTATTAGTTTATTGTTAGTGTTACATTAGATATGACCAAATGATTATATCTACAGCTTTTAATCCATCCAGTAAACGTATTTGTATATGTCACAAGGTATACTTAAATGGTATAGACTCCATTTTGACAACGTGATGTTATTAAGATGGGCATTATAATGACCATTTTATTAAACTTACCCCTAATGGTCAATAAAATGGTCAAATAATGACCACATGTGGCCACCAATTGTTTAAGATATGGATACAATCATACCTTGTTACATACAGAAACGTTTACTGGGTGGATTAAAATCCATAGATATAATCTTTTGTTCATATCTAATGTAACACTAACAATAAGACTAATACTGTTTTTCAGTTATTTTAACCTTTTGCAGCCATCTTATATATTTTAAAATACTCAAACTAGATCTACAGCCCCTAGGCTTTATCATAGACATATATTGAATGCTGTCTTATTAGATTTGGGGGTATTGGTATTATTACATATATAGTATGGTCATTTACAATACAAAACAATTGTTTTAGGTAATTTAACATCAACTTAACCTCTTTTGAAGCCATTTTGGAAAGTGATACAGAGAGTCAAAATTGTCATAGAGGTGGGCCTTATATCTAAAAGCAAAAGCTTAGCAGTTTCGAACATACTATTTGGTGAATGTGATGTAATATACACTCTTGCAATTTTTTTTGTGGATTATTGTACACTATATATTTGTACATTTACAGCGACCATATTGGTGGCCATCTTGGATTTAAAGTATGTTATTACAATGCAAATATACTGAATATGAGTTACTAGTGGTCTAATACATACCATCCTTATATTTTAAAACTATACTTTCATACCTTTATCATACATTTTGGTTGATATATTATACCATTTTATGGAATTTTGACAATTTGTTCAGCCATTTTGGGACCCATATTGGGGGCCATTTTGGATTTCTAAGTGTGTTAACAAAGCAAAACTACTAGATATGAGTTACTAGTGGTCTAATACATACATCCCATCATTAAAACTTTATTTTCATCATACATTTAGGTTGATATTATCCCATTTTATGGAATTTGACAATTTTGCAGCCACTTTAGGAACTATTTTGGGGGCCATTTTGGCAGCCATTTTGGATTTTGCACTTTATTAACAGAGTACAAATAATGGATATGAGTTACTTGTGGTCTAACACATACATCCCATCATTAAAATTATATTTTTATCATACATTTCGGTTGATATTATGCTATTGTATGGAATTTTGACCACTTTTGACCATTCATTTGGCGGCCATTTTGGTTTTAAAGTATGTTAACAAAGCAAAAAATACTAGATTTGAGTTTGTAGTGGTCTAACACATACATCCCATTGTTAAAACTTAGCTGTGTATGATAAGTTCCAGTCTCATATCATTAAATAGAATAAAAAGTGGATTTGATTTTGAATAAAATGTGATTTTTGGTGAAAATGTCTGGCAACACTGCATATACAGGAAGTATTTTCCCCAAACTCAAATTAACATTTTTGATAAGACTAATGTCTCATCTCATCATGACATGGTCCACGTTGAAATCGGAGCGTTACCTTATGGGTTGTAAGCTATGCAGAATTGGTATATTTGCATACTTTGAAAAAGTTGAAAAACACCCCTATTTCAAATAAATGGTATAACCCTCCGTGACACCTGGCAATTTTTTGGATACATTCAATGAAGCATTTAAGTATCTATCTACCCATAGCTTGTAATGAAAAAAAATCATTACCATTGAGTGCAATAGTTACGCAGGCTTCAAAATATGAAAATTTGAAAGATTAAAAATGCCAAAATGGCAATAATCGTCCGAAAATGCCATTTTGGCTATTGCCATGGTAACAAGGATTATTTTTCAAAAATATTTCCAGATATGTTAGTTTCGGGTTAAGGTCTATCAAATATGAAAGTATAAAGAAAATCTATCTCGGGCCCGTGGCCACCCTATCTTCCATCGGTAGAGTCCATTGCTCTTAATATTTGTCTGAGACACCATGTTAAGTAAATTCATAGGTGAATGCAATCAATTGCTGTTCAGGTTTATGGATCAAAACATTACCATCAAATAAAAATGAATTCCGTTTTCGGCAGCCTGCTGCTAAGCATTGGTTTCCAGCTTCCAATACGATTTATTCCGTTAAAATATACTACCGGGTTCCAAATTGTCGGTTCCTTTCATCTGTGGATTCTATGCTTAGCACCAGGCTGCTCAAAACGAGATTAAATAAAAACACCAATTAGTCAATTCAAGAACAATCTAAATAACATATTTCAAACTTTGCTTTAATGTACATACATTTCTATTTTTCTGGCATTTTATAAGTGGCAATTAAAATTTGCTGTTGGAACACACGAGTGTGAATGATCACCGTTTGATAACCATGCAGTCTTTTAGTGCTGCTAGAAAATGATCATGACGAAAGGGCAATGAAATTTAACACTTGTAGAAAACCAACAAAAAGGCTTCACTGAAAACCTTATCAGATTATGGCGCTTTCTTCACGAATTCAATATTCGTAAACTGATACAGTTATTGGTGGACGGTGTCTACTAGTGTCGGTCGTGTTAATCATGTTAATATGTGCCAAAATTCCTAGCTGTGTGTACCAAAATGCACAGCTAAATATTTACAGTGCTAAAACTAATTTACCAGCTGTAACTTCAGAAATATCGCTCCAACATGAAAATAGCAAATTATGGAATTGTGAAGAATATTCTGCTATTTGAGGTATTGCACATGAAGATTGGTTGAAAATCAAAAACTCTACACGTACATGCAGCGCTTTTCTGCAAATTGGTTTAAGTTTTGAAAATGAATCATACCAAATTAACAACTTTAATCGAAAGAATGTATGTTTATTAGAAGACACTGTTATGATCTTTTTCAGTGGCGTACCCAGCTTTTGGAAACTGGGGGGGGGGGGGGGGGGGGCGACCATAGTTGTACCGACGAAAGGCATGATGTACCAACAAATTTTGTTACAGACTTCAACAAAAAAAAATCGTAAAACTTGCACAATTTTTTCCCCGTGACCAGCTGAAATCTTGATAAGGGGGGGGGGGGGTAGGGATGAAGTTGTCAACATAAGGGCGAAAAATCACATGGTCAAAATCGCAAATCTACCGACGGAGGGTCGTTTTTACCGATGGGGTTATTTCAGGGGGGGTCAGGGCCCCCCTGGACCCCCCTGGATACGCCACTGATCTTTTTGAAATTTTGAAATTTATTATTTTTCTCTTATAATGAAGTATCACAGGAAAAACATTCTAGGACTCATAAAACTATCTTGACTGTATTTTCGGTGAAAAAAACACATCAAAGAACTTTAGGCTACTAAATCACAATGGAAATCTGCACACATTTGAACACATTTTTTAATATTTTCATCATAATGCATTTCTTACTACTGTGTTTACTTGTGTAAAGTTGCAATTGTAGCCGGAAACACTGTAAATGGTGTTGAAACAAAATTTCAAACCATGGAATTCTATTTACACAACATATCGTCAGCCTGCTTTGATAATTGCCTAACTCATTTTTTCTAGTTCTTAGAAAACAACAAAAGTATGAAAGGTGAGTTAGGCAATTATCGAAGCAGGCTGACGATATGTTGAATAGCAACATGAATAGTACAGGTGAATTCCAATAGGAGCAGTAACTGTTGGATAGAATTAGGTTGGGATATACATGTACCTTTAAGTGAAATGCAGCTTGTTATATGCCTAATACGAGTTAATATGACCCATTTTAAACAATTTTCATCATTAGTACAATCTGCCTAACTCACAATGCTGACTTAGGCAGAATTGCAATTGTGCATTTATCAACACTTTTGATTGGTCAATGACTTAGGTATTATTACAGCATGTGCATAATGTGATGAAGTCATGATTAATGCAAAAAACTCAATTTTGCTGAAAAGTAAGTTAGGCAATTATCGAAGCAGGCTGACGATATTCAAACCATGATTTTGAAGTAGTTAGGTATATAATGTTATTGCTCTGTAACTTAGAAAGGTCTTTATGATATTTATGATAAAAAATGCAAATCTGCAAGAGACTGCTTTCAAAGTAAAAATCAAGGAAAAGAGTGCGTCACTTGGAAGACATCGCATAATAGGAAAAAAACTACTTAATTTTTAGTGGTCCCCCTGGGTATAGATATGATAATAATTCCTGTGTCACACATGGTCATTACCTTGAATTATGGCAAATGCTTTTCTATGTTATCCTTAGTAATAGCTCCAACATTTTCATTGGTTAATTAGATTAAGAGAATATTCCCAATGAAATGAATTACGATTTACAAAGCTATTGTAAAGCCAAATTTGATTTGTCAGTTAACACGTCACGATAATAAAGAAGTCAATGCAAAAAGCGATGTATTTAATGCAGTTATCATCTTGTGTCTGTTAATAGTAATTTGTTACCAAAAGCTTGCCTTTTCGATAATCTCACGAACTTATAATATCATGAGTCATTTTCGACAGTTTTGTTTGACACTTAATACTGTTTTCTAAAGGCAGATCCAAACTCAGTATAAAAAGAAAGTACTTAGGTATAGTTTGCTCAGGACTTAATTGGCTAAACCTCCTTAGACCAGGGAATGAATACAGAAGGATGTGGGCGTTACACCGTTACTAAAGGCAACAAGTGAACTGTGCATCATACGCGTGTGTGCGACCAAAACAGCATGTGTGTTGCTATAATCATGCATGTTTGGATTTCTTTCGCACAAGGACATATCAAATCTGAATATTTCTCGCCAATTAGGAACTGATTAAACTCTAGTCTTGCATCGATCTGATCATCTTTAGTTATGTAATTTGTAGCCTATATATCAATTGGGAATGTTGTTATATTACCAAGTTTGTCATCAAAGACTGTAAATTGTCCAAGATTAAAAAGGGTATGTAAACAATGTTGCAAAATTCAAACATTTATTAGAGGAGCAATGTGAAACGAACATAGGGGACACAAATTATGTCATGCTAAAATTTGCTGTGTGTGGAAGCATGTGGGTCATTTCATTCAGATCAGATAAATTGATCTATCTGATAAATTGATCTATCTGATAAATTGATCTATCTGATAAATTGATCTATCTGATAAATTGATCTATCTGATAAATTGATCTATCTGATAAATTGATCTATCTGATAAATTGATCTATCTGATAAATTGATCTATCTGATAAATTGATCTATCTGATAAATTGATCTATCTGATAAATTGATCTATCAGATAAATTGATCTATCAGATAAATTGATCTATCAGATAAATTGATCTATCTGATAAATTGATCTATCTGATAAATTGATCTATCAGATAAATTGATCTATCTGATAAATGTGCAACTTTTGACTTTTGACACTGCATCATATTTTCACAAACTGTTGTCAATATTAGACAATTCAGGTGTATTTATTCGTGAAAAGTTGTCATTGTTTCTGTGATACACCCAGTTTCTTCACCATTAAAGGTATATTATGTGATCTTTCCAGGGAACGCCCTCAACATCAAAAAAAAAATTAAAAGAAGATTTTCTTCCAGATTTACATTTCTAATCATAAATCGTACATACATTCCAAGTTACAGGGCGATACGATTCTTAATTACTTCAAAATTATGATTTTAGAGTGAAAATAAACTGTCGGATAACTCCGACAGTTTATATTTTTACTCTAAATTCACTCTAAAACCATGATTTTGAGGTAATTAGGAATCGTATCGCTCTGTAACTTGGAATGTATGTATGATTTATGATCAGAAATGTAAATCTGCAAGAAAATCTACTTTCTAAAAAAAATAATGAATAGAGGGCGCTATCTGGAAAAGATCACATAATATGCCTTTAATACGTCAATGCTCCCTTTTTATTTAAAGGATGATCAAATAGTGTCATATGGCAGGGATGGCACATGTTGGGGCGCCACTATTACCCGTACCTACATACATTTTTTTGATCCACAGATTCACAGTTGCGGTCCCTGCAAAACTGGAAACTTTTGTGCAGAGTGTATCCTGGTAGCAAAATGTCATTGATCGGAGCACTGCATATTAAAACCTTTCCTCATCTTGCTTCAGTTTTATTATCCATTGACATCGACGTCTAATTGGATCCTGTCAGTGGTGATTAAACGAACAGATGAACAATAGAGAGAGAAGTGCTATTCATCCTTAAATACTCCAATGTCTAACAATTATTTCAAATAATGGGAAAACAATCTCATTATAGTACCTGATTAGGCTCATTAAAATGGCAATGCTCTATAAAGTTCGTGGGATTGTAAGGAACACTAATTCTTTAATTGTAAAGAGAGAAGAAATCAAGTTAAAGATACCCTTTTGAAAGTATTCAGAATGGTTGGTAACCCTGAATGACTCTAGGTTTGTTATTGAAGGGAACAATTAAAAAGTGAGGAATTTACATATCAGTACATCTTTTTGTGTGATTGTAATTGGATTTTCAATGCTGCTTGTGTGCTGGCAGCTGGTTCCCTGCACTCTGGATCCCTGCGGCAACTCATTTATAGGTGCAGGTATATGCTTCTCCATAACTTGCGAGAATCGACTCTACACCACACCACGTTGTTGTCTGTTATCCCACACGTGAAAAATAACAATCAACACAAGTTGTTGTTGAGGTGATGCATCGAATAGCGAATGCATTGTCGCACTGTTATAGCTAGGGCGTAATGGGGAGCGCGATACACCATGCGTGTGAAGTCCGACGCTGTCCTGGGCGCAGACACAGTGTATTTGGTGCCAATCAGCAAATTTGTTATCGTTCAAAGCATGATGTGGCATTGACCGAATTAATTTGTGGATTATTTTACGTCATTTCATTTCATGCATATGCATGACTTTTATGCTAGCAAATCAATGTAATAACATGAGTTGTGTGGAGCCTATTAATGCAAGGAACCAATATAGATTTGTGCGTACCTGCATCTATGGATGAGTTGTGTGGAGCCTATAGATGCAGGGAACCAGCATATGCTGCTTGAGACAGACTACAACCTCCATTGTGCAGCTGTAAAATAGCTGTCTGCTTAGGACAGAGGTGGGGGGAGCCACATACAATATGTAGGTATGTGCAGGACTTAAGACCCCCATTTCGTTTCTTAAGACCCTTGTATAAGGGATGTTTCAATTCCCCTCATTTCAACTCAAAATTACAATGTGTTTTAAGATCTTCAGTTCCATATAGGCTAAAATTTGGCTAAAATTCAGTTGTCACGGCAAAATGTGGCATAAAAATTCATTTTGCCAAGACTGTCAATTTGGTGTTTTGTCAGTTCCTCAAACCTCCAGGTTCAGCGCACCTGTACTAAACTGAACAATAGAATCAATGCGGCTTTCCTCAAATTATAGCAAACTAATTCGACTTTATTATTTCATTTGAAATGTTCCATTCCTGACACTTATTTATGAATCACCAGAAGTCACATCGTAATTTTTATTGGGATACAGTGTGTAAGTGTTTTAATTAAAATTATTAACTTACCATGAAAATAGTCATTTTATTTTCCAAATGCTCTAGCTTAATGCTCCACAACCCCAATTCTGCCGTATCACTTCAAAATTAGTTCTGACATGCCTGATTTTTAAATAGATTATATTCCTACATAGAGGTCATTGAAAAAATTAGTGGACTCCTCATTCCCACAAATTTATTTGCTTGGTCAAGGTTGTTACATAAATTGAAATTACCCATCTCCCCGGCAATATCAAATTGGAAGTCCTCATATTTGGATTGAATATAGACATCTGTACAACTCTCCTGAAAGAATTTGTAATAATGAAGTCAAAGTGACCAACCAATTTGTCTAGGGTGCTCAGGAGTTACAAGAGGGGTATCAGACGTGTCCAAAAAAATCACGTAATTAGGGTAGTTTTTCAAGCTGGGCACGTTACGTACGTAACATGAATAGGGTATCAAAACAAGCAAAGTTTTGAAAAAGGGTATACTTTTCATACAATGATCTTTACGTATCCGTATATTGGGTCATTATTTGCTCCGTGAGGATTTTTAAATAGCCATGATATACGGGCGGGATATATTTCTCAATTCTAGATCAGCTCGGCATTTGTTTCATAATATAAGGGAAGAAAAAAAGGATTTGAAATGTATCATACTTGGTAAAATGTTTAAATTATACAAATTATTTGCTTAGGGTATCAAAATATTTTGACTACTTGTTTAGGGTATTGAAAATACTGATTATTGCTTGCTTATGTAAAATACTGTCCATACTTGCTTAGGGTTGCTTTTTCACCTTAATTCAATTACTTATTTAGGGTGCTTTTTGAAAAGCCCTTGGACGCGCTTGATACCCCCCTTGTCATGACCACTGAGCACCCCGGGCCAATTTCTTCAAATATTTTGGAAACAGTGAATACCAACCCATATTCCCGAAATTCTGATATTTTAGGTGTGTTTTTTAGTTTTGTCAAAAAAAGGGCAAATTCTTTACAGATTTGTGTGTTTTTGTGTGTCATTTGAAGAAATAAGCGTGACAAATTGATCCAACCGGAGAGGTCCATATTCATCCGTTGAACAGATTATTTTTCCATTGCCTAATGCGGAAAAACCCACCTCTATTCTACTGGCAAATAGAACTCTCAGGTAGGGTTGGTCGGTCAGGCGTTTTTCCAACAATCTTTGAAATTTTCAATCACATTTTTTCTAAATTGTCCAAAACATTTTTTGGGGATTGGGCAGTCGGGGCCGTAGAACAGGTGTTTGTTGTGGCCTAATATGTCTGTTTTCACCTTTCTGTTGCATCTACAGTATCCTTGCCATTTGAGTTAGAGAATAGGTTACTATACAGGGATAGCACTGGATCAAAAATGTGAGAGGTCCCATGACATTTTTATGGACCCCGTAGGACTCAAAAAAACAAATTTAAGGGGTCCCCCCCCCCCCAAGAAATTGAGGGGTCCTGAAGTTTGGGTACTTAAGAAAAGAAAGAAAAAATACGGGCAATTTTAATGAATTTATATTATGAGCAAAGGATGGATATGTATTTTACAGAATTTCTTAAGGTTTCCATTTCCATACATCGTCAAATTTAAGGGGTCCCTTCAATCTTGATTGGGACCCGCAAGTCTTTCCAATTTGAAACCTGACGCGTCACTATTTGAAAGTGAGAGGTCTAGGACGCGCAGACGCGTCAGAATGCAACCCCTGTTACGATAGTTCTATTCAGAATCCTTTGTTGGAGACTACGCACATTCCATATTATGTATTATGTGGGTATTAGCGAAGTGATCGAAAACTAGCGTGGTCGTTGCGCCGTTGTACGCAACATAGACAATCAAAGTTTTCTTCTGACAACAACTATGTAACAATAAGGCTGACCCACCAGGGACCAGAAAATGTTGAGATATTATGCGGAGACGGGGAAATATGTGACAAAGAACATGCGAACAATATAATATAGGGGGTTTGGGGTTTGAAAATCTGTACCTAAACAGTGGGCGTAGCTCGGGGGGCAAGGGGGGGGGGGGCAAATGCCCCCTGATGGAAAAAAACCATTTGTGCCCCCGCCTCCCCCCCCCCCCCCCCCCCCCCACCGCCCCCACCCCTCTAAAAAAAATTAAAAGGGGGAACAAAGGAAATAGGAAAAAAAATGATAAAAGACAGAGATGACGGTGCTGGTTATGTGTGGGTTTATTCAGCCCAAATCGTCAAATATAATGAAAAAATTGTGTACTTTGCGATTATTTTTTTTGACCGTGCACATTTTGTTGACCTCCAACCCCCCCCCCCCCTCCACCCCACTTATGTGAAATTCACGAGTTGGTGGCTGCAAACAAATTTGGGCATCCTTTTACGAAATTTTCAGAAATCTTGCCCCCCCTGAAAAAATCCTAGCTACGCCACTGACCTAATAGCCCACCAAAAGGAGTATTTTAGGTTCTTACTAAGGAGTCTTTAAGTAAAAAGTGTGATGGTTTTCTAAAGACTAAGGGTCTTTGGGTATTTTTGTTTTCATTTTCCCTCTATAGGATTTTTGGGATCACAGTGATTGTTCATGTATGTCAAAAATGTTTTTGTTGTTGTTGATATTTTTAAACAGAAATTTAGTCTTTGGGTAACAGGAAGTCTGAACAGCCTTACATATGTACAACCGAACAATTTAGAGCACCCCTCCCCCACCACACCCCCCCCCCCCAGCCCATGAAATGAAGAAAAAAATATATTAATTAATATTAAAGTGAATATTTATTTACGCTATTTTTGAAAACACCCTGTAGTTTAACACAACTTTTCTTTAACACATAAATCCAATTTATGGACTTTACGTTTCAAAAAATTGTTTTGAGTCTGTTGTGAAAACGATGAAACGGCAGTCCTTGAACGTTTGCACGAGTGTGATTGTTAATATCCCTTCGCTGTTCAGTGCCATCTTGCCTATTGTTAGATAACACATTTACATCTCCGGTTATTGGAATTATATTCTGTGTTTTGTTGTGTAAATGAGACATTGGCGAGCTAAAAACTGATCTTAATTGGTTAGCAGCGTATAATGTGTTACAGCATTCGACAATAGGAGATAGGAGGTTGAAATTGAAGATGCAGTATCTATGCGATGTTTTTGAAGTAGAGTTTCTGAAAAAGTGATATCAGTGAAAGATTCATTTGTAAATTTTAACTTGGACAATTTCTTACATAAAGCCATATTCACCTTAGTTTGTTTTCTATTATATCTTAGAACCCAGGGCTTGAATAAAGGGGATCTGAGAATGAGGAGAAGCAAACGTGAACAATGGAGGTGGAAGCATAAACATTTAGTGGGGGCGGGTGGGGGGGGGGGGGGGGGGGGGGGGTGACGAGGACATTATGTTTCTGTATGCCACATCAGTGGCGGATCCAGGATTAAAATTTACGGGGGGGGGGGCCTGACCAAGGTTTTTACATTGGTACCAAAAAAATCATAAAAGGTCCCCAATTTTGTTTAGCCGTCAGCTCGTGAAAATTCTGCTAAGTGAATGAGGGGGCCTGGGAACGTGGTCGTCCCAAAACCGGCAAAAAAATATAAGTCGCAAATGTACCGACTGAACCTACCTATGCCTCTGAAAAAGGTCAAGTGGTACACAAAAAAGGTATATTGTCAAATTTTACGGGGGCACCCGCCCCCTCCCCCCCCCCCCCCCCCTGTATTCGCCACTGCACATGCTCTGGTGATGATAGACCATTTGATGGTGAATGGTTGGTTGGTTACATATCAGAATGGTATATTTTATACAAATGGAACTGTTCCCTAACTACATTATCGTTCATTTCTCTGTATACTACTGAACCAAATCAAATGCGGTTTCCTTCAAATTATAGCACACAAATTTGACTATATTTTTCGTTTGAACTGTTTCATTCTGACACTAATTCAAGAAGTTATTTATTCATTTATTTATTCACCTAAAGTCTAAAACCAGATTTCCTAAATTTAAAAGCACAATTTGTCATTAACATAAACCATAGAGAATCCCCATCACTTTTCCAGAAAATAATATTTCATTCAATATCACTGACATACCTTTAATATTTGTTGTCATGGATTGCTGCAGCATATAGGCACTTCGCATATTTGTACACAGTACATTTTATCAATATCTATGACATTTTACCTCAAATGACTGACTGCAGCTGATCTTTAGTCAAGTATTATATATAGTGGCTGTGGCATTTTATGACAGCAATACTGCAATAGGCAGCTAAATTTGGGCAATCTAGGACCAATTTTGCAGTTATTTTTATCCAATATCTAGTAATTTTTGGACTATAATTGGTCTTGATTTTCAAAAATGATAAGCCTTAACCAATTTAACCTCAATTTAATAAATTAGTGACTATTGTTGGCATATTTTAACAAAAATGAATGTTATTGTTAAATCAGGGGTCATGCACTGTTGATAAAGACAGCAGATCGGACATCGAAACTGTCTGGAACAGTAAGTTCCCTTTGGATTTTTTTCTATGAAATGTTTGTATTATGTTTCTGTGGATACCTAATGAACTATTCTCTATCAATATAAATAAGTTGAGATTTAATTTTGGACCTCAACATTTTCCTAAGAGACCCCTATATCTTTAATCCTTGGTTCCAAAGGGTAAATATTTAGATTCTTCATCTGCCACTTCAACAACTAATAATATCCACTGGCTATTTTCTGAATCAACTACCCGTATTATTGATTTTGCTGCATTCACTCCAATAGCCAATATTGACATAAAATCAACTGAGATTTAATTACAATGAATAGGTCATGATTGTTTTATTGTTTTATGAAACCACTTAATCCAAAATCATCCTTACTTATTGAGAGACATGTTGTTTTTCCTTCCCAGACATCCTCTTCCCCTCCCGCAATTTTAAAGGGGCATTGAGAGATGTATCGATGTACTAAATGAGCAAGTAATGTAAAGATAATCATCACCATAGCCCAAATCAAAATGTTATACAATTCCGACATCACCTTCATGCCAAAATAAGCAAATAACGGCACTTTCGGGTTGAGATTTTGCCGCGAAAGAGCTGCATGTAAAACGATAGCATAACTTCTGAAGTCAGCACCTAGTTTCTATATGACGATATCGAAACTAAGAAAATCATTTAATTTTATATGATAACGGCGAATGTTGGTAAACTGTTTCAGATGGTAGTTAGTATATGCCTAAGTATTACTTTGATGCAGAAACTGATTTCCAGGATAATTGAGGGCGCACTCCCATACGTATCCCTCAATGCCTCTTTAAAGAATTGATTGATTTGTATTCATACACTCTTAGTAGTGTCGAACCAATCAGAATGCTAGAAACTGGATGCATCGAAAGTATCTAATGCACTCCATGTGCGCCTTTCAATGCCGCAATACGCGCATTGTTTTGATTTGTTGTACAGGAATCGCGGGTTCGCCGATTTCACTGCGGGTGTTAGCAATCTTGTTAACAATGTTTTTATTCGTATTTACATTAAATTCAAATTATGCTTAAATTGTTAAATTTGATTTTGTATAATGTCGTGGATGAATAAGGTCAATACTTGAAAAAGGTTGTTTCTCGAAAAATTAATGCACTTGCGCAAATGTTGATGCTCACTATAGCACTCTCCCTACGGGTCGAGCCATTAGTTACACATCAACATGCGTGCATTGATTTGTCTAATTTCTCTTGAAACAACAAATACGCATTTATTGACCTATAAATCATAATGGCAATTAATTTTATTAATATAAAAGCTGCATGTCCAACAAAAGATCAACTGTTAACCTTTTCATAGATGCTGAATATGAAGAAGTATTGTATTAAGTATACACTCTTAGAAAAAGGGGTTCCAAACCGAAGCTAAAAGGTTCTTGGACTGTCTTGTATGTGGAACCTTTATTAAAATCTTCTTGGAATTAACCAAAATGTTTCTAGGAAGAGCCTAAAATGGTTCTTTTTTGGTGTTTAGAACACTCTGTATTTTCCTTTTAATGTTGATGATTCAATTTGGGTTAGCTTTATTTTAATACACCCCGTAGAATCGCTAAACAATGGTTTGTGTTTTGTTGTTTTATTCACTATGCAGGCTTCCACAGGATGGGAGAATAGAATCATTCCTAGAACGCGTGTCGTCTGCTACCTATGGTCAGAAATTGCTAACAGTTCCTTGCCAGAAATCAACGTAAGCTTGTTTTCTTGTTATGTTCCCACTGTCTTAACACATTTATGCCTGTCTTTTAGCTATTGGTCGGTCATGAAGTCTCCAATTCCCAGATAAGGCAGACCAGTGGTCATGCCCTAAAGCACTGGCTTGATGATGTAAATCCCACATGTGGCGATGCTTTGGTTAACAATGACAGCAGACTAACAGCCTGAAAAGCAGGTACTTTATGGCCTGAGGGTCTTGGGTCTGCAATTCAAAAGTGTTAAGGAAGTGGAATTTTGTCCCCATTTTATTTTGCATTATACAGTGTGGTTCAATCAAACGTTGACAGTTTTTTGAAGCCATTTTGTTGTTGAAATTCTGTAGTTTAAAAAAATTCTGTTTCAATATTCATCAACTAGATGATCTTGGACCATCTTTTGCTGAAAATATTGTTACAAATACCTTACGGTTGCAAAAATAACAGCTATTTGAACAAAGTCTGTCCCATTTCACTCTGTCCACGGGGTACAGATTTCGCGACGTTACAACCTGTGTGGTTTAATAAAACATTGACAGTTTTTCAAAGCCATATTTTTCAAAATTGTTGGATTTTTTAAATTTTTTTTTACATATTCCACAAAAATATCATCTTGGCCATCTATGCTGAAAATCTCAATGTTAATAATGCTATGGGAGTAGCATCTTTAGTATTGTTGTGAAGATTTCCCAGTTTACTTCAGCAGTGTCAACACACTGATTTCGATTGAGTCTTTGCATATTCAAAAGAAAATAAGT
>CM069448.1:27014356-27037482 GCA_035610835.1 Ophiura sarsii
CCAGTGTCTCCCACGTGGTACCATCTTTGGTAATAATAGAAGCTACATTCCAGTCATAGTACTTCATAGTAGTAGCTGCAATGTTGCAAAGACTCGTAAAAGGCGCGAACGTTCTTGCCAGATACCAGTATTTACTGTCTGTCCTGTCTGTTTCCGCGCAAACCAAGACATCGTTGGCAAGTACCAAAACGACGCCAAATCGGCCACACTTTTGCACGGATTGGAGCAAGGTGGTGCCACGTAGGATTTCACCTGTTCGTTCAAGAAAAGTTCCACGGCCGAGCCGCTGGCTTGTCTCGAATCGCAATCAGTGTCTCGATACACATATTGTAACTGTTTATCCCCTAGTATCCCAGCCGTGTTGACATCGTCAATCGCCATGCTCACGGCGCCTAAAGTTCTCGGCGCCCAGAATGGGTACACATCTGATGAAGATGTGTTCCATGCCTAGAACCCCGATTGTGTAGTTAACGGTTGCACGGCACAAAGGTATTCTGAAACATAATATCAGCTGTACCGAAAAGAAGTACTTCCAATACATAAATATCTTCTTCATTCCAATTTGGCTGTTATCCATCCGTCATCAGCAGTAGACAGCAATTTCCTCGTCCCTATTAAACGTGAAGTAAAATGCCTCTAAATGACTTCAAAAACAGTCATCTCTGGTATTTGCAAATCAAATGTCATGATTATATTCTCAAATATGTGAGATAATTTCTCAAAATAAACGATAATATTGCATACGCAATGTGCTCCTCTGATGAAAATATAGCTTGCAAATTAACGTTGAACATCGCTGCATTTGAATAGGTAAGATCCGTATACGCTTGAAACATGTGCAGACTAATTGACTCCCGTCTTTATAAAGCATTGTCTGCACTACCAGCAGCGGAGGCGGCTACATTTCACAAAATGTCCCTAGATTAACACGGCTGTATCACTCCTCTGATCCTGCGCTCCGCTAGCAACCTTATAAATCACGGTCCTTTCATAAATCCACGACTCCTTGGGTATAATTTGATAACAGAGTATAATTGCTACTCTAGTCAGTAGAAAACTTCAATTGCGAGGTACACGCTTTCATAAGATATATCCAAGACATTACTTTTCAGCTTTCTAGGCATAATGGCCATTTTTATAGTGCGAAACCATCGGGGACCTTATCTTCAATTATGATTGGTGTTATCAGGTCCACCTGACAGTGTAGCAGTCTGACAAGCGAATCACAATGATAAGACATATCGTACGGTCTCTAGGCAACAAGACGCTTAAGATAATTAGAATATTACATTTGTAGTTCAAACATGATACGACGTCTGTCCTTCTTGAAAATCTTGATTGTCAGTATCCCTCTGTATGTAATATTTAGTGTAGTTTGAACATCTTATCTTTAAATGCTGTGACAGGGACCGATACCGAGACGTACATATGGTTGAACGGTAATCAAGAAGCCAAAGAAGTGAGCTCAACGATGTTCGCTTATGTAATGACTGTACTACCCATAACTTGCACGTGTGTTTAAATCAGTGTTTACCATGTTTACAATTTTGTACATCTTAAAATATCCGGCTTCTCATCTATAAATGCCGAACCCGGATGCCGAGACTCATCGTGGCGGCCAATTCGGCGTAAACGTATACACACGGAGGTGATTTCAATGAAGTCCGCGATCACATACTGACACATGGATTTAAAAATGTCAATATCACACGATCAATTCACTGTGTAAGACACTTTCTTGTCTTTATTAATTATCAATATACATGTTCATCGTGTAAACGTCGCGTCGTCGGGATGTGTTAAGTTAATGGCAATATCTCATATAGGTGCAAATAAAGTGTGCATTATACAGGTGTGCTTGCATACCTTCGGGTAATAATCACTGACACTACAAGTGAGTGATGAGTGAGTGACTGCTCGCACAGAATGATGAGACATTTCACATATACGCAATATCACTATAGTTTGACCAGCTCCAAATTGGCGTAGCCTCCTTATACCCCCTGTCACACATACGGCGATCAGGCCTTGCGCTCTCGTTGCGCTTAAAAAAGCCATGCTTAAGTAAGGTCTCTAAGAACCGAATGGGGACGCAGTGGACACCATCTAGAGCGGGGTAGGGACCCCATGATCGCCTCTGACGCCCATACAAAGCGCCGCGCTTGTTTATGCTCTGCTGCGATCAAATTGCGCTTATAAGTCATGTAAGTCGCTGTCTGCGTTAATGGTACCTTCTCAACACGTTTTCAAATTATATACAGTCCTCAAAATAAGTAACTGCCTAGGTTTATACATATTATACAACACATACATACATGACATATAACACATATCGGCCGAGTGCACACTTTATAGGGAGGTAAGCAACTTCCCTAGTAGCCCTAATTGTAGCGTAACTTACTAATGATGTAATTATGAGAGCAAAACTGGCGAGTAACAACAGAGTAGTATTAACTAGCGAGGTAAATATCCACATTAATCAGCCTCATCCCCTTAAAAGATGAATCTAAGCATCCAGTATGGGTTTCACCCTAAAGCCAAGCAAATGCCGCTCGCTCTCCCTATGCAGCGGGAAACTAACTGTAATTGACTTTAATATTGGGGAAAACATTGTAAAAACTGTTGATCAGGACCCTCAACGTTTCCTTGGTTCGATGATAACATTCAATGGTAAAGAACAAGATGTGTATGACATGATTGTGGAACAACTAAACAATAAATTGAACATTGAGCAATCATGGTTCGCAATGAGTTCAAATTGGCTTTATACACCCGTATTGTCTTCACTGTTCATGATCTCACCAAAACCAGCCTCCAATACTAGCAGCTTACCCCGGTTTGGTGCTCTCAAATGTTTTGGTTACGCCTACTAGCGAGGTAGCGCTATTCTTCAGCTACTCGCCATTTGTGCACTCGGCCGATAGTGTTGGAGTCTGAGACTAATAGTCTCAGGTTGGAGTTGAGAGCATATTACCTGGTCAGTTACTTATTTTGAGGACTGTACATTATACTCCTTGTCATGCTTGTAGAAGATACAGAAGGAATAACAATGACCCGTGTTTAATGCTCTTATCACATTGCCGATACATTGATTGTTATTCAAATCCTATTTCGAGAGCATTATCCTAGATTAGCGTAATGCGATGATGCCACTTTTGTATAGCCATGGAAGTAACATGTTGAATCTGAATACATTGTGTGTTTTGTCAATTTAGCTATTTGCGCCGCATGTAAAAAGCGGAATATTAAATTTGAGGGTCGTTCAATAAGTTCTACCTCATACCTCATAACTTTGCTATATAAGCCATGCAGTCGTATGAAATATTCCACAATTGTTGTTTTGAAACTCAGCTACAAATTCACAGTAGATTGGTCTGAGTACTGGTTTTACTAAACCAAAGGTCCAAGTAGTGCGACGGAAACGGTTAAAAAACAGCCAAATGTTTCATAAGTGCTATTTATTTGGCCAATTCTAATCGGTAGATATATAACCGTTCTAAATTACAAATATATCTTGAACAGACTATAAACAATCAAATTGATTGATGTACCCTATGTTTATATAAAAATGTGGGGTGCCCTCTAATTAGCCAGAACCAGACCAGGACAGCCATTAGTTTTAATCCTACCACAGAGAACCGCTGCAAAAGTCATAATTTGCTGTTCACTATGGCTTGACTTGTAACAACGAGAAATTGACTTAATAGCGGTATTCCAGTTTGCTAAAGGCGTAGCAATTGCAATACACAGGGGTGCAAAAAGTTGTTTCTTCCTCATGGGGCCCTCACATGTATCCGTGTGAGCTGAGCGGCCCATTACCGTGTGAAAAATGGGTGCGGACGGCGGCACACACGGTGGGCCGTTTCCCGTCCGTTGAACACGTTCAGGGGACTTTGCCGGCCACCTGAGTTTTGAACATGCTCAAAACTCCTGGCGGGTGAGTAAAAGCGGCGGCGAACGATGAGAGTCCGGTATGAAGACGGTATAAGGACGGCGCACCCGTTTGCACCCGTTTCGCACCCGTTTCGCACACATTCACAGGGCGGTGATGGACGGTGGTGGACGTCGACCATCTTAGCGACGGACTGCGAATGGCCGCATGCAGCCTGGTAACCGTTCGCGGAACGGACTCTCAGCAGGCATGTTGCAACTCTCTAAATGTAAAAGAGCTAAAACTCACTCTTTCGAGAGCTCCAGGAGGGACAGCTCTTTTTTTGGAGTGAAATTCACTCTTAAAAGATCGATTTTCACTCTAAAAAGAGTTAAAATCACTCTGAAAAGAGTGGAAATCACTCTTAAAAGAGTGACAAATCACTCTGAAAAGAGTGGAAATCACTCTTAAAAGAGTGACAAATCACTCTGAAAAGAGTGAACTTCACTTCTTAGAAGAGCCGTCCCTCCTAAAGCTCTCGAAAGAGTGAGGTTTAGCTCTTTTACATTTAGAGAGTATTATAGATGTTGGTCGTACGGATTCCGGAATGCAAATGAAGCGGCGAGCTTGAGCGATCAGCTTGAAAAGGGCGGTTTGATGATGTAATCAAGACGTTTCGGCCGGTACCCAGGCGTTCCGACCGGTTAGGAACCGGTATGGAGGTGGTATGCACACGGTGAGGACACGGTGAGAACGGTAAGCTAGAACTGTATGAGGCCGGTGATCCCGGGACAAGGCCGGTGAGAACCCGGGACAGACCCGGTGTAGAACGGTATGGACCGAGGACCCGGTGAGGAGGTGTTATGCAAAGAACGGTAAGCTAGAAATGTATGAGGACGGTGAGCCCGGTACCCGACCGGTGAGGACTCGGTATAGACCCTGTATATAACGTTATGGACCCGGTGACCACAACAAAAGATGAATGCGCCCGTTGACATTTTACTGATTGTTTGGACTCTGTTGATTTTCTATTAGACGGTAAGGTGGCCGCATACCATTACCGCCCTTTGCGAACGGGCGCGAAACGGGTGTGCCGTCTTTATACCGTCCTCAAACCGGGCTCTCACCGTTTGCCGCCGCTTTTACTCACCCGGCAGGAGTTTTGAGCATGTTCAAACTTCCTGCCGGGCGCGGATGGCTGGCAATGTCCCCGGCAACGTGTTCAACGGACGGGAAACGGCCCACCGTGTGACATCACCGTGTGCCACCGTCTGCACCAATTTGTCACACGGTAATGGGCCGGCCAGCTCACACGGATACATGTGAGTACAAATGTATTTTACAGAGATTCCCGTAATGTGAGCGAAGCGGCGAGCTTGAGCGCTCAGCTTATACAGGGCAGTTTGATGACGTTATCAAGGCGGTTCGGTCGGTGTACCCAAGCGTTTTGGCCGGTGAGGACCTGGTGAGGAGGTGGTATGAGCCCGGTTCCAGGCCGATAAGGACCCGGTATAGAACAGTGTGAACCCGGTGACAAAAAATAAATAAATGCGGCCGTTGACATGTTTTGCTGATTGTTCACCGTGTTGGACTCTGTTGTTTTTCTATAAGACGGTAAGGGGCCGCCCAGCTCACACGGATACATGTGAGGGCCCCATCAGGAGCATGGTTCTAAGAATCAAGATTTCCTCAATCAAACCGGGACCATGGTAACATAAAATAACTTCTGCATCACTTCAAAAGCAGGAATGTTTACATAATATTAGTTGTGTTGTCACATAAATCAGCTTAATATCTACTCATTCATTATGACAACGAAATGATGACCTCCCAGGAGGGTACATCATTGGAAACTGTGCGTTTGTCATTTCAGGCTTTCTCCGGTGGAGGGGGGAGGCAAGTTGAGGGGGGGGGGGCAAGTTTTCCATCTATCCGAATGACTTCACGCCTTTTTCGAGATTATTGTTTGCAACATGCGATATTTATTCACTATACAGTGAATTTGACCACAATTATGTTACATTTTGCTTTGAACAAGCTTTGAAATGATACCCTTAAAATATGCGCGCGTAGCGCGCAAGATAAAACTATATGTTTATTAAATTGGTGTCGATTCAACCAGGGGCGGAAATTTCTTGTTAGGTGTGGGGGGGATGATAAGTTTGGCCCCTAAAAAAATTAATTTAGCTGGTACCATCCAGGCGGTGCACAGCACCGCACTCCGAGCTATGCTCGGACAGGGGGGAGTCTGAGGAGGGATGTGCCCCCCTCCGAAGTAGAACAAATTTCAATTTTCAAACTCATTTGGTGCGATCTGGTGTATACTTTTGATGAATATTGTATTGAAAAGCCATCGCTTCATTTTCAATAAATATTTTGTTTTTTATCAATGAACAAAAGAAGTTGAGCATTTCTTATACTGATATATTCTTGATTTTAGTATAGATGGTTTAAAAGCTCCAACAGGGGGAGTCTGATGGGGGATGTGCCCCCTCAGAAGTAGAAAAAAATTCAATTTTCAAACTCATTTGGTGTAATCTGGTGTATACTTTTGACCAATATTGTATAAAAAGGCTATCACTTCATTTTCAATAAATATCTTGTTTTTTATCAATGCACGAAAGAAGTTGAGCATTTTTATACTGATATATTCTTGATTTTAGTATAGATGGTTTAAAAGCTCCAACAGGGGGCGTCTGAGGGTGGGGGATATGCCCCCCTGAGAAGTAGAAATTTTTTCAATTTTCAAACTCATTTCGTGCGATCTGGTATACTTTTGACCAATATTTTATTGAAAAGCAATCACTTTATTTCTGATCAATATTGGCTTTTTAAATAGGCAGATAGGCCTATACCAGAAAGAAGTTAATTAGTTACCTCCAAAAGATGGATTCTTAACGTACATACGCGTATGTATCCTAACCAACGTACAATAAACTCCAAACGTTCTTATGTCCCTCCCTCCATCTCTTTTTCCTTTTTTTTCTTCTCCTTTTTCCCCTTTTTTCTTTCTTTTTTTCCTTTTCCCCCCTTTTTTCCTTTTTTTTTTGGTAGATGTGAAAAATCAGGGGGGGATGATTACATTGACCATCCCCCCCAGGTCAAAAAGTGGGGGGGGGGGGGATAAATCCCCCCATCCCCCCCGGGATTCCGCCCTTGGATTCAACCGATTGCTCCTTAAAATTGGATAGAAAAGAAGTAAAATGCCTTCAATTTAACCGAATGGGTGCTGCTTCAACCGAATGATAGCAGAGTCGTGGGGACCCGATTCGTTAGCAGGTCCATTTTAGGTTTTTCGCTTACATCACAGTGTACATGTACTTTGTTTAACTTTCAACATTTTTTGCATTATAAGGATTTCTTGTAAATGTGACTGTCAATCGGGCTGTCAATTTAGTCTTGTCTTTCTTCTTTGTCCATTTAGCAAAATATTATATTCTCAAATCTGAGCTATTGGTCAGCTGCTGTCCTTTAGTCATCTCCATTCGTGTTAATTATTTCTTTTGATGTTGATGATTCCATTTCCTCAAACTTTACTACTTTACAACTTGTTTGGTTTCTTTTAATACTTATTAGCAATGTTATAAGGGAGGAGGTAGAACTTATTGAATGACCCTCGTATAAGCCGTTTACCAGCCACTCGATATGCCCACATTTTGTTTATAGTGTTGAAAATGTAGAATAAAATGCGCGCTTCGTTTTTAAACAAAAATAGTTCAGAAAAAACCTTCCTGAAGCCAACTTGAATGTGTTTAAAATTGAGTTTATTAAAATCAAGCCAACATTGATGAATTGAAACTAATTCGCGCGAAGTGTGAAACCTTGGTCAACTTTAACGCTACATGTAGTATGGTCTAGTATGACATCAAACATAATTATAATATATAGGGCCTTTAGGGGGAGTCCCCACATGAAATTCGAGGGGAGGAGAGTCTAGCATGTCCAACCCCCCCCCCCCCCCCCCGTTACAGCGAGGAAAACCCGGGTAAAAATAATGGTGTAAAACTCTTGTAAATGGTTGCCTCCATGCCTCCGGTACATGCAAATTACATACTGTTTTTAAAGTTCGTATAAGCAGTGTTCAAAGGTCACTGCTCACATCAAGGTGTTTATATGCTATCTTACTGTCTAACATATGGAGGTAATAAGTTAAACAAATAATGCGATAAGAAACTACTACAATACAAGACAGATGAAATACAATAATACAAACATATCAATTTCTGAAGTGTTACCTTACGATCAGTAATATTTGTTTAGATGTTCTTCTGCACTTGTACTGTAGTTACATTATTACTACAACATATAAACTCCTCAAAAAAGTTCGGAAACTGTTTTCAATCACCAATTTCTCGGATATTTCGTAATGTATTCATATTGTGTTTCCTCTCTATGAAAAGCTGATGTGTTCCTTTTTCCAAAGATACCTCATTTGTAGCAATCACTTTTTTTGAGAACAATCTGAATGTGCCCAAATTGCCACTTTTTCGTGCTCAAAAGAACAAAGTGTTACTTAGATAGACAACTATAACTGTGTAGAGTGATGCTCTATTGACTTTTGAGCACAAAATAGTGATGATTTTGGCACATTCAAATTTGAACTAAAAGAGATATTTGAGACATTCTTGAATACCGTATTCCACAAGATGGCCGCCAATGATGTTAAAATGTACGTGAAATGGCCAGAAAATGTCCCATTAAATAATAGTTTTACAGTGGAGACCTAAATTGATCAGCTCCCGGAAACTAATTCTTAGCGAAATTAATGCTAATGAAAACAAGGGTTTAGACCGCTCCCCATCAAGACAAATATTGATTTAAGTGGCGACGAATTAACACATACCTAATACTCATTTTAATGGCGTTATTTCCCCAGTAAATCAAAAAACTATGATATAAGGATCATCAAACTATGATATAAGGACAGAATATCGTCAAGTATTATTTAGTATTGCCTATGACTATCCCTTTACCTTCGGTTCAAACTTTATACGTTCGGTTCAAGTGAGCAGTGTTGCTATAAATGGTGAAGGAGCCAAAAGGCTCCCACTAAACTTTATAATTGACATGGTCCACCCGTGTCTCACATCACGCAAAATGACGCCCAGTCATGCTCCTGTGGTATAAACTTGGCAACATCGTAAACCCTGGTACGGGAATACTCCCCGGGGGGCCCAGTCAAACATAATAGTGTACACAGGCGTGACCAAAAAAACGCGTAAAAAGGGGTGTTTTTCAGTGTTGGACGCGTCACGCGAGTGACACGTTAAGGGTATCAAAAACGCTGATTTTCAAGAAAAAGGGTGGCTTAAAATACCTGTCGAACGTGTTTAGGGTAACTTGTTTTGTTCTCCGTTCCCAGAAGAATGTTATCCCCGTTTTTGCGATTTCTTTTGAGCGTCTCATTTCCAATTTGAGAATGCATGTGTGTCACTCGTCTCTACAGCGTCATAATCGTAAATAGACAAAACTTGTTTAGGGGGTCATATTCTGGCAAGAACTTGTTTAGGGGTCAAAATTTGCAAGGAAAGCGCGCTAAAAACTTGTTTAGGGGGTAATTTTGCTTGCAGGGTAAAACTTGTTTAGGGGGTGTCTGGAAAAAATTTGGTCACGCGTGTGTACACCATTATGTTTGACTGGCCCCCCTGGGGAATACTCCCGGTCAAAAATACAAATTCACATTTATTCGTAAAAACTATAAACTAAGCAAAAACTAAAAGGATTTCGTCGGCCATGAGGGTTTTAATTAGTAAATAATGGTTAAAGAACAAACTTTAAAATATTTATACCGACTTAAATCCGTTGGGGAAGTGCAGGGGGTGATTTCGGTTTCCGAATTAACATCGCCTACAAATCCTTATAGATCTACCCCTGATACCGGCCTTTAACTATATCTTCTTCTTCTTCTTCTTCTTCTTCTTCTTCTTCTTCGGCCTCCGTCAGATTTGACGATTGGCTGCCATACGATCACATCTCCGGATCATCTTTCTCCAAGCTACTCTGTCTTGTGCCAGACGCTTGGCCTTTATAAGACTCATACCAGTCCATTCCTTGATGTTGTCAAACCATTGTTTCCTTTTTGACGACCTCTTTTCCTGCTGCCTTCCACTTTCCCTTCTATGATGTGGAGTGCCAGTAAGCTACCACTGCCTCTAATGATGTGCCCGAAGTAGGCCAGCTTTCTTTTGATAAGCTCTCCTAGCAGTTGTCTCTTTACACCAAGTTCTTTCAAGATACTTATGTTGGTTCTTTTCTCCTTCCAGTTAACTCTTAACATTCTTCTTCAGATCCACATTTCAGCAGCCATTATGCGATTCTGCTTTGGTTAGAGTCCATCCCTCCAGACCGTAAAGGAGCACGCTCCATACCAATGCTTTTACAATCTTTGTTTTAAGGTTTGTTGTGAGGTTGCGGTCATTCCATAGGTCCTGGAGTTCTATCATCCTTCCCTTGGCCATTCCGATTTTAGTTCTTATCATGCTTATATCAGCTGTGCAACTGACAGATGTGGTTTTCACAGAGCCTCTTTGAAGCGACTGACTTGTTCAACATCCTCACCATCGATTGAGATATTACAACAGGCTGTTCTTCTCCAGTTGTTAAGAAGTTTTGTCATTTTGACATTGAGCTTCAGATTGAGCATCCTGCCTGCATCATTTACGGCTGATGTTAGCCTCTCGATGTCTTCTTCAGAGGTTTCAAAAAGTGCAGTGTCATCGGCATATCTGAGATTTGAAATTGGTGTACCGCCTACTTTTATCCCATACTGGTTTACATCAGCGTCTCTCATGAATTTTCTGTGTAGGAGATGAACATGTGTGGTGAAGCAATGCATCCCTGCCTCACACCTTTACCTAGGTTGAATTCATCTGTGTTTTCACCATTCCATCTGATCCTTGCCTTCTGATTCACATAGAGGGATTGAAGCAGTGCTGCAAGATGTTCTGGAAATCCAAACCTATATCATTGCAGAGAAAAGCTTGATGTGGCTCACAGAGACAAATGCTTTAGAATAATCTATGAACATGATGAAAGCTTTCTGATCTATTGCAATGATTTTCTCCATCAAGATCTGCAGACAAACCAGTATATCGACAGTACCCCTGCCTTTCCTGTAAGCGGCTTGCTCTTCTGGAAGTTCTTGATCTAGTTTGACTTTCAGGCGTAAGATGATGATCATCAGTAGCACCTTACTTGTATGGCTGATGAGGGCAATTGTCCTGTAGTTGGAGCACTGTTTGCGGTCGCCTGATTTGAACAGCATGACAAATTCTTGCACTTTCCAGTGATTTGGCCAGTCGCATTTGATCCAGATGCATGTACATAACTGATGTAGTGCTTTAATTCCGTGCTGGCCTGTTGATTTTATGAGCTCAGCAGGAATGGCCTGGTGATTTCCCATCCTTGAGTTTCTTGACAGCATACATCACTTCATCCATTAGCGGGGGAGGTTCCATGTCATCGTCAAATGCTCTGTTTATTTTTGTCAGTGGTGTTTCTCCATCTGGACTTTCAAAGAGTGAGGCACCGTACTCTCTCCATCTGTTCATGATATTTGATGGTTCACTTATCACTGCTCCATCTGTGTTTTTTACACATGCTTGGTTTGATGGAGTGGATTTATTTCGGAGTGATCTGATCTGATTGAACATTGCTTGGATTTTCCATTTGCATCAAAGTCCTTTATTTGTAGACATTGCTCTTCAAGTCATAATGCCTTATCCCTTCTGATTTGTCTTTGAATTTCAGCACGCACTTCTTTATATCGCTCTACTTTGGCTGGGGAGATTTGCTTGCGTAGTTGACTTTTTTCCTCAGCTAGTTTCAACACTTCTTTGCTGATCCATGGTTTCTTTGGGGATCTTTTGACTCTTCCAAGTGTCTCCTCAGCTGTTTCAGATAAGATGTTTTTGTAAGTCATCCATAGTGATTCTGGAGATATGTTAGATGGGTCTTGAAGGAGAGCTCCTGCTTCAAATCGCTTTTCTGTCTCAGATTCAAACTTGGCTTTCGTAGTTGGGTCGTTAAGCATTTTCACATCCAGTTTGCCTTGTTTTCTATTGTGTTTGTTACATACTGGTTTTGCTCTCATCTTTCATGCCAGTAGTAATTGATCTGTGTCACAATCAGCACCGGGGTAGGATCGTACATCTGTTATACTTGACTCCCATCTTTTGTTTATAAGGATGTAGTCAATCTGGTCAAGTCTATAACAGCGGTAATAAAAATCACAGGTGGTAGCCTAAAAAAATAATATATTATGACTTTTTTTCTCGAATTTTGAACTTTTGATTTGAATAAATCTGAAATAGTACTAATTTCAATGACAAATTGAAGTTAAAGTGTGAATTTCTCAACACAACAACTTTCAAAAGTAAGACTTTGGGCTTCTTTCCACCCAGAAAATTATCCAATTTAATTGAATCTAAATAAAGTGTATGGGTATAAACTTTAACATTTTCTGTCAGAATACTTTAAGCTAATTTCGTTAATAACCAATGGATTACACTCGTTCGATCAGCAAACAATGTGAACATTATTCATTTATGAACATTAACACAAGAAATCAGCAAAACTGTGTTAATTAAGTTTCTTAAGTCCCCACTGTACTAGTACCATGTTATATCTAGTTCTTCCTAGACGGACCAAACCAGGATACCACTGTTTTTCCACGTTAAACATAAAAGAAAAGAAAAGTCCAATCTACTATAAATGTGTAACTGAATTCAATAATGTCCATGCAAAAAATGTTTCGCGCAAAATCAAAAGTTAAAAATTGACATCATAAAATAAGTTTTGAAAGAGCAATAAGAACATCAATTATCAGTAATGACAATTTTGGAATAGCTGGCAGTTTGAAGTTTTGATTGCAATTAAAACTTCTTTTGACTTGTCTTTGACCAGGCATGCCAGGGATACACTTTAACCTTAAATAGCGTTGCCTCAGTTGTAGACATGGAATTAAACATCCAAAGCAGGGCCGGAATTGGATTAATCTGGAAATCAAGCTAAATATAATGTAGGCCAATGCATCCTTTAGGCCTATAACCTTTTTTCGCACCGAGTAATGACACCGTGAAAAAAAGTTATAGGTAGTTATCCTCCAACTTTGACCAACCTAAAGAGCAATTTCATCTTTAAAAAATGAAATGATTAAAGTCGGTGCTTTCCATTTATTTTATTTTTTATCTTTATAAATGGAATCATCTTGGGCATGGATTATCCCTTTTAAAGGGCAATTTATAATAAAACGGAGGTATCTAAATTTATAAATTACCTTACTTTGCACTACTTACAAAGCTGTTTGAAATTTGGAAGAATGTCTAGAAACCCTCCATAGATTGCTATTTTCTATTATATCTTGCAATACATCCTGTAATGTGGTATAATTGGTGCGATATGTATTCGGTGCATATTCATCATTTTAAAATTACCAAAATGTCCGCGAAATAACCGAATCACAATTTTCATTTTATTTTAGGCCATGAAAAAATAAACAAATTGTACATGAAATAGTAATAATCATGTTTAGCAATCTTTTACCTTGTGTTAAGCATTTTTTTCTATCCATTTTGGAGTTTTCGTTATCAAATTGGGGCAAATCTACTCAGACATGTCAAATTCAGTTTTGGCCACTTTCATGTGCAGTGAACTCTTAGAATCATCATTCAGTGTGATTGAACATAATCAATAAAATCAATAATAATCTAACTGGTACATGGTGATATGTAGTTCAATTTGTGCAGAAAACATATTTCCTCCATATTATCATGAAAACCACAGAATATTTGAATATTAAATGTATTTTATACAATACATTGATGAATACTATAAATCATCATTGGGATCTCAAAGGCATTGTTTCAGTTGAAAATCCAATTCCTGTCCAAAAGTGGCCAAAGTGGGATTCGCCGTGTGGGAGCACTGCACTGGTCATCCAGAATTGAAATTGATATAGCGCTGAGTTTACCAGCCCTAAACATGTTATATGGGAGTAATCATATAGCTTCAGTTAGAATACTAGTGCTGCTCCCTTATACGCTCGTTCTTGATTCGAAGAACTAGTGCTATAATACTACAATAGTCCTGTACAACTGATGTGCAACGAGGATCGAGAACACTACACCCACGTCACACCTGCATTTTGCGGATGATTGTTCAATTTTAATTCAGTTATATTCATCAAAAATGAATGTAAGTCGGCACATCTTGACATTTAATTAGTACATATATGTATGCACATTGAAGCACCATGAAATGGGCATTTCCCTCTGAATGTATTAATTCAGCAGCAGCTACAAAATCTGTATGTATTGTGATTCAGGAGGAAAGTATGTCATAACAAATTATGCCACTCATCTCAACCACTAAAACATCTATTAACTTTTATATAGAGGAAATTAAAATTAAAAGAGGATACAGCAAATTACCTGCATATCATATAAATTCAGCGTGTTGCGAAACAAATTTGGTCAAACGTGGAATTTACCAAAATAAGTCCATTTAAAAAATCGTCAGATTTAAAATAAAAAAAAATTCCTTAGAAAGCTAACTATGCAAATGTTAAAATTATAAGCACCTGACCAGTCATGATAGTATCATAGCTAAATAAATGCACCCTAATCAGGTATAAATAATTCTGAAACATCCTGTATAAGAAGTGAGAGAGAATGACGAGAAGTAGGGTAACTTGGGGTAAGTGGGACACTTAAAAGGTGTTTGGAGCACGTAAGAACCTATTGAAATTTTTTGCTAAGATTGCGTATAAATGAAGTTCCATCGATGTGCAACTCATTTCTAAAATAAAAAATAGGGGTCACCGACTTCGTTTTTCCACGAGAATGATTTTAAAAAACACTTTTTTCGAGCAAAATAACATAGAGGTCTATGGGAAATACGGATTTTTTTACACGTTTTGCTTCATAGCAAAAAAACTAGATTGAAATGTTATGCCGGATTTTTTTTAAAAAGATGCGCAAGTATATGGCCTTTTTATTTCTTAAATAAAAAATGGGGGTCAACGACTTACTTTTTCCACAATTTAACGAAAAGTGTCCTTTTTTTAGTGTTAAAAAAAGTGCTGCCGTGGAATACCGCGTATGACGCGAAAGAAAAGGCGCTTCATTGCCTGCGTATTTATTTGTACGCGTATTCAGACAAACGCCCACCCACCGCGCGCACACTCCCTATTAAAGGTATATTATGTGATCTTTCCAGGGAACGCCCTCAACAGCGAAAAAAAAATTGAAAGCAGATTTTCTTGCAGATTTACATTTCTGATCATAAATCATGCATACATTCCAAGTTACAGGGCGATACGATTCTTAATTACTTCAAAATCATGGTTTTAGAGTTTATATTTTTCACTCTAAATTCACTCTAAAACCATGATTTTGAGGTAATTAGGAATCGTATAGCTCTGTAACTTGGAATGTATGTATGATTTATGATCGGAAATGTAAATCTGCAAGAAAATCTACTATCTAAAAATAAATCATGAATAGAGGGCGCTCTCTGGAAAAGATCACATAATATGCCTTTAATTCATGACAATGATAATAGCGTAACCTTACCGGGGTAAGTACCAGAGTAAGGATCATATGCGGCGCAGATGTGGTGATGGGAGGGGGTGGGGTGGGGGGTACGGCCCGGGTACGGAGTAAAGTGTTTGGTAAATTTTCCCCACATTCAAATTCTAACTGAACAAACATTAGAACATGATTGTTTGCTCAAATCCAAATTACTTCAAAGATTTTTTTCATTGTCTTCTTTTCTTTCTGTACTCCCTAGGCTACCGGTGACGTTGGAAGCAACAATTTTTAGGGTGAGATGCTTTATAATTTTTAAACCTGTATAAAAAAATGTGCGCGATATACGCGCATAAATGTTCAGGTTATTTTAACTAAAATGGTCCAGAAAAAAGTTCCTGAAGCCATATTGTTCAGCTTGAAAATAATGAAACATGGAAACTATTTCGCAAGTGCGCAGAAATTGGCAATTTTAAATGTTAACACTAAAAGCCATGATGTTTGTTTGTTTGTTTGTTTAAACGGTTGGTCCATCACGGACGATACGCTTGGGTCCTGAAGGGACCAGGCTCAAGCAAAATGCTCGGGCCAGGCTTAAAAAGCCTATAGCATGCTGGCTGAATGAAATTATGTGATTTGGCCAAACCTTTGTGACCCTCCTTGAGTACTCAACACTTTTTGCACCCCCCCCCCCATTCGGCAAACTCAAGCTGTTTAGCCACCGAACCCGCCCACCCAACGTATTTTTGAATATTCTCTATAAGGGGCCTACATACGTTTGATCAACTGCACACAAATGTTAAATCCTTTTTAGGCTTACCCGATAGAAATACGTCTATCTGTTCGGGCGGGATCGGGATCAATGACATACCTTATATAAAATAAAATACCATACACACGCAAAGTTAAACCCATCTGGTCTTGCTCAAATGGGACTTTAGTGCGTACAATGATTAAAGGTAGATGTTCTGATTGCTGGGCCGATTTTCAACTTGATGTTTTCTATTTGGTATGAAAGGTCATCCTTAAAATTGTTGCATTCCAAAGTTTGAGTTGCCTAACTCTGGTTCTTATAGAAGCGCATTGAGTAGGGGAGAGCGGGGCTAATCCGCCCTCTAATTTTCAGGCTTGCTTATAGCGGACTCATTTTACAAGTTAGAAAGCTATCCTATTTCCAAACTACCGGGCTAAAAAGAGGTGAAGAAAAGGAAAGAAACGGAGGAAGAGAAAAAGGGGGAAGAAAGGGAAAAGGGGCCCATGTTTTTTTTTAAAACCTGCAAATGTATAATGAAAGGGCTTCATAGCAGTATAAATAGACATATGGAATTTCGGCGCATGATTTAATGATATCAAATAATAATAATAGGCCTAATAATAACCTTATATAGTTAATAAAAATGAATGACCGCGGGATTGTCAAATGTCTCTAATATAAAGGTTTATGAAAGTTTATCTGTAATGTCATACCACATTGATTAGTTATAATTGTTTACTCCGCGAAGTGTGACAATATACTTTAAAAACAAGACTAACCCGTGGTTTTTCCATATAGTTTTTCTCTATAATTGCCAGCCGAATCGGCCGGCTGCCAAAGCCCTTCACGCTCTCTTCTCGCGAAGTATTGCAGGTTCTGATAGGTCGGCAATAGGCTATAATCCAACATCTGCTGAGAGGAGGGTACTGCATTATCCGGGGGGGGGGGGGGGGTACTCACGTATGTAAGGCATACGGGGACGTGCCGCTCCAGTGGGTCGTTTTTTCATGAGACATCCTTAGCCATGGGTAGGCTTTTCAACTGAAAAATCCTTAGACATGGGTCCTGTTTGTCTATTTTCGCGAAAAGTTGCCAAAATTAGGTCTATTTTCGCGAAAATTTGGTCAAAATGGGTACCGATTTTTCCAAAATCACCCTTAGAAATGGGTAGGGGTTTTGAATCTCCAGCGGCACACCCCCGACCAAACCAAATCCGAGCATTATCCTGTGCTGTTTGTGCAATCGTCCCGGCAATCGTCTCTATTGACTCTTTTATTACTTGGGTATTACTTACTCCCTGACGACAGAATAGTCCGCTAAAACGGATAATTTTCAATGAGTTTTCGGCCGGTATCCTTCATTTTGAAGATTCCACACGAATGTTTTAACGTTACACGCTTATACGCGAGCAATCTTGCGCGTGGTCAATTTGAAATATGCGCGCGTCTCACAGTTCACGCAATCGTGAATTTAACGCACGCGTAGTGAAAAGAATGTCGCTTTCAAGATTTCGACAACATTTCAGCTGAAAGACAGCGCGTATTGAGGCGCGTGCACCAAACCCCTTAAGGCTCTGAGCTCATAACAGTACGCTTACGGTACGATGTGCGGAACACTTGTTGCCATAAACTGCAGGTAATAAGATATATTTGTAAATAATTTGTGATCAATACACATGTTAATTCCAACCCTGTAAAATGGTACTAGTGTCCCACTTACCCCAATTACGCGCAGCTGTGGGTCAGTTGGACACGGCTAAAGATAGGTAAATTAAACACAGCGCCTTGTCTGTGGAAGCAGAAAAAGAGACTCGCCATCTCCGTTGCTCAAACTGCATTGGCTCCCGTTGCGACAGCGTATCATCTACAAATTGTGTGTACATATTTATAAATGTATTAATGTAAACTGGACCTATCTATCTTAATCACTGCATTGCTCACTATGAACCTGGTCGACCTGGTCTTCGATCCGGGTCTGATCGATCTCTCCTAGTTGTTCAACGTACAAAAAACTCTGCAGCAGATAAATCTTTCACTGTTGCTGGTCCTAAACTATGGAATGATCTACCAGCAACATCAGACTCTGTGAATCCTTACAAGTTTTCAAGGAACACCTGAAGACTCACCTGTTTCCTATTTAATTGTTCTTTCTGTATGTAGTACTAGTTTTTTAAGTTTTACTTTTTTGGTGTTGTTGATTGTTCTTTTTTGTTTGTTTGTTTGTTTGTTTGCTGCCAGCGCCGTGATCTAAATGAAATAGCGTTTTATAAAATCTCGTATGTATGTATATGGGATCAGGAGCATTTAGGAATAGCTGACACAATTAAATCGAAAATAATAATATCATATACTTTGATGTTTTTGCAATCTGTATACCAAGCCAAATTAGTTGGGTTATTTTTCTTGGGCTTTGGTAGCAAAAAACCTACTATTTGTGATTTTCAGCCTCATAATCAATATTTACACTTTCCACGCGGCAGGCAGACGACATTCCAAAATTTCACAAAATGATTTAAACATTTCGAAATTATTATATTTGGAATCACTATATGAGAGATGCATTGACATAATTACAAATATGCTTCGAATTGGTTCAGTAATCCTTGAGATATATTTGAAAATTGGGAAAGGTTTCTGAAACATTTGTGCTATTTATATGGTAAAAATCTAAAATAGCCGCGTGGTAAGTGTTAATCAAGTGACTCAATAAGCATGTTCAGTAATTGATTTAAGTGTTGAGCTTGTTTTAGCAACATTATATGCAATTTAACTTATTATTTTTGCTTTTATTTGTATTACAAATTCATTTCAAGAAGTACTGTCCCACTAACCTTTTGTGGGGTAAGTGGGACACCATACCAAATATTTGGCTCATTTACATGTACATTTTCATATATTCCACATGGATGATTTAATGCAATCAGGCATGTAAAAACTTCCATTTGAAAGTAAATCACTCTTTCAATTTTGTCCGTAATTCTCAGCAAAAAAATATGAATATTGGGCAATCAGATCCGTATAAGTAAAATTCCTCAAAACAAGGCTAGTTAGTGTTGATCTCAAGCAGCTCCCGGGTCATATACCGAATAACTCCTCCTATTGAGCTATGAAACTTTTTAAGTCAAATTTGCTATTTGGGGTGAGAATTAGACTCGGTATTGGCAGATTTGTGCTGCAAAGAAGAAGAATATAAGGACCCACTTACCACCAATGGCCCACTTAAGCACTTTCCCCAATTTACCCTACTAGTATTCGATTGATTTGAGGGGAAAACTCTTATGGTATCAAAAAGTATGTGTCGCCTTAACAGAAAGGGACCAATTTGACGTCACACTTTAAATATATCCTATAGGTTAATCCCAGTGGCGTAGCTGGGATTTTTTCAGGGGGGGGGGGGGGGGGCAAGATTTCTAACATTTTCGTAAAAGGTTGCCCCAATTTTTTTCTAGTGACTTACCTCGTTAAATTCACGTAAGTGGGGGGGGGGGGGGGGGTGAGGGGTGGGGTGGGGGGGGGGGGGTGAGGTCAAAAAATTTCGCACAGTCCAAAAAAAATCGCTCAGTCACAAAAAAAACCGCATAGTAAATGTACTACATGTACAATTTTGCCTTCTATTTGGCTAATAACCTCGGTCTTTTTTCTCAATTTTTTCCTATTTCCTTTTTTTCTCACCCTTTTTTTTTTAGGGTGGTGGGGGGCGGGGGCACAAATCGGTTTTTTTTTGTCAGGGGGGCATTTCCCCCCTGCCCCCCCCCCCCCCCCCCCCCCGAGCTACGCCACTGGTTAATCCGCGCGGCATGCGTCTGCAGACGACATTCCAAAAGTACATAAAATGTTTAAAGAAATGTCAAAATTATTGAATTTTATTTGATTCACCATGAGAAACGCATTGGATTAAGTGCAAAAACATTCTTAGTATTTATTCAGTAATCCTTGAGGTAAACCTTGAAAGTTGGAAAAGGTTTTTGAAAGAAGAAAAAAAATCTGTTTTGTATTTGATAAAACCACAGATAGTCAAAACTGTGTAAAACCAATAGCCGCGTGGAAAGGTTTAAGGTAACTTACTTGGCTTTTTGGTTATACCATTGGATTTCAGAGACCATTATCTTGATCAACTGACTGGAAATTAGTCAGGAATAGTATGGTGATACTTTTTGTACAATTGTGCACAATGTCTCTTGGGGTCGTTTCATCTAGTTTATGGCCAGGCCCGTAAGCAGGATTTTTAAGGGGGGGGGGGGGGGGGGGGGGGGGGGGGCGTATTTTTTGGAAAGGTACATTGGTACCCCCAAAATTGTAAAAGATTGCCCCCAATTATTTTAGTCATCTCACAACATTTTGAGAGCGGGGGGGGGGGGGGGGGGGGGGGGGGGTAGGACATATTTTAGTCCAAAAACGGCCTGAAAAATGCTTTACACATACACAGTGGGAAAGTGGGACGTTTTCGGAAAATAGTGAGGGCCGGGTTCAGATTAGGAGGGGGGGGGGGGGGGGGGGGGCATCCGCCCACGGGCCTGTTTATCATCATGTTTATGGCTTATACACCCAGAACTAAATACGGTAAAAAGCTAAAAAGTAACCGGTTTGTGTACAGATGCCGTTTTCATCATAAAACTAAAACATTCTCGAAATGGATGAGCAAAAACGCCCCAAACGATATGAAATGGAAGGTTAAAAAACAAGAATGATGGCGTTATCAATTCATTTTACTGTAGTGCTGTGCTGGATGTGTGCACAAAACTTGTGACTACTGCACACGAGTTAGTATTTTCGTACGACCCTTTTCCTTGTCACTCTATGAACAACACTCTCTGACCTGCGACGTGCGCTGTTGTCGTGTATGTACTGTTAGAGGGCTCACACCGTGACCGCTCCCATCCTCCGATCCTCTGATCTTGTTTGGGCGGTTCTCTACTTAGTATTAGGTTCTTGGCAAGTAACAGAAAATGTGATTTTTTACCTCCAAAATCATGAAAATCACATTTTTGGCACTAATTCCAAAAATAATAAAGATTTTTAAAAAAAGAAAGAAAAAAAAAGCTTCCTATAGGGAATTGTATTAGGAATATAATAAAACTAGTATGACAAAATTTGACAACATATATTTTGAGTTATCTTTATTTTTTACCCACTGGGGACCCGGGGGGCCTGAGCCCCTAAAGCCCCCCCCCCCCCCCCCCCCCTGGGCACGCGCCTGATAGTCCTGTACAACTGATGTGCAACGAGGATCGAGAACACTATACACCCACACAATCACGTGCGCCTGCATTTTGCGGATGATTGTTCAATTTAATTCAGTTATATTCATCAAAGAAAGAAACAAAGTCGTACATTTTTTAATGTTAAGAATAAGGTCAAACACATTAGTATTTTACAGACCAAAGATATATATAAATGTTAAATACTCACTCAGAAGATGCCTCTTGTATACAGTATTGGGAAAAACAAAAAATCAATAGTAATGATTGGAGTAAAATATTCTCTTTCAAAATTAGAAACAGAATAGTTAACAAGATAGGCCATTTTCAATATAATCTCATGAACAATCTTATTTGCTGTAAAAGGAATTTATGTAAATGGCAACTAAGTGTCTCAGACAAATGTAATGTATGTAATTGTTTAGATAATTATGACCACTTTTTTTGTAAAATGCAATTATAACAAACATTTCTGGATTAAATTTTCCAAATATATACAATTCTTGATGAAGGAATACGATTTTGAGATATCTTTGGAAAAAATCATATGCGGTTGGAACATCCGTAATTCTAAATTTAATTTTACAAATATGTTAATTGAACTAGCATCTTATGCCGTATATAAATCAAGAATAATTTATTATGATACAAATAAAACAACACCTATTTCAATTCTGTTCATGTTGGAAATTAAGAAGATTGACGAAATTATTGCAGTTTCGAAAAGAAAGGTAAAAATAGAACAGAGAGATTTAGAACATTGCAAAATATACTGGAATATAAAATAAATGATACTTTATTCTTGAAATGTGTTAAATCAAGTTATCACTGTACCAATAATATTATAAAAGAATGTCTCATAAAGTACGATATCTATATTTATACATGTGTATTATTATTTAACGTGATATTATAAGTTAACACTTGTTGAGATGAAAATAAAGACTACACTACCTCTATGAGGTTAAAAGAGAAAAAAATATTCATCAAAAATGAATGTAAGTCGGCACATCTTGACATTTAATTAGTACATAGGCCCTATATGTATGCACATTGAAGTACCATGAAATGGGCATTTCCTCTGAATGTATTAATTCAGCAGCAGCTACAAAATCTGTATGTATTGTGATTCAGGAGTAAAGTATGTCATAACAAATTATGTCACTCGCACAGCGCCTCCCGTTTAAATAGTATTCTCGTAACAGATTCCAAATGTGTCTTAAAGGGAAGCGGTCATGGTGAGGATTCTAACGAAAATTGAACAGCGCGCGGCGACTATTTGAATATAAACAAGTTAGACATTGGCGCAGTCTGTAATTGTTCTACGTATGTTTACATGCAAGCGGTATTGTGTGCGACTCTACAACAATCTCTTAACCCAATGTGGGTGGCGCGCTCAATCAACCATCCTTCATTTGATTGAACGCATTTTCTATCGTATGATGTAAGTGATATTAGTTATGAGATAAGGTTTAGCTGGTACAAAATCATCGTCAGTAGCGGTTTCTTTTCCTCACCATGCGCTATTACCTTTAAATTACCCTTTAAAGGTGTTTGGAATATAACTTGAACGGCATGAACCAGTCTACGAAATAAAATAACAATGAACTCTGATTTTAAAAGAGCTACAGCAGCAGTATAACCATGGCTATCATCTAGTAGAGGGTGTCCCAGAATGATTGACCGTGTTTGAAAAGTTTAAAACTATATATAAAAACAATAGTATAGACGGAATATCACACATTCAATATAAACATTTAAAGGGGAACATGTTTC
>CM069448.1:27037582-27306800 GCA_035610835.1 Ophiura sarsii
ACCAAGGTCCCCGCCATGTCGTGACCCGTGGCCAGGTTTGCAATTGATTAATACATTAGGGTTAAGGTCTAAAACATGCATGCTAGAATGATGTGCATCATATAGGAACTACAAGGTATTATACTTTTTTTATGCAGTGGGAGTGGTTTTGTAAATCATCAACGATATACCTTTGTGAGCCTTTGTGATCGAACACTTGGAATTCTTTGTGCCTATACCAGTCTGTGGTTGACCGAAAGCAGCATATCGCGCTGAAAAAACACCAAGTAAACTTTCAGATTTGTTTATTTCATAAATGGATTAGATTTCTGTTTTCTTGTTGTGAATCTGATAATCCAGCATTACATTTGTTTTGTTGCTGTTGCCACTTGGCATTTAGTGGTAATTACCATTACCGTTTTGAATAAAAACCTGGTATTTGCAGGTTTTTTGCAGATGAATTTTACAGCATTATAGCTTTATTGGCCATTTCTACTGGGCGAGAAAGGTCGTTTGGTACTGTTTGGTACGTTACAAAAACTGCAAACCTGGCTTTATAACAGTCAAATATTACGCTGTAAGCATACATGGACTAAAGATTTTCCGGACACCCCTCTAAATGTGTTTTTCCTCTGAAGTCAAAATGTACCATAAAATTAAGATACAACCCGCTAAAACGAGTAAAAAAAGTACACATTTTCTTTAAAGTTGTTGATTTTCAACCCCTGTAACACACTCCATCTCGAAAACACCCCTAATTACATTATGTTCCACTATCTAATCACACTTTACTGGCCAATTTAGGTATTTGCTGGTCATACATTTTCCAATTCCCAGATTAGGCAGGCCAGTGGCTATTCCCTAAAGCACTGTTTTGATGTATATCCCACACATGGCCTTTAGGCTTAACTTCACAGAATAATAGCCTGGAAAACAGACACTGTAATACCAGAGGTTAAAATACTCTTCTGCCAAATATCGCCCTTTATAGTTCATTTTACCATCGGCCAAAGTTTTCTCAGGGGGCTATTTTGTGAAAACTGGGGGCTAATTGCCCTTCGCCCCCATGTATTTTGAGCCTGTGTAATACAAAAGTGTTAACACTTTCCACGCGGCAGGCAGCTGCAGACGACATTCCAAATTTCACAAAATGGTTTCAAAATGTCAAAATTAATGAATTTCATTGCCATATTTGGAATCATCTTGAGAAATGCATTGAAATAAGTACTAACATGCCTAGTATTGCTGCAGTAATCCTTGAGATAGACTTTGAAAATTGGGAAAGGTTTCTGAAATATCTGTTTTGTATGGTAAAACCAACAGCCGGGTGGAAAGTGTAAAGGTAGTGGAACATAATGATGCCTTTTGTTGTCATGCATGCTTACAGTGTACACCCCCACCCCCGGGTTGTTGGGCGAACCGCTACGGCAGTCCCTCTATTAGTTTGAAGTTTGACCTTTATAAAACTGGTCAGCATAATCAATGTTACGTCTCATAGTATGCCACAATACAAACAAAACGGTCCGTGTCTTTAGCATGTACAAATCACTTACGAGAATCTAGCATCGTTAGGTCAAATATCAACAGTAACATTAATTGGGTAAACTTAATCAACAGTTGTTGGGTAATAACTTTTATCCAATAGTTGGGCAAATACTTTGATTAAATAGTTGGTCAAACATTTTTCCCAACATGTAAGCAATAATTGACCAAGAGGTGTGCAGGTTTGTTCACAAATCATTACAACAACTTTGTGCAGCGCTTGGACATTTATTAATTAGGTGTGACGTAGTGCCACTACTGTGCGTCATTAGCATATCAATACAGACCGACCATTCAAAGTTAGCGTACCGTGAAAGGGCCACACAGAAATCATGCGCTGACCTGTACACTCGTGCATGACCTCAATTCACTTGCATAGGGCTTCGGCATTCAAGCCAGGCGCACATGGTTTTCGACCAAACTGCTTTCGATCATGTAGGATAAATCATGAATATTAGAAATAACTAATGGTCAAGGAAACATTTGGTCGGTAACTTTTAGATGATATTGTAGTTTATGATTGACATAAACAATAAAATTAGGTTGTTTTTATGAATGGTGGACTCCCGCGGAGATACACGGTGGTTTTGCCTGGGGAATTCTGGCTTAATTGAAGATGCTCGCAACGCGTGTTATGAATGGGAATCGACCTATTTTGGGGTCCGTGATATGAAAAGAACTGCCGAAGATATGTATATTAACGGTTGTGCAAAGTTAGTATTTATAATAAATGTTTATATGATTGGAAAGAAGAGATGTTAAGCTTTGTAAAAATATAGGTTGATTACAGCAAAGGTATAAAGTGAATGAGTTATGAGTTCACAAACTCCGGCATACGTACAAAGCCCCTATACCACGTTAGTGTGATGCTGTGCGTGTATGCTCGGATCAATGCAGGATGTCCTCAACTTATTGTAATGTGTTGGATAAACTTTACACAAATTGTTTATAAATTGGAATGCACTCCTACTTCTTATTTCGTATACCACACACACTTCAGTTCAACCAACACCATTTATTTCTCCCATTTCTTAATACATTGTACTGCTCATCTGCTACAGGAACACCAGCTAAACCCCTTCTAGACTACTGTTATTATTCATTTGATCGCTCCTTTCCTTTTAAAGGAATTTTTTGTTTACCTTTGGTCAAGGGTAAGGATGCACATACGAAGACCTTGAAATCATATCTAAACTAGATACACAATTCCAATTAGTTTTTGTTATCTAGTCTGATGCCAGTCAAGATGATAACATTGCGACCGTCTTTGATTGCGAGAAGATGGAAAAATAGTTTGCCATTGTGGGTGGATTTTAATTGGGGTTGTTGGCATTGCCATGCAGTAAACTTCTTTCTGTGCTAAAGCAAATGATAGGCCCTATGTCGCAAGGGAAAACTTGGAGTTTGTATAAAATAATTTATAAACCTGTGAAAAAGCGGAAAATTCCATGAAAACCCCAAGTTACATTAAATTCCGAGAAAAAACAGAAAATTCCAAGAAAACCAGTGAAGTTGCATTAAATCCTGCAAAAATATGGAACGTTCCATGAAAGCGCGTGAAGTTTATATTAAATCCCTCGAAAACCCCCGGAAAATTCCATGAAAACCTGTGAAGTTGCATTACATCCCTCAAAATCTGATCAGTTTTGCGCAGGATTTGTGGAAATTGTAAAATATTGAATATGATTTTCCGGATTTTGTGTGATTTTATGCGAATTCTTGGTTCTTCCCTTGCGACATGGGGCCTTAGATTTAGGCATCAGACTGCTTTCATGATTTTGTGAGTGGTAAACAGCAAAAATGACCATTGTTAATGTTCATCTTAAATTCAGGCTGTGCAATGTGTAAGGTATAATTCTTGTTATACCCTTCGCACCCATATCATATTGTCACACTATATTCCGTAAAAGACCATTGAATAAAATTACCTGAAGGATGTTGCATAATTATTCTGAAATATTAATAAGTGAGTGTAACAGGCGCGGATCCAGAAATTGATTAGGGGGTGACCCATTATTGGAATATTTGGTGTAACCAAAGCGGTGTGCGCGGTGAGCCCTCCGCAAGTGGAAATCTTTTCAATTTTCGAACTCATTTGCTGTATACGTACTTTTGACCAATATTTTATCGAAAAGCCACCTCTTCATTTCCAATCAGTGGCCTAACTAGACTTTTTCATTTGGGGGGCAAGAAGGGGCAGTGACTTGAAATGGGGGGGGGGGGGGGGGGGGGGCTCCTAATGGGGGGGGTGGGGGCTCCATTCCACACTCACACCGATTGGTTTCATTTGGGGGGGGGCAAGCGGGACTCCCCCCCCCCCCCCCCGCTGGTTACGCCACTGTTTCCAATCAATATGTTGTTTTTATCAATGCAAGAAAGAAGTTGAGCTTATATACTGATATTTTCTTGATTTAAGTATAGATTATTAAAAAGTGCGGACAGGAGTGTAAATGGATGTGCCCCCTCGAACTCATTTGGTGTGATCTGGTGTATACTTTTGACCAACATTTTATGTTGTTTCCCCACACCCTGTTGGTATATCTTGCTTTTACTATAGCATTTTTTCGAGATATCCTCTTGTATCAGTTTTCTGATCCTTGGTGTGTTTTGTTCCTGGTTCCGTTGGATTCATCTTTTTACATTTTATACAACATTTTATTGAAAAGCCAACCTCTTCATTTCCAATCAATATTTTGGTTTTATCAATGCAAGAAAGAAGTTGAGCTTATACTGATATTTTCTTGATTTATGTATATGGTTGCAAAGGGGGGAGTCCGAGGGGCCCCCTCAGAATTGGATTTTTTTTACCGCTATTTTATTGAAAAGCCATCACTTTATTTCCAATCAATATAGGCTTTTTATATAGGCCCATGCCAGAAAGAAGTTGTGCATACTGATAAATATATATTCTTGATTTAAAATTGTTATTTTGAAAAACTTTAGGTTTAAAAAAACATATCGATAGTTATACTAGTTACCTCCAAAATATCAAATTTCTCGTCAACGTACACGGAATATATATCCCAACCGACGTCCACTCTAAACGTTGTTTTGTCCCTTGCATGCCTCCCCGCTTGCCTTTTGTACCCCCACCCCTTTTCTTTTTCGTTTGTCCCCCTTTCTTCCTTTCTCTTTCCCTTTTTTTCTTTCTTTTTTCCATTTTCTTTTCCCTTTTTTCCTTTTTCTTTTGCTCTTTTTATGGGGGGGGGGGGGGGGGGGGAGGCCCCCCTGGATCCGCCACTGGATTGTATAACACCAAATAATTGATCCATCATAATATGTGTACATTTGATATAAATCACACACATTCTTTGACACCGCAAAGTTGTTTTGTCACATAAAAAAAAGAATTGTTTGAAATTATAATCTTATATTGGTCATAGCACAGGTAGGCTATAACATGGTAAAGCATATGTGGAGACCCCAACGTTGGTTTATCAGATTGGTACAGGTTCCAAATTGTTCACTTACAAAAAATGTCCCACTTAATCCTTATAATGATAAATATACCCTGTGCAGTGGCGTACCCAGGATTTGGAAGTAAGGGTCGGAAATTACCAATTTGCCGACAAACGTGCTGTACCTTAATAATAGACTGAACAAATGTGCTATTTTGCACTAATTTGGCCATAATTCGGGTACATCTTGGCTTTAAATAAGCTTCTTAAATAATGTTGTTGACAGATGTGTGTGTAGAGCGCAGAGATTTGCTATTTTTGTACTAATTTAACTATCATAATTCTAAAAGTCGGGAGAGAAGCAAGGATCCAGCCTTGTTTAATTGCCAACATGCCGCGATTTGCCAACAGACCATGCCTTTGGTTACGCCATGATACTGGGTTCTTATCTGCTCTAAATAGTCACATTTATCTTGTTCTTGACGGTGTAATATAATATCTCTCCTTTCCTTAACCGGATTGAGATAAATAAATAAAGACAGTCAGCTTTTTATCTATCAGGATTGATATGCGAGTCCCTCTTCCAATCACTATGTGGATTGTGTTGTCCCCTCAAGCATCCTGTGTATATCTTTGGTTTCTGTTGCTTTGCATAAAATATCATATACTGTAAAAGCTGAAATATTCGCGGTGGTTTTATTTTCGCGCTTTTCGCGCAAATCTTTTTCGCGAAAATTATAACACACGAAAAAATCGCTTTACACATTCATGCAATGGTTTCAGACGGTCGCCCGCGAAAAAAACAATTCGCGAAATGTCTTTGATATCAAAATCCGCGAAAATATCTGTACGCGAAAATATTGGCTTTTACAGTAATCATTCTAATAATGTTCTACTGGCCTAGTGACCAAAGACCCGGAGGCCATCAAGTGTCTATTTTACAGGTTGTTAGCATAAATACTGGAAAAGTTGTTTTTCAGTATTTATGGTTGTTTAGTCTGCTGCTATTGTTAACTATAGTAGCAAGGTCATGTGGGGGATTTACATCTGAAAAGGGCCTCAGGGTATGTCCCACTGACTGGCATGCCTAATCTGGGTATTGGAGAATTTATGACCGGCCAATACCTAAATCGCCGCCGCTGGTATAAAAGTGATTAGGCAGTCGAAAACACAATGCATGGATCAAGCTCAACTTGTATGGGTCGCCAGGCTGGATTTTATTGTTAAGTTAAGAGCTGCCTGCCTGGTTGGGCTATTCAATTTGAAATCCATACATCACCTATCGTAAACATAACTGTAAACATATTTACATTTTAGACAACCTAAAATAAAGTCAAAATCACGTGTGTGTTGGGGTAAATTGAACGTAAACTAGAGCATCTGGAATCGAGATTAAGCCAAATTAAGATTATTCAAAGATGAACTGGGCATGTCATCCAAGGAAAGGTAAAAATTGGTGTGATTGACAACACTATAATGACGTAATGGTAAAAATGGCAGCCTCCAGGCAATCCAGGAATGCGCTGCGCAGATTTTTAAAAAAAAAAGTATTTTTTATTCAATCTTACCATGAAAGTAATCTGTTACTTCCATGATCTTACTGACTGTATGCTCATCTACTTTGATCTAATAATGACTAGTGCATTTGTGTGTGTAGGGGAGGGGGCACCAAAAAACCAGCCAAGTCAATCAGATTTTATGTTGCCATTCAAAATCTCACACAAATGAATTCTTTCAATCAATCAGTGTCAATTAAGGAAAAATTGAATATTTTCAATCCACTTCATAAAGTTGCAATGTTCTGTGTATTGTGTAAATTGTGTGATGAGATCACAATAAATGAGGCATATAATATGTGCATATTTCAACTTGATTGTATCTGTCATTTGCAATGCTATATATTTTGCAGAAAACCCTGTTAAAATGGGCAATTAATTACAAAGATATGAGCAATTGAAGGTTCTCAAAACATTAGAAAGGAATAGGAATTCCATCTTTTGTAAGGATGTACCTCAAAATAATTATTCCCGACTTCTTACTCATTTTAATGTTCAAATGATCATACAAAGCAGAAATGGTATTTTTTCGTCGAATCAACATAATTCAAGAATGAAATGATCAATTTAAAAAATGATGTGGCTGCTGCAGTGTTAATTGACTCTTAGAAATCAATCAAATATGCATTCAGTGTATCGCAAGACTTTAAAAATACTTGATTTTCGCAGAGTGCAATCTTTTGATAATAATGCAGACTTGAGAGGCTGGGAATAATACACAGGGGGTGGGGGCACTCAAATATTGATAGTTATTGACCATTTATTGTGAAATGGTAAAAGGTATGTGACTTTATGTATAAAAGGGGGCCCAGAATGTTTATACAGGGTGTATCAGAATGAACTGTACCGTGTTTCTAAAATGGTTATTGTTTTAAATTTTAACACCTGCAACATAAAGGTGAACATGTTTCCTATATTATATGTTAATTTCATTGAGATATCTCTTTTTGTTCTCGTGTGGCAAGACATATCAAAAATTGATGAAAAATGTGTTTTCAATTTCAATCAATCCTCTCTACCACTACCCCAACATTTCAAAAAATGTAACCCACACCACAATATTCAAAACGCCCGCCAAAGAAAGGAAAGTTAAAACCACGCAAGCAGAACAAATCCCGGTGTATTTGCGGATTAAAAATCAAAATTTATCTCCAAATTTCACCCACAATAGTATGCAAATAATAAATAGTTAAATACAAGTGTTGTGAAAAGTTGAGATATGGCGACCAACAATAAACCCTGTCCTATGGACGGATGGATATCTTAGGTACATGTACATGTAGGGTTAATAATTTCACAGATTTTTTAAATTGATCATTTCGAACAAAATTGAAATTTACCATCTTTACCAGAAAGTCTGTATTTTCCATCAGAAATGTCCGTTTTTCAAAATTTAAAATTCTTATGAAAGCTAGGCGTTTGCGCAAGATATATGTGAAAACAGTTTGAACAATATCAATCGAATTCATACCGTTAAAAATCATATTGCCTCGGTACAGTTCATTCTGATAAACCCTAATCCTAACCGTACCCAGGGACAGCTCCAGGTACCCTGTCTTTTTGAGACTGCATGTTTGGTGAAGTCATTTTTGGTAGGGCTATTATACCGCCAGCTTAATAAAAGTGGGCCCAAACTTTTGTAAAGAAAAATGTACATATATCGAGGGCTAAGAACCACAAGGCCTTATTTTGACCATTTTGAGAAAAAGACTATTGACGATTTTTAAACACATTGGGGAGATGGAGATGAGGCCTTGTGATCCTGGCTACAACTTTGAAAGGGGTTGTGATATGGAGATAGGCTGTGTTACTGGAAAGAGAATTTCTTTCTGAAAATTTTGATACCAAAATCTCATTTTTGAAAAAATGGAGATGAGGCCTTGTGTTTTTGAGCCCTCGATATATTTCCTAAGAGCAGGAATTGTGCCTTGTATTAGACGCACATTTGGCACATTGGTGACACTTTCTACACTGCATCTCCAAAAAAGTCTTTTCCACCAAACACATAGCAATTCACAATTGAATTTAAGATGTATGAAAACATGCAGCAAATTTAAGCCAGTTCTCAGGCAATGCAATTGTCTGATGTACTTTTGCTGATTCTGAATAATCTTTGTTGCTGTATCTGTGACTTTTTACTGATCCAAATGTCTGCACTTCTATTTATTTTCAGCCTATTTAGGGGATTTTTAGCCCCAATTCACACACTTTTGTCAGTCATGTCCTTCTTTCTTATTAAGGCATCTCCTGGCATACGTGCCGACATATTTTTATCATTCATAACCTCATTAACATGCTTTATACACATATCTCAATCAAATAATTTGATTACATTGCTTTGGAAAGAAAATATTTGGATGAAAGCAATGGTTTTACTCCTTCAACCACCCATTTGAGCCTCCCATTTGAGCACCACCCATTCCCCCGGGTTATCAATTTCTGCTCAGTTACTAGTTGTTATAAAGTGCTCAACAAAAGAAAGTCATACACTTTGTTTAGGTCCTTTAGAATAACTTCTAATTATGTTTTTTACCAAACAGACTAGATAGACATTTGGATGAATCTCTCCGGCACAATTTGATACCAAATATCCCACCTAACAACAAAGATAAACCATGATTTTAAGCACCATTTAACGAAAATTAGTCACTTTAATTAGTCAAATTAATCGGAAGTTACTTTAAAGGACCTAAACAAAGTGTATGACTTTATTTTGTTGAGCACTTTAAATGTTTCCCTTCCACACCCTATGCTGCCCCATCGCGACAAAAGGAAGTAACTCCATTTTGATTATTTTGAGATACAAGCCTTGCTGCTGTATCTGTGATTTTTTATTTGGTTGAAATATTTGTTGTGATAAATAAGTAACACATATTTAATTAACAAATGTCAATTGGTTGAGTTTGTAATTAATTGAATGGAGGAAATCAATATAATTGCTTACTAATTGTGGTCATTGCTCCTTTTTGTCATGGTTTTTCATAGGATGCCCTATACTTTGCATGTACAAAGTACAAAATGTGACATTTGTTAAATGTTATCCAATGTGTAGCATCTACATAGGTCTGTGAAATTAAAATGGCATCTTCTGATTTTTTTCTTCTGATTTTTTCTCAGGTGAAATCGATCAAACAATATGAACGCAAACTCTGTAGATGTATTTTTGGCTTAAAGTACCGAAGTATTTCAAATGAGCCGTCGTCGTCAAAAGAATAACAAGGAGCTTTGTTATTTGCATTTTAATTGAACAGCGGAGGGTGTTATAAGCATTGGGAGCTTGTTTTTTCTCCATGAAAGACAGCCAAAACTCTTAATTTCTCATACCCAATCAGAAGAGTGAAAAGGAGACCCTATATTACAGTGTATCATCCCCCAAACACCTTTTCCACCAAACACCCTGCTCCCCCCCCCCCCAAAAAAAATGTGACTAGTTATCAATGTTTCCCCACTGCACGCTATGTACAAACTTGACATTTTTTAAATGTTACTATCCAATGCATATGTAGCTCTGTAAAATTAAAATGTCATATTTTGATTTTTAATATATTTTCTAATGCAAAATCAATCAAAGAATCTGAACACAAACACTGTAGATGTATTTTTGGCTTAAAGTACCGAAGTTTTTCAAATGAGCTGTCGTCTAAAGAATAACAAGGCGTGTTGTTCTGGCATTTTAATTGAACAGCAGGCGGTGCACACAAATTAAACGCTCACACTTTTTTTGGTTAAATTAATAACTTTGACAAACCAATCAAAAAATAATTAATTGTCATAGAAGTAAGAAGCATTGTAAGGGCAACTACCATAAAATAGGCTTGTTTGATGGGCATCTGGAGATATATGGTCCAATATGGTCCAATAATACTGAGAGCGTGTGTGGTCTAGTGGATAAGACGCCGGTCTCACGATGCAAAGGTTGTGAGTTCGTGCCCCGCTACGGTCAACATGTTTGTATCCTTGGGCAAGGTACTTAGTCTCAATTGCTTCGTCGACCCAAGCGATATTTGGGGAGCTGTTAGGATATCAAAATCTAAGTAGTGCTGATAGGCTTGTGCACTTGTCGACTGGTAGCCGCCTAAGTGTAGCGACCAAAGGATTCTGATATCTAAACTGGCAGCAATAATAATTGATTTAAAAGCGCTTTGGGACTGTGCTTGCATTGTGGAAAGCGCTATATAAGAACGGTAATATTATTATTATTATTATTTATTTCAAACACAATCAGTTACAAATGTATTGGTAGTACTCTGCCTTGGTTTTCTTCTTAAAAGTAGTTAATTGAAAATAAAAAGTAGTCAAATTCTAGGAATGTATAAATATTTTATTTGTTTTCTTTAAAGCTTTGTGCGACAAAATGATCTGAGCTTTAGGACAAAGTGGGAGCCACTGTCCCCCTCCCCCCTCCTCATTCTCTTGTCGTTGACTGGTCCCCTGGGTGTTCATTACATTTGTTTATCAAAACTGCAGAATAGCAACGAGAAATGAAAAATTGATGAAGAAAAAAAAAGTTGCAACTGTATCATCTAAAAAAAGGTCTTGCCACCCCAATTTAACGTCAGTGAGAGAGGAGGCTTGTTTTTCCCCCGAGGGTTTTTTAATAAAAAGAAAGAAAATCTTTATCACCAGCTGTATCTCTTGTAAGTGCTGTGTGTGACTGGTATTATATTCATGAATGATACATACAGGGTTCAAAAGAAGTTATAAAATGACGTTTTACATTTTCATGCTAAGATCCACTTTTTTGAAAAACATCATTTTGGGGAAATGTGACTGTTGTGGGGGAATTGGTTGGGTACGCAAATGTTATCCCTTTTCATAAGTTTTTCAACTTCTCAAAATGTCTAATTGTGTGTGGAGTTATACAAACAAACATGATCTAATTTGAGGGGGCATTACTTCTTTTGAACCCTTTATGCACTTATCAATTGCATCCCCGGCCCCAGGGGACCCGGGGATAGCGGGGATTAGGGCCGGAACGTACAAATTGCCCATGTGACGTCCCGGCTATAATCGTGTACGGTCCCCGCAGGGCCGGGCACCATTTTGTGTACGTTTCCGCTACAGTCCCGGCACCCATAGGCCGGGACAAAGTGTACAGTCCCGGCCACCCATTTCCCAGGACAGTATTCACCCGGCTACAGTCCCAATGTTGCGTATTTCTTTTTGCAACCATAACGGAATGCATTTCTATGTGTTATTAGGCTTATTCCGTCAAGCGCATCGCATCTCTAGCTTATTTATAGCAAGCGCCCGGGGTGTACTTTTGTGTCCCTTAGTGTAAGTCCCCGCTACAAGCCCCGGCTAGCGGGGGCACAGTTTGTACGTCCGCGTACACGCCCCCGCATAGCCGGGCATCATTTTGTGTACACTCGTGTACGGTCCCCGCATGGTCCCCGCCATGCCCCGGGTCCCCAGGGGCCAGGCTTGCAATTGATAAGTGCATTAGTACAACACAAATCACTTTAGGGTTTTACATTTTCTTAGAATGTATGATTGAATGTTTCAACAATATGGGTGTTTGTAATATTATGTTAAAAGCCAATACTGGGAATGGGTTAAGCTAATAAGGCTGAAAATGTGAAATAATGAAATGTGTCACAAAAAGTGAACCATTTTGACGAGAAGCAAAACAGTTTAGGTTGCGAGACACACTAAGTAATAAACAAGTTTCTGCATTTTTTTATGATTAGAGATCACTTTATTTTTAAGTTCTTATACAAAATTCATAAATTTTGGGTTAAATTTATTTTTATTATTTTTATTTAAAAAACTATATAATTATTTGAATTTATTGAAAATTGTTTACATTTTTTGACATTTATTTTTAATTAACAAATCTGATTTGTTTTCTTCAATTCTAACATTCTCAAGGAAATTATATATTGGCTATCCCTGACTTACCAATTCTACCTAAAACGCTATCAATAACAGTATTCCCCTTTGCCTCAGCGAATTTCACACTATACGCGTTCAATTAAAGTAAAAGATGCATTCATTTTCACGTGAATGTCATTACCATATTTGGATTCACCATGATAAATGCATTGAAATAAGTATAAACATGCCCAGCATTGGTTCAGTAATCCTTGAGATACACTTTGAAAATTGGGAAAAGTTTCTGTTTTGTATATGGTAAAACTGATACTAATAAATTATTATAGAGAATCTCATCCCAACTGAAAGAGTGAAATAAACATATAACAAACCACGCCATTGAATGTCCCAACTCGAAAAAGCAAGGACATTCACCGGCATGACTTGAACTATGAGAATCAGTTGGGATGAGCTTCTCTATTATAATTTATTTACATTCCTGCTCGTCCCTCTGTACACCTTCGGGTATCCTGATTGTAGTTTCTATTCTGTTTCAGTTGGGACTGGTTTCGTATATTGTATTATAATACTAATAGCCGCGTGCAACATTTTAACCTAATACTAGAATGTGCAATTTCTGTAGAATAGACCATTTTGAAGAGTAGTAAAAGACATATTTAAAATAGACATACAGGGTGTCCCAAAAGTCTATGCACGTTTTTGAAGAGTCATATCTCAAAAAATATAAATCATATGGTATAGATTTAACCATATTTTGATAGACGAGACTTGGGAAATTATTTTGATACCAAACACAACCCTATTGGTGAACCCACAACATTATAAAACTGGTTGAAAGTTTTTGGCCATGTGCGATCCACCCATACCAAGTACCACACATTGTTGCTAAAATCAGGTGCGCATAAATTAACAGTATGAAAGCAACGTTGGGCATTAGTCACAGTTCACTGCTTACTTTGCAACATTAATGTTATTACCAAACTCGGTCACTCATAACATAAATAGGCGTAGTAGACAACATTGCACAGCAAAAGTCTTCATTCAAGATGGTTAACAGGCTAACAGCATAGATAAGTGAATGCAAATTGTATGGTTCTACGCTGAAACCAATTCAGTTCAACTTACTCAAAAAAAGTTCAGAAAACATTTCAAAGTGAAACGCGCACCAGGAAGAATATCCATTCTGAAGTTGGTGGATCCATTTTTGAACACAGAAACTGTGCATGATTTGTATCGATGTGGTAGAAAGACTGGTAGATCAACAAGTCACATTGATGTCATAAGACATGCAGTAGCCATAAGTCCAAAGAGATCTATTCGCCGACTTTCCGCAGATTAAAAGATCAACTGTTCACAGAATTTTGCGTAAGGACTTGAAGACGTTTCCAAACAAGATTCAGATCAAACAAAACATTAAAGCAGCGGACATATATAGTTTGTTATTATGATGGGATCACTATAATGTAAAATTATAAATATTACAATTGACGGATCACTTTCCGTGTAACCAACTCTACCCGTCTTTTTGTTAATCTCAATAGGTATGGATTTATGAACTTTATTCCTCCGAAGTATAAAATTACATTTTTGCAGTAATACATATTTTACTTTTAGGGTGGCATTACATACGAGGGGCATTCAGTAAATAATGAAAGTGATCATGGTATGGGATGCATGAGTGATTCTATTGAGGGATAATGTGATCAATACAAAGTATGAACCTTTGTCTTTCAAACAATACACTTTTGGAATGTTAGATACCTTTGGTTATGTAATGTCATTAACATAAACACAATAGGTTTCAGACACTGACTGAAATCTGTCAATTATTTGGCTGGATATGTAATATGTTGAAAATGGGTTGATCGATACATTTGCGTATATCTCGGCAATGCAAGCATAAAAACAGATAACACTTGGCACATAGTTAGAACACACACTTATCTCCGCTTGACATTATTTTTTAGACCTGAATTCCTTAACGCAAATAAGAAGGGACCATCTCAAATGCGCTTTTATTTAGCAAAATCCGCAATAATATACCTTTGAAAACAACAAAGGATAAAGAACAATGGAGGGATTATAATTTAGTAAATTTGTGTGGGATGTAAAGCAATAATAGTGGGGATTTCAGAAGGAGCTGTTCATAAAATTTCCTCAAACCATTGAAATTATGTGACGATTACTTTAACAATACATATATAGTAGCTCTAAAGATAACAGTAATAAGAGAGGTTGTGGCAGCCATCTTTGATTGATACATTCATGTATATCTTTATTTTGACTATCACAATATTTATACACATTGATTTAAGCATTTTTAATTATTTCTGATTAGAATTTGAAGGCACAGTAAGCTTTTATCTGGTAAATTTCTTGATTTTAGCCATTTGTGGCCCTGTTCAAAATGATCTGCCGTCTGCGCATGCGCACATTTTCTGCAGGTTTCATGCGAATAAGTTCAGAAAATTAGTTAACTATCATATGGAATCTCCCAAACTGGTTAATTGCTTGGATTTTTCATAAATTGTTTGATTTTCCGCAATATTAGTGATTCGCTGACTGGGCATTTTTCAATGAAAATTGGCTATTTGAAATACTGATATTTGTATACTTTTTATTCGATTGCCTCTCCTTACTTTTTACTCATATACTACATACATCAAATTACACAGGGATTTAAGTTATTGTCTTTTTATCATACTTACGTGAAAAAAAATGGGATTTACCTGCTTCTGGTGTCATGTTATGCAATCTTCTTATCACATGTTTCATACAAATAATTCAAATTTCCCGCCAAATAACTGATTAAGTAGTGTCCCAAGTGTACTTACTTTGAGACAATGCTATGACGTCATAGTTCACACTTATAAATCCAAAACTGTACTGTTTGAAAGATAAAGGTTCATACTTTGTATTGATCACATTATCCCCTCAATAGAATCACTCATGCATCCCATACCATGATCACTTTCATTATTTACTGAATGCCCCTCGTACAGATGTTACTCCAATGTTTGGTATCAAAATTATTTCCCACATCTCCTCTTTCTAAATATGTATTCATATTTTCAATACGACTTATATTTTGTGAAATAGTAAGCTTTAAAGTCGTGCATAGACTTTTGGGACACCCTGTATTTAGGAAACTACTTTTTTTTAATTAAAAATTGTTTTATTTTTAAATGTTACATTTTCAAGATTTTCTTTTTTAACAGTTGATTGACCAATACTTCTAAAAAGCAGGGTTAGAATTTCGTCAAAGGTTGCAAGAATCCATTTAGATTCCTGCAAAGAATTTTGTGAGTATCTATGGATTCTCCCCCATTCAAATTATTTGTAGACAGAATATCCCTATGAGAATCAACTTGGATTCTCATAACTTTACCAGCGGGAATCTTTGCGAGTTCGGATTCTCCTCAAAATTCTGACCCTGAAAAGGTCTGTTTACTCGTACAAATGTAGAAGCAGGTTTTAATTCCCACTTTGACCTAATAGCATGTGCAATTTCTGCAGATTCTGTAGAATATAGACTTGAAAAATCCTTTACAAATCCTTGCTACACAAGTTCATCTGCCAATTACCCTACAAAATCACAACAGCTATTGCCTGGATTTGACCCATAATTGTCTGTGTATTCAACAAAAGATGGCATGAATGCATTTTAAATTTAAGGAATTCGTTGAGAGATAGTCGCAATAGGGCAAACATTTAGTCTGTTGTACAGGGTAGTCAAAAAGTATGCTTGGATTTCAAAGCTTCTTTTTTGGTAAATTGTAGAGACATCCTAGGATTTTTTTAATATTTAACGTCAACAGCAAGTCAATACAGGGGTTATCAATATTGATAATGCAGCCGGGGGGGGGGGGGGGGGGGGGGGGGGGTGGTGTCTCAAATTATTTTTGATGGGGGTGTGATGCTGGTGGTCTGAAATTCTGACCCACTTTTAGGGGTGCATGTTTTACCTAAAAAATACTGACATTGTTTTCACGATGTGGGACCCATGGTTGAGGGTTTTTTTTGCGATTTGGGACCCATGTTTAGGGTTTTCCAGCACCAATCATACCCATAATGTCTAGGGGCAATAAAGCGAGTCATTTGAGCGGCACATACCTGTACTCATATGTGATTTCCCCCTCCCCTTGACAATTCCCCCTCCCCTTGACAATTCCCTACCTGTATACCTCATATGTTAGTTACCCCTCCCCTTGACAATTCCCTACCAGTATCCCTCATATGTGAGTCCCCCCTCCCCTTGACAATTCCTACCAGTATCCCTCATATGGGAGTCCCCCCTCCCCTTGACAATTCCCTACCAGTATCCCTCATATGTGAGTTCCCCCTTCCCTTGACAATTCCCCCTCCCCTTGACAATTCCCTACCTGTATACCTCATATGTGAGTTACCCCTCCCCTTGACAATTCCCCCTCCCCTTGACAATTCCCTACCTGTATACCTCATATGTGAGTTACCCCTCCCCTTGACAATTCCCCCTCCCCTTGACAATTCCCTACCTGTATACCTCATATGTGAGTTACCCCTCCCCTTGACAATTCCCCCTCCCCTTGACAATTCCCTACCAGTATCCCTCATATGTGAGTTCCCCCTTCCCTTGACAATTCCCCCTCCCCTTGACAATTCCCTACCTGTATCCCTCATATGTGAGTTCCCCCTTCCCTTGACAATTCCCCCTCCCCTTGACAATTCCCTACCTGTATCCCTCATATGTGAGTTCCCCCTTCCCTTGACAATTCCCCCTCCCCTTGACAATTCCCTACCTGTATACCTCATATGTGAGTTCCCCCTCCCCTTGACAATTCCCCCTCCCCTTGACAATTCCCTACCTGTATACCTCATATGTGAGTTACCCCTCCCCTTGACAATTCCCCCTCCCCTTGACAATTCCCTACCAGTATCCCTCATATGTGAGTTCCCCCTTCCCTTGACAATTCCCCCTCCCCTTGACAATTCCCTACCTGTATCCCTCATATGTGAGTTCCCCCTTCCCTTGACAATATCCCCTTCCCTTGACAATTCCCTACCTGTATCCCTCATATGTGAGTTCCCCCCTTCCCTTGACAATTCCCCCTCCCCTTGACAATTCCCTACCTGTATACCTCATATGTGAGTTCCCCCTCCCCTTGACAATTCCCCCTCCCCTTGACAATTCCCTACCTGTATACCTCATATGTGAGTTACCCCTCCCCTTGACAATTCCCCTCCCCTTAACAATTCCCTACCTGTATACCTCATATGTGAGTTCCCCCTCCCCTTGACAATTCCCCTCCCCTTAACAATTCCCTACCTGTATACCTCATATGTGAGTTCCCCCTCCCCTTGACAATTCCCCTCCCCTTGACAATTCCCTACCTGTATACCTCATATGTGAGTTCCCCCTCCCCTTGACAATTCCCTTTAGGAGGAAGAGGTCCTAATAATTATATTATAAATATATTTTTGTAACTGGAATATTTTGGTTATGAAATGGACAAGCTCCAATTGAAGAATAGTTACCACTTAAAAGAGAGATGGTTAAAACAGTTTATTCAAATGCAATAGTTGTGGTTAACCTTGCCCCATTTTGTCAATTTGTCTTTGTTGCTTTTTATTAATTTTGTGTTTATTTTAATTTAATTTTCAACACATTCAACACATACATCTCAGACAATGTAGCTAAAAGACTATCCTTGCAGTGCAGCTACTTTTCCTGCGTGCTTATGCGGCGCATTACGCCGACGCATGGCGTTAGGGCAGGAAAAAGAGGGCAAAACGGCAAGCTCCTATCCGGGAAATGTTGCCATATCGCGGGAAATGTTGCCATATCGCGGGAAATCCCTACCCCCCCCCCCCCCATAAATGTTTTTTATTTTTTATTTTTTAAGAGTTTTTTTTTATTTAGAGTAATAGGCATTATACAGCCAATATTCCATATCATGATGCACCATGGCCTTAATTTTTGAAAAAGCTTAAGGTTCTATGGGGGCCGCCCCCTCAGACACCCCCTCCGCTGCTAAACCAGCGGGAAATCCAACTTCGTCGAATATCTCTTGCAGGGAAACCTTGCATTTTTTCCAGCCCTGCATGGCGTACTCTCCGCATGGGATTGGATGGAATGTTTGTGGGTTATTCGATAATAACAGCGGTAACAGTTGACAAATGTGGGCAATTAAAGGTACAAATTGTATTAAATGTCTAAAGTATGACTGTTTAAGAATGTTTTAGACAACCGTCGTTGTTCTACTTAAAAAAATATTACCGCCCGCATATATGTCAGACAATATAACACAAGTACTGTCTAAAAACAAACCTTTTTAGTCCAGAGGAATTTAATTGATATGGCCCTGACAGGTGGAAAGTTAGTACAGACTCTTTTTGATGATTGATTTGAGTTTATATATGCCTAAGGTAATAATTTTCAGAGGGTGTGCAAAATTTCACCCTAAGGGATTTTTTAAAATCCAAGATGGCCGCCATTACCCCTAAAATGCATTAAAATGGTAATAACTCCGTAATTGATTGTTATTATGATATGATTGTAGGCTTTATATCAAGATTTTTAAGCTTGAGAAATCTACTAGAGTGATTATTGATGTGATCTGATCATTCCATAACCACAGAAATCCAATATGGTCGCCCTGTAATCTAAAATGGCCGCCGAAATCATGAATTTGGCTATAAAATTGTAATAATTAATGATGGCAACAAGTCTGTGAGCTTTACATCCATGTTTTGACGCATGAGCAATCTGCTGAAGGGTTCATTAATGTTACTTGATAACTGCATCACCATCAAAATGTAATATGGCCACCCTGTAATCCAAAATGGCCGCTGAAATCTTGAATTTGGCTATAAAATTGTAATAATTAATGATGGCAACAAGTCTGTGAGCTTTACATCCATGTTTTGACGCATGAGCAATCTGCTGAAGGGTTTGTTTTAATGTTACTTGATAACTGCATCACCATCAAAATGAAATATGGCCACCCTGTAGTCCAAAATGGCCGCTGAAATCATGAATTTTGCTATAAAATTGAAATAATTAATGATGACGACAAGTCTGTGAGCTTTACATCGATGTTTTGAAGCATGAGCAATCTGCTGAAGGGTTTAACAATGTTACTTGATAACTGCATCACCATCAACATGTAATATGGCCGCAGTGTAATCCAAAATGGCCGCTGAAATTGGTTTACAACTGTAATAATTAGTGAAAAATACGTGTTTGTGGGCTTCAAATCCCGTCAAAATGTCATCCTGGATCTGTCCCCGACCTTTTTTGTGTTTGGCTTATACCAAGAATGCCTTCACTCACTTCAAGATATAGTTGAAGTTCATCGATGTTGGCAGCGGCGATGGAAAAAAAATCAATTAGGCAGGAGGTGAGCGAGTTCTACTTTTGTTTTATATATTGAAATATGTAGAGAAAAAAGCCTAAAATGGTCCAGAAAATCGCTCATTAAGCCATCTTGTGGGACAAATCTAACGTATTTGATCTTTTATTGATGAAACATTGAAACAAATTTGCCGACTTTAACACACCAATGGTCCAGTAAGACGTCAAAAACACAACACCTGCAGTAATTTAGGATAGATGGGCTAGATGGGATAGATGGGATGGTAGGGATAGGGAGATGGAGGGGTATATGGTATGGTATAGGATACCGGGATATATGGGATGGTAGGGATAGGGGGATAGAGAGGTTTATGATATGGTATATAGGATAGATGGGATGGTAGGGATAGGGGGATGGAGTAGTATATGATGGTATATAGGATACTGGAATAGAGGGGATGGTAGGGATAGGGGGATGGAAGGGTACATGATATAGATGGGATGGTAGGGGGATGGAGGGGTATGATATGGTATATAGGATAGATGAGATAGGGGATGGAGGGGGATATGATATGGTATATAGGATACTGGAATAGAGGTGATGGTAGGGATAGCCTGATAGGAGAATGGAAGGGTATATGATATGGTATATAGGATAGATGAGCCTAGGGGATTGATGGGTATATGATATGGTATATAGGATACTGGAATAGAGGGGATGGTAGGGATAGGGGAATGGAAGGGTATATATATGGTATATGGGATAGGGGGATGGAGGGTATATGGTATATACATGTAGGATACTGGGATAGATTGAATGGTAGGGATAGGGGGATGGATGGGTACATAATATGGTATATAGGATAGATGGGATGGTAGGGATAGGGGATGGAAGGGTATATGATAATGGTATATAGGATAGATGGGATGGTAGGGATAGGAGGATGTAAGGGTATATCCTATATATATACGATAGCATATACCCCTCCATCCCCCTATCCCTACCATCCCATATATCCTATATACCATACTATATACCCCGCTATCCCCCTATCCCTACCATCCCTACCATCCCATCTATCCCAGTATCCTATATACCATACCATACAAGCATTTTGTTAAGCGGGCACCCAGGAGTTTTTTACCCACTGGTTGCCAAGTTTTGGCTCCTGGTGTTTTCCAAACTTTGCACAGTAAAGTATTGGACCAGGAGCCATTTTTTGTCAAAATAGTAAAAAGTAGCTCCTGGTCAAGACCTACAAAAGGCTTACTACCATATATACCATCCCATCTATCCCATATATCCTAAATTACTGCAGGTGTGGTGTTTTTGACGGCTTACTGGACCATTGTTGTGTTAAAGTAGGCAATTTTGAGGGCTTCTCGTGAATTGGTATCAATGTTTCATCAATAAAAGATAAAATAAGTTAGATTTGTCCCACAAGATGGCTTTATGAGCGATTTTCTGGACCAGTTTAGTTATTTTTTCTACATGTTTCAATATAAAACAAAAATAGAACTCGCTCACCTCCTCCCTAATAGATATTTCTTCCATCGCCGCTGCCAACATCAAGGGTCTTTAACTATATCTCGTAGTGAGTGGAGGCGTTCTTGGTTTAAGCCTAACACAAAAAAGGTCAGGTCGGATTCAGGATGACATTTTGACAGGATGTTAAGGCCACAAACACGTATTTTCCCCTAATTATTACAGTTGTAAACCAAAAATTCATGATTTCAGCGGCCATTTTGGATTACAGGGCGGCCATATTACATTTTGATGGTGATGCAGTTATCAAGTAACATTAATAAACCCTTCAGCAAATTGCTCATGCTTCAAAACATGGATATAAAGCTTACAGACTTGTCGTCATCATTAATTATTACAATTTTATAGCCAAATTCACGATTTCAGCGGCCATTTTGGATTACAGGGCGGCCATATTACATTTTGATGGTGATGCAGTTATCAAGTAACATTAATAAACCCTTCAGCAGATTGCTCATGCTTCAAAACATGGATATAAAGCTCACAGAATTGTCGTCATCATTAATTATTACAAATGTATAGACAAATTCATGATTTCGGCGGCCATTTTGGATTACAGGGCACCCATATTGGATTTCTGTGGTTATGGATTGATCAGATCACATCAATAATTACTCTAGTAGATTCCTCAAGCTTAAACATCTTGGTATGAAGCCTACAATCATATCATAATAACAATCAATTACAGAGTTATAACCATTTTAATGCAATTTAGGGGTAATGGCGGCCATCTTGGATTTTAAAAAATCCCTTAGGGTGAAATTTTGCACACCCTCTGAAAATTATGACCTTAGGTATATATGAACTCAAATCAATCATCAAAAAGAGTCTGTACTAACTTTCCACCTGGTACCATCTATTCCTCTGGACTATTTTGGTTTCAGAAAATTGTAACAGTTAGTGTCTCAGGCAATGAGTGTGGACAAACTGAGATTTAACTCTGTTTGCTTTAGACCATTCTCATTTTTTAAATTTGATCTTTACTTTCAAAACCTTTTATTCATTATTAACCAGTTAAGAGATATCTGCATTTTTGAATATAATTTCATACTTTTTGACCACCCTGTAGTTATATTTAGAGCAATTTCAAAGATGTGACCTATAAAGACACGATATTTGACATTTTATTCCAAGTCAAATTGGTTTCAAAGAAGCAATACACAAGATGCTATTTATTCACAGTTGTAAAAATGTAATTTACTTGATGCAAGACCGTGCTCTCAGATTTATAACTAAGAAATGACAAATATTTACATTTATGATTCAATCGTGATACGTCACGTCGGAAGGGGTCACTCTTTGGCAAAGCGGATTTTCAAGAAAACAGCCAGAAATGGACAGATAAATTAAAGAAAACAATGAGAATCATGGAACCTTTTCCGGTTATAAAATCTGAAAGAGGTGAGCTAGGCCCATTTTAATACATATGGTGGAAAAGGTGCACTTCGGGTCCCAGATACTGGTATACTATATATACTATATATCACACGATACCGGTACATGAAAGTTGCCAGTATCGCTTGATACTGGTAACATTTTATTGTTCCAATATCGTCCGATACTGGAACACCAAATTGTGTTTAAGATTGGGTGATACTGGAACACATGCTGCCAGTAGTGATTTGTCCCAGTATTGACCGATACTGGTACTTAATTGTGTTCCAATATCGTCCGATACTGGAACATTTGGTATGTGCTAGTATCAACCAATACTGCAACACTAACTTTATACCAATATCGAACGATACTGGGTGTTCCAGTATCAGATGATACTTAAGTACAGTCCAGAATCTGGGACCTAAAGTACACTTTTTCCCATGCGGTGTCATTTTAAAGGTTATAAAATGCCTAACGAGTGGAAATGCTAAACTCAAAATTGTGCCCCCTTTTGATGTAACCTATCAAGTTAAATACCAAGCTGGGATGGTGAACGTAACATAACATACACGGTGAGTCAAAAAAGCCTATACCCATAGTAAAAATCAGGGTTTTGGGTTTTTTCATTGCACAAGGGAACAAAAAACATCAGTATGTCAGGCTGTTTTTGAATACCAATTGGCGGATAACTCAGACATGCATTAATGAGCGTGTTTCTACTGGGGAACTTAACGATAATTACCGTAAAGTTGCCCAGTAGAAACAGCCAGATGACGCAAAAACCTTCATAACCCAGGTTTGTTAACAATGATTAACGCTAACTTAACTAGAAACAGCCACCCGTTAAATCTTAACACTATATAAAGTTCTTGTGACCCCAAAGTATACACATGTTTTTGTTGCTAACAAGCAATATTAAAAGACAAGGAATAACAAAGACAGTCTTTTTCAGGTGGGTGGTAAAAGTTTATACCAGGTTGGTATAACAAAAGGTCAAATGTTGTGGCCCATCGATTAGGACGCTTATAAACTTAGCGTAGAAACGGGGGATTAAAATGTTAGCATCAATGACCGTCAAGTTAAGTTAGCGTTAACTTTACGGTGCCCCAGTTGAAACACGCTCGATTATACAGTAAAATAAAGTGCCTAGTTTTATGTACTTATCAATTGCAACCCCGGGACATCGCGGGGACCATGCTGGGACTGTACGCGGATGTACAAAAAAGGTTGCCGGGCTATGCAGGAGAGTGTACAGGGAAGTACAAAGTGTGTCCCGGGTAGCCGGGGCGTGTAGCCGAAACGTACCGGTGACGAACATCACTAAAAAAATGAGCCGGGAAGTTGAGTTCACCTTGTGACCTTGTACGTCCCTCGCTGCAATTGATAAGTGCATTAACTACACGCTGCCACTTTATTTCAACAAAGATATAATGTGTGTCTGGGACTTAAAGTGTACTGTTTCCCAATTGACCGTTGTATTTATAAAATGGAATGAACAACAACAATAAGATCAAGGATATTCAAGAATTTGTCAGAAAAGTTCACATTTGTAAAAATTGTCAACATTTAATTATATTTTGAACTGGTGCAAAAGCTTTAATAGGGTTTGGGGTAAAAATTCAAGGGCGCCTTCCATGAAGGATCTCTTCGCGCCCCTTTAAACCACTTAACTTGTGGTCAAAATTGATCAGTTTTTTAGGTTGTGTTAATTATTTGACCCTGTTGTTTTAAGAGTGTAGTATTTTCCAGACGCCATCTTTACATCAATATTAATAAAACAATATTGTTGCCATATTATTGTTCAAGTATGGGCTGCCAGTACAAGCACAAATGCACCCAACAAACATGCCATCAAGTGTTCACTTCCATTAAATCCATATTCTACCAATAGACAAATTCTTATCAAAGTTAATGAGTCGAGAACTCTTCCGTTTCTTTGATGAGTTCTAGTCACGTAAGTACGTAATAGGTTTTTAATGGCCGCCTAGCGATAACCTAGCAACTTGATTCCTGTTTGCTTGGCAAATGTTGACTTAGGACCTTATACCGTGGTTAAAGTCACCTTTTATGGATCGCATTGTTGAAAGTGTTGTGCATGGTTGCTCTAAGTGGAGTGAATTTGATTGAAAGTATTGGGTGTCATAACCTCCGTTAGATGAGATCCTGTTCTACTACTACTTATGTCGTTCTCGAACGGTCCTCGTGATGGCTCGCCAAACTACTCTGTCCCTCATGCATGCATGAGGGACAGAGTTCTAAGTAAAGCGTAACCGATTACCAGATTGGATATCATATCCGTCTGATAATAGACAAACTGGTAAATAATTCAGCAGAAAGTCAAGACCTTTGAAATTTTTCTCAAATAAGTATATGTTGTACTGACTTCAAGTTGCCTGAGGATAGTTTGTGTATGAAGTACTGTCATTTGATGTTATTACACCTCATAAATATTCATGAACAAATCATGCCAATTCATTGGCCAATTCCTATTACAAGTAGGGGAGAGCGGGGCTAGTCCGCTCTCTAATTTTCAGACTTGCCAAGCGGACTTATTTTACAAGTTTGAAACCTATCCTACTTCCAAATGAAAGCTATGTTTCTTAGCTACATACCGCCATCGTTTCAGCACTCTAGAACTTTTAGTAAGTGCAGGAGTAAGGAAAATAAGCAACAGGGCGGACTTGCCCCACACTACTCACTCAGGGGCAGGTTCGCTCTCATGATGGGCAAGCTCGTCCGTCTTCATAGGCAAGTTAAATATTGCAGAAACTATCAGTTATTCCATGTAAAGATTGATTAAAAGTAAACTAGACTCAACTATGACAAATAAGGACATGTGGCCCCAACATATGAAATGGCCACATCATATGTCCATTTATTATGTTGGGGTGAGTCCGCCCCCTTCTTAGCGTGTAATTGGGCATGGGCGGACACGCCCTTGCAAATGATCGGGGCAATTGGACACACTATTTTCCCTCAGTACTGGCTACGGGCCTATCACACCTCACCTTTCGGGTTCGGGGTGATCATGGTGATAGGCCCATAGCCAGTACCTTGGGGAAATAGATTGCTCTATTTCCCCTCTACCATGTAGTATTTGTATACTATCTACTGAAGATAGAAGTTCCTTGTCATATCACTATGCTATGCATGTATAAGCTAATCTTAGCCTGGCCTGGCTTGAGTCTGGTTCCCCATCAGTACCTAAGTGTGTGTCCCACAGACTGACTGGTTAAATAAACAAAGAAACAATGTAAGTTGTCTGAATATGGTTAGTGTGTATAAGCAATAATCTGAGCCAAGCATTTCGCTAGAGTCTGGTCTCCCACCATGACCCACATGTGTGTCTGCACGGACTGAACTGTAAAACAAACAAGAAACAATTCTAAAATAAAATAATTTTACTGACTTCAAATGGAAATTGCATGAGTGTATAGTTAGTATATAGAATACTGCCATTGGATGCTATCTACTGAAGATAGCAGTTCCTTGTCATAGCACTATGCTTTTATATACATGTATAAGCTAATATTAGCCTAGCCTTTTGTTTGAGACTGGTCCCCCTCCAGGACTTAAGTGTGTGTTTGCTGCAATGACCTAGTCCGTCGAGAAGTCTCACTCGCCCAGTGAGGTATAGTGCCACCAGCGAGACCTGCTTTGGAAAGTCGAAGCAAATTTGACATTACGGTTAGCTAATCAGGGTTGACTTTGCGTTCACCCTCAATGATTGCATTAAAAGCTAAAAAGCTATTGAAGCCCCCGGGACCTGTTGTGACCCGTTACCACTCGCCGCAACGCGCGAGTATGCGTATGGGCGTGGACATACCATATTTGGTTAACTACGTCATTCGTTAAATTTGAATTTGGCAGGTCACCGTTTATTATAATGAGCCCGCTGCAGGGGGTATGGACGTAAGTTGAAGGACCATCGTCTGGCTCGGGCGCGATGGTTCTCACTGGTGGCGCTCTACTACCTCACTGGGCAAGTGGGACTGCTCGACAGACTAATTCAGAATAATTTTTGCAATAAAAGCCAAAATATCCACGCACTTAGTGCGCATTTCGTCCCCTCCCCAAAATTTATATTTTGTCCCCCAAATTATTTTTTTCCCCCAGTTTTCCCCCTCCCCCAATTTTTTTGATGCTGGTGCCGCCAATGCCTCCAAAGTTGGGAGAAGGTTGTGATCAGTGTTGCTTGCATCAAAAACTTCTAAGTTCTATCAGTGTCCTACTGTGCAGGGGTTTGTACAGCAGAGTTCTGCCACATAAATCATCACTAATACAAGTACTGTTGATGAGTGCTAGTAATTCCTTATAGCTCTCGGCAGCTACGCTGCCTCGTGCTATAAGTCATACTAATTATATTCCAACTTGGTGTGTGTGTGTTAAGTAGATGATTGTTTATCTTGATCGGTGTTGCTTGAATCAAAACTTCTAAGTTCTATCAGTGTCCTACTGTGCAGGGGTTTGTACAGCAGAGTTCTGCCACATAAATCATCACTACTACTAGTACTGTCGATGAGTGCTATTAATTCCTTAGAGCTCTCGGCAGCGTATGCTATAAGTCATACTAATCGTTTTCCGGAAAATAATCCTTAAAAAAGTAGGATATCGGCGAAAGATTAGCCGGCGAGAGCTCTTTAGAAACAGCGCGCCACAAGATCAGACGGCTAAATGGAAATTGCTACGACCATATCAATCAATAAACTGTTGATGATTTACGATGTGATCGATGGGATTGGTAGTGGAATCGTTTATGGGCAATTTTGGCCATTACGTTAACTTGTCGGATACAAGCAAACCATGATGATATATTCTTCTTTATGTTATGACATGTGATTCTACAAGGGGTGCTCATGTCAGAAATCATCATAATCCAAGATGGTTGCTCCCATAAAATGACGTGTTGCAAAAGACAATAAAATGTTGTTAATCACAGTCTAATATCGGCACAAAATAATGCTTTTTTAAAGCAAATTTTACATCACCGACCAATTATATCTTCTTTGGTGGCCATATTGGATAATTACCATCTTCATATATCTTCTATCATTTAAAACGCATCCACCACAACATTCCTTTTGTCAAGAGTTACTCTTTATATAAAATGTATCATTGATATATACAATAAGTATCAAGCGGCCGCCATTTTGAATTTTGCCGACCATATTGTAATTTTGATCGATATAGTGTATTCGTATTATATTTGTATCACACTAGTACACTATTAACACTAATCAAATATTGTTGAATGCATTTAAACATTTATTGTGTAATATATGGATGCCATTTTAAATGTTTAGCCGCCATCTTAGGTTCCAATCATCTGCCAAATGAGCACCCCTTCCAAAATCAATTGTTTTGACCTAATGAAGATTCGTGCAAACTTTGGTGCTTGTATCCGGTCTGTAAACGTAATTTCGTTAAGCAATTCCACTATGGATAGAGTTGAGTCGTTGTTCATTTCTAGCATGATAATTTGAGTTCAGCCTGTACATTTACAGTTTATTATTATCTAAGTTGCATTATCACATGTACGGTGCGCCATTATTTGTGGGTTTATTTTCACTCTGAACTTCTGAAGCAATGATAGGCAATCGGGGTTAGTAATTAAATTTGGAAGAAGAAGGAACGGGATGAACAGAATAATTTGCTACTCTGTACAATCATAATTATGGTGACAAATCAGATATTTAATTGTTATATAATATTATTAAGGGACAGTTCATTATTTATGGTGGAGGGAGGTGGGACAATTTTGAGACTTGTATGTCAAAATTACCTAACCCCCACTACAGCTGCTCGGCCGTAATTTGGCAAAACAGCGTAAGTCGAAATATTGACTTTTTGAGTTAAATGCATTTTTAGGGAAATCGAGGGCGCTCTTTTCATTTGTGATAGTCTCAAAAGCCCTCAACGTACCGTTTTAAAGATAGCATAGCGTATCTCAGCCTTGTTTTGCAACCGTTAGCATTTTAATATGGTAAAACAGCGTAACTCGTATTACGTGTTTCAAAATCTAGTCATTTCTTGGCAAAACAGCGTATCTCTAAGTTACGCGCCTTTGCCAAACAGCGATTTTGCTACGAGATACGCGGGTTTGGCGAAAAATAGTAACCAAAGAATTACACGTAAATTGAGTTACGCTGTTTTTGCAAGATTATAATTAGATGTCGATTTGGCAAACCCGCGTATCTGGTTAAAATCAGCTGTATCATTAGTAAAAACAGTTTATTTTACTTAAGATTTTAAAAATAAAGAAAATGTAACATCATGCACGTTTTCCTTTTCAATGAACTTACTCTGTAAATAATTTTAAAAAAAGCAAACACTAACACTTTAAAGTGCTCATATCTCAAAAACGTAATTTTCGACTTACGCTGTTTTGCCAAATTACGGCCGAGCTGAAACTGAAAATTACATGACCCCCCTGCTAACCAGTAGCTTTCGACACAACCCCCCCCCCCCCCCCCCCCCCCTCCCTGAAAAAAATCAACATGTCACATATTTAAGGGGGCTGTCTTTACCTTTTGAATTTTGTTCATGGATACGTTGGCAAATTCTGTTTGTGCCCTTTTTTTATTGAGTGAAATTATTAATGGCGAGCGTAGCGAGCCGGATTTTTTTCTTCATATTTATACATTTTGGGTGGTTTTGTGAGTCTTTATAACCTGTACAAGTTCTGAGCAGAAACGTATAATCCAGTGAAACGTTCTACCTTTTTGAGCATTGGTGCAAAGCTGAGACGAGGTGAAAAGCATGCAATAAATCACATTTTTTAAAATCATTTAATTAGATTTTGTAACATTATACACCCTGTGGCTCTAATTTCTTGACCGTTGATGATTATATAGATGTTTTTCCACCTTATCGTCCGAGGCACAGAAAAGATTTGCTGTCCAGAAGTCGTCTCATGGTAAAAGTTTTTGAAGTCGATTTTGTTGTAAGAAAATATGCGCGGAGCGCAGAAAAAAATGGCATTTACACTCCAAAACAGCCTCTAAAATCACCCCAATCTTTATAGTTTAAAAAAGTTACACAACCCCCCTTGTTTAAGAATAAAAAGTTGCATAACCCCCCCTATTTCAACATATGAAAGTTACATGACCCCCTATAGTTTACCCAACACCCCTCCAGCATAAATAATGAACGGTCCCTAAATTACAATATATTATTGGCTTGATCAGCACACAATGCATGGCGCTCATAACCCTTGACCTTCTCTAGACGGCTATTTTTACATTATCCGTCTTTTGCGTGTCTGTAGAAACAGTCCCGTTCAAGTATGTGAATCCGCCTATAGCCGGATAAAATGTTCGCCGGTAAATAGCAGAGGCTCTGTAGAAACACGCTCATAGCCTCATACCAGATGTAACTACATGCATACAATCATTAACCAGCCATCAGTGACGCTTCATTGATTCAATATTATATATAGACACAAACTGGTATTGATTCTACTAAATCAACACTAATCTAATTGTTACAATTGACCAGTATTTACACAGTGAAGCTCTATTTAATTACGGCACATCTGAGATCATATTGACAGAGAGTCAAATGACAGTCTGCTGCTCCATCAATCACGTCAGATAGACATATTGCGTAATGGTTTTTTTATTACAAATTATGGGCATAAATGTCTATTTCCGTCATTTTCCATCAATTTTGAAGTATGACCAAATGGTCAAGTTAAGCTTTCATATTATAGGAATATGCAAATTGTATATTGATGATAAATCAGAGAAAGCAACCTTCACATTGTGATTATAAGAGAGCACACAGGTTATAATATTCATCCCTTGTTTTAAAGGTATATTATGTGATCTTTTCCAGGGGGACGCCCTCAATCCTCAACAAAAAATTGGAAGCAGATTTTTTTGCAGATTTACATTTCTGCTCATAAATCATGAAAATATTCTAAGTTACAGAGCGATACGATTCCTAAATACCTCAAAATCATGGTTTTAGAGTGAATTTAGAGTAAAATTTGAAAAAAATAGATTGTCCCAGTACCAGGACAATCTATTTTTCAACCTCTCAAAACCATGATTTTGAAGTAATTAGGAATCGTATTGATCTGTAACTTAGAAGATCTTTCATGATTTATGATCAAAAATGTAAATCTGCAAGAAAATCTGCTTTTATAGTAAAAATCAATGATAGAGGGCGCTACTTGGAAAAGATCACATAATATGCCTTTGAGGGGCAAGATTTATGGATTTTCTGATTTACACTGTGTCCCATATATAAGGTATACAGGTATGTGTCCAAATAGGTAGCTTTTCTGCAAAGAATCCCTTCACATGGGGCACAATTTGTGCTGGAAAACCCTAAATATGGGTCCCAAATTGCAAAAAAAACCACCTAAATTTGGGTTCCAAATCGAAAAAACCCCACAAAAAAACATGGGTCCCAAATCGAGAATTTATGAGGGGAGGCAAATGGCGAATGTTTCTTCTACCCAACCCCTTCTTTGGCTAAGATTTAGAATACACTACCATTCTTATTCTTTAATGTTAAAAGTGTATAGGTTGTTCTTTAAAAGTCCTTACTAAAGGCGTGCAGGTATACTAGAGGAACTCTCCCCATTTGTGTTTTTCTTTTTGTTTTTCTTCATCAGGGAATTGCCAATTGTAGGAATCATCCAAATCGCTGTTTATGCAATTCCCTTTGGATATTGCACAATCTTGTTTTCTCTGTTTGTATTCATGCGATTCTCCCATATTTGAATGATATTGCTGTTGTTGAATTCATATCAAATTAATTGAAATCATCAAGGTTACTGGTCATTGATAAGTGCTTAGCGATGCCATTATTATAAAAAATGTTGCTCCATAATTGTGTTCATGTGAGGCTTACCACCTAAGAGCTTTGTGTGAACCAATGAGATGTATTTGATGCGTTACCGGGGGAGGGTTTAAAGAGAAGTCCTTAGACATGGACCCTGTTTTTTTAAATTTTAACTGAATTGTCCTTAACGCTTTCATGTGGCAGGCGTCTGCAGACGACATTCCAAAATTATACAAAATGTTTCAAAAATGTCAAGATTATTGAGTTTCATTTCCATATTTGAATCACCATGAGAAATGCATTGAAATAAGTACAAACATGCTTATTATTGATTCAGTAATCCTTTGGATAGACCTTGAAAGTTGGGAAAGATTTCTGAAAATTCTGTTTTGAATATGGTTAAATTAATACCGGTGTTGAAAGTGTTAGGACGGAAGAAAAGGGGTAAAACTGTTTGGTTGGTGTATTTTGTGTGTGGTTTGTTTTGGGGTGAGGGAGGGGAGTTGGGGGTTCTAGGTTTTTTTAAACCAGAATATATAGTGCATACCTCACATCATTTTCTGGTTATGGGTTATGGTTATGGGTTTGTATGAACCACAGCCAGCACAGTCTCATAATTGAGAGGTGCCCCCTTACCACCCACTCAGACAGAGTTTGTTATTACACAACTCTAGACAAATTCCTATGACAATTATAATTTTCTTGTGATAGTCATGCCAACCGTGGATAAAATTGATAAAATGTTTTCATAATTTCTGAACCCTTTTGATCAAATCAAACAATAGCAATTCCAAAAATAGAAATGAAAACAATGTTAAACGTATCTTAATACTTTCCACGCGGCAGTCAGCTGCAGACAACATTCCAAAAATTCACAAAATATTTCAAAAATGTCAAAATTGTTAAATATCATAACCATATTAGGAAACACCATGTGAAATCCATTGAAATAAGTACAAACATGCGTAGTATTGGTTCAGTAATCCTTGAGATAGACTTTGAAAATTGGGAAAGATTTCTGAAAAATCTGTTTTGTATGGTAAAACTAATAGCCGCGTGGAAAGTGTTAAATCGAAGTCTTATGTTTGTTAGTCATTCACCAGCGGAAATAAAATGATTCCTTGGAGGGTTGATTCTGCATGCCGACTTTTAGCGCAGCTTGCATTATTGTAATTTAAGAAATCAATTATGATTATTTGAGAATGTGTAGTTGTTCAAGAACGCAGATTATTGGGGGAAACTCTCAATATAGTACACTCAAGAACAATGGTCGTCCACTTCAAAAGGTGTCCAAAGAAGGCTGATAACCTTTTTTCTCATATAATATACCACTCTGGTTTCCAAAAGTGGGAGCTAGAGAACTGATGTTTTATCAAAAAGATGGGCTTTCATTCACACTGTGCTGTCTACTGAAGATAGCATTCAATTTCAAGGCAACACTCCTCATAACTTCTCATCTCAGGAGTCATAATATATATATATTTGTATGGCCCTTCAGCTTATATAAAGTAAAAGTACCCAACGGTTGTGTGTAGGAAGTGTTGCTTTATACATGTTCAGGGGCAAGAGTACTTATAAGGTTTTGATGTGTTTTATCAGCCCTTAAACATGTTTAAAGCAGACTGCCCAAAAGTTTAACATAGGAAGTTTTACTTTATACATACTGAGGGGTTTGACAGAACAGCTACGAAGAGTGGATAAGTAAAACATCTTTCAGTATCAAATCTTCCAAATCTTCAGATTAGGCCAAACATTTGTTGTTGTTGTGTTGCCCTCAGCGCCCGGTCCAAAAATTGCCCTTAGCGCCCGGTCAATTTTTTACCCTACCTTTCTTCAACATTTAACCAGTTTTCTGGTCTTAAGAATTATTTTTGTTATAATTTGAGTTGCAAGTTGGGTGCCCTGATTTTGGTCCCATTTGTTCACATGGTGTTTACTATTCTACATGAAGATGCATTCATATTCCTGAATTTGAGTAAAAGTGAGTTAAGGCCAAATAAAAAATGAACATGTTTGGCATCCCTGCACGCTTCCTATTTAGGGCCCTCTTCAATTTTTTTGTATTTTTCTTTATTTCATCCATAACTTTTTGTAGGTGTTTTAGAGTTTGAGATGTTTGTATAACAAGTTTGCTTCTTTCTTTATAAGCATTTTAAACGAGTTTTGAGGTTACAAACCCCTCAGAACCATGAAATAAAACAGATTTAAAAAGGCCTCCTCTACGTCCTAAAGGTTCGCGAAGTTTATCCCTAACAAGGGCGATTTTGTATTAAAGGTTTTAAAAAGAAGGAAAAAAAGGGGCTCCCCCTTCCTTTTATGAAAAAGTCTGGACGCAAAATAGCACCCTTAATCCAAGTTTTCGTGAACTGGTGGTTACAACATTATACCTGACTTCCCCCTCCCCGGGTGTTAATGATATTCTTAAAGAAATGCCATCTTAGTATTTGCTAGTGGAAATGACATTTAATATAAATGTTAAATTAAGAAATAGCAATACTTAATCAAAGGGTCAACCAACCAAACAGATTGTCCATGCCAAGCCTGTCAGAACACATCCAGATACGGTCAAGACAAAAAACATTGAAATGACCGCTATTTCTCCATTTAAAGGCAAACTACCACTCTGGTTTCTAGCCACATCCAGTTCTCTATGGGATTTGACACCGTTACATGTACAATTTTTCCATGTTAACTCTGTACAGTCTGTAATCAAGCGATATGTGTATGACCAGTTCCACTGTGACGAACTCTTCTAGCATGATCTCAGGTTTAAAGGCATATTATGCAATTTTTTTCATGGAAAAATATTTGTGATTTTTCCTCAAAATACAGTTTTTTGTCAAATAACATTTATAACCATGAAACTAAATATCTGATAGGTTCCAGAGTAATATGTTTTCTACTTACTTCAAAATCAGATTTTGAAATAAGTTTATTGGGTTAACTCGACAGTTTATTTTCTGATTATTTTTTCCTTTTTTACAATAGAATTCCAAAGAACACTCAAAGAACACTCGAACCTTAAAACCACTCCTCTCACCGCTGTGGCAGAACACTCTTTAAAGACTCCAATCATAAAATCAAGTATAGGATGTCTAAGTTATCGCCAGCCGGAATCAGTTTTGGAAATGCAAGATCAGAGAGGCTATCGTAATAAGGACGCAGAAAACAACTCACAACAGAGACACTGGTGGACCTACCCGCCATGATCTGCTGTTATGTGATTGCCCCAAACTGGCGGTCATGTGACAAGTATAGTGAAGTACACGCTACGCTTAATGAAGGGATCGCAATGACCCCAAAAGCTACAGAGCTCAAGGCAATGGCTCAAAAAAGTTATCTAAATTAATCATTGTTTTGTTTTGTTTTTATTTTGTCAGGTATGACGGGACAAGTTGTACTAGACTCAACAGGGGATAGGATCTACAATTTCACACTTATGGATTTTAAGGTGAGGACAAAATGTAAAGGTACATTTGATAATGTTGACACCCCAACACAAATTTGAAAACACACAAACTTCTTATTTCAGTGAATTTTTCATCCCTTATGATCAGAAAAATAAGAAACCACCTACATTTTACACATTTTACAAATGTGTCCACAAAATGTCCTGAAATTGTCAAAAATCATGAAAATGTCCTGGAATGATTTGATGAATTGAATCAGTTTACCTATGATCTTCCTGTTAAAATATATTTCACTTGTATGCTACAGTGACCTCAATGTGACGTTCAAAGTATTTCCGCATTTAGCATAGCAAAACTAAATTACAAATATGTATATAGCGTAGCTATTTTCCCAAATGTTTGTGAGACAAACCTTAAGGTTGTTCCTATGGCTAATTTTTTTATTTGATATTTTAATAGAGCTTGCTGAGCTCCACAATAATCTGAAATTTGAGATTGATCGGAGGTACGGTTTTCGAGATATGACAAAATGAAGCAAAATTGAAGCGTTAAAATTTAGCCATAGGAACAACCTTAAGCATGCTTGCAATTCAGAACCATTTGCCTGTTGCCTAATAAGCAACGAAAGATAATTATACACGTTCTTACCAACTATGCACCTTGACACAATCGTCGTCACGTACCGTTGTGGTTGTTGGCTCATTGTACATAATCGTCACTTAATTACCGGCAAAGGATTCTTTGAAAGACAACTGTAATATCCTCATGTAAGGGGAAGTCCACTGAGTTGAATAAACATTTGTTTGTAGCAATGATGCATTCGCCCCGGCTGCTAATTAGTTAACAAGACCTCAGGGTATCGAAACACACACACACCCAACACACACAAGCCTTGAAATACACAGAAAATGACCAGGGGCAATTGGTTTTTGGAAAAATTGGCCCTGGTTCGCAGGAATTTTGACTATTTTGACAAGAGCCAGGGGCAAATCCTATAGAACCAGGGGCAATTTCTAAAAAGTGAAAAATGACAACTAAAATGCACTTACATCAACCTTTTCCTGCATGTATACAGAAGCCCTTAAAGGCATATTATGTGTTCTTTTCCAAGTAGCACCCTCTATCATTGATTTTCACTATGAAATTAGATTTTCTTGCAGATTTGCATTTTTGATCATAAATCATAAAGATCTTCTAAGTTACAGATCGATACAATTCCTAATTACTTCAAAATCATGGTTCGAAAATAGATTGTACCGAGCAGTACAATCTGTTTTTTCAAATTTTACTCTAAATTCACTCTAAAACTATGATTTTGAGGTTATTAGGAATCGTATCGCTCTGTAACTTGGAATATATTTATGATTTATGATCAGAAAAGTAAATTTGCAAGAAAATCTGCTTCCAATTATTTTTGAGGATTGAGGGCGTCCCCTGGAAAAGATCACATAATATACCTTTAACGGGTGGGGTCCAGGGGCCCGGTGACCCACACCTACAGGGAAAATAGAAGTTGAGGGTGACATGACCCCACTTCTTAGTCAAATTACCAATATTTGTTCTATTTAAAAGCCCCTTTTTAAAATTACCATACTTTGCTGTCTACTGAAGATAGCCTTACCATACTTTGCTGTCTACTGACAATAGCATTACTACACTTTGCTGTCTACTGAAGATAGCATTACCAAACTTTGCTGTCTACTGAAGATAGCATTACCATGCTTTGCTGTGTACTGACAATAGCATTACCACACTGTGCTGTCTACTGAATATAGCATTGCCACACTGCTGTTTACTAAAGATGATGCTATCTTAAGTAGACAGCACAGTGTGGTAATGCTATCTTCGGTAGACAGCACAGTGTGGTAATGCTATCTTTAGTAGACAACAATGTATGGTAATGATATCTTCAGTAGACAGCAAAGTGTAGTAATGCCATCTTCAGTAGACAGCACCATTTTCTACTATATACCAAGACATCTGCAAGAGAAGATGAGATGCGAAACGTGCATATTACTATTAGATAAACGAATATGTTTCTCTCAATTACGGAAATCGTGATATTGTAACAGTATATATGATACTAGCTAGCTCTGAGACTAGAGTTAACATCAGTATTATTCGCCCTAATATAAAGTTAGCCGGAGAGTTACTTATGCTTTTTATACCCGGTCGTCCTTTCAACAATGAGTGTGAGCTTTTTGGACCATCGCCATTGAAAGCATGTGTTTCCCGCGACACTACAAACGACGGCTGGTTTACTTTATCTTGACGGGAAAAATAGGATCATCGATCGGCAACGCGACTTTCTACTTAGAGAATAACAGAATGTGCAAAATTTGCCAAACTAAAATCATATGTTCATCTTATTTTCCTGGTCTTGACCGTTTGAAGCAATAAGCCTTCTGAATCTTGACATTTTACGGAGACGAAGACTACACTTTATTTGCTGCAAAATATTCAGGAGGGTTGTGACCATTTTTAACGCGATAAGGCAAATTTATGAAGACACTTTTCAATGTAAGTATTGCAGAAAAATTGCGATACTGTTTTTAGTATTTTAAAGGATCAAATCACCTGTATTAATTAAGATTGAAGTCTTGCCAACCATAATAAGAAGTTTATAGTAGAGATTTTACCTGAAATGACACAAAAATAGCAAATTTAAAACTCTTCTCATTTTCATCCTTGCAAAAATGTCCGTTGCCCGAGCAAGGTCATTCGCGCTGGCTGAAAAAGAAAATAGGGACCATTTGCTGTGACATGCTAGCTGACTGTAAATAAATAAAACAAACAAGGAAACTGACCCTCACCTGAGGATGGTCATGAAAGAGGACTGAGAATAATGTGAGTCAAGGGCAATACTCATTGCTAATACTTATAACACTTCCCCAGAGGCAAGTGTTGTTTTAGTACACCCATGGTACACCACAATTTTCAAACTATGCAGCTTTGAAAACATGTGTTGCCAATAATATAGTGTCTGTTCTGCCACTGATGAACAAAATAGTGATTTGATACTCAGATGAGTGGTTTAAATAGTGAGTGAGGCACGTATGCAGGTTTTTTTTCAAAGAGGGTGTTTTAGGCGGAATGTTTTTCGAAGTTGGCGTGGGGACGGACATTTAAATACCATCGTGTAAGCGTAGCGAGCTGAGCATCTTGAGGCATCAGGGTTTGGGGCCCCTTATTAGGTCGTCCGTAGGAGAAAGACCTTATGGCTGCATCCTCTGTGTGTCTGTGTTGTCTGTCAACAATTGGTACACATTTTTTGTTTTTCCTTTTATTTTCCATACAATGACCAATTGTAACCAAACTTCGGTCATAGATGCAACATGGAAACCTTCATATGAGGTCAAAGGTCACATACCAAGGTCAAAGGTCATCTGAGGTCAAGATATAAAATTTAGTACACACTTTTTGTCTCTTGTCCATTTCTTTTCCATACAATGACCAATTGCCACCAATATCCTTCGATATTGGTCAATTTGGTTACCTGCCTCCTTAACACATTTAAACCCTACGCACGAATTCACTAAATGCGTGTGTTAATACGCCGATTGTAGTGACCGCATGTGCAGCGGCAGAAAATGTAGAAGAGACTAATTTTTGGATTTACGATAGGAAATAGGTCATCAGGTCATTTGTGTTAAAAATGGCGACAGGTTCCAGGAGCACACGTTTTGTTATACGCTAAATGAAAATGAATTTCCAGGAATTAGGCCGACAGCTCTGCAACTTGAAGAAGCATCGATACAAGTGTGTCTATCTGTATTAAAATGGGGATGTTCCTGGCCTCAAAAATGGCGATCGTCAAAGTTTTGTACTGTAACTTTGATAAACAATTGTGGTTTTATTCAATCATGGTTTTTTTTAATGTTGAAAACAGACGATCGCCGAAATATGTCTTTTGAATTTATTGCTAACTGTAAAACTTGAACTTGTTACGTGTTTGGAATTTGTTTTGGAGCTTCTGTTCTGTCATTCTGTTAGTGTACTTGAAATGTTAAACAGTTTGGAAGGTAGACCTACAGACTTTTACTTTTTTTAGTACAGCGTTATTGTTTTATTTGATAGGCTCAAGTCATTTCTCTAGTATCGAGTCAGATTCTCACTGCATAATAATGACACACAAATATATTGGTCTCGCTATGAGTTTAAAAAATATCTTTGTGTATCACGCTCAATCCATCCAATTTTATATCAAAGTTGGGTCATAGATGCAACATGGAAACCTTCATGTTAATGAGGTCAAAGGTCACATACCAAGGTCAAAGATCATCTGAGGTCAAGATGTAAAATTGGCTGCATATGTAAAATACATTAAACAGGTGAAGTACAATTGCAACCAAACTCCAGGATGTTTATTATTTTTTTATAACCTGGATCCGCTAGTGGTCTAACCTCTTTCTTTCTAGTTTCCTGATACCTGTGGTTTGAGAGCCACTTGTTTTTAATCTACCCATATAATTATACGGCCGACCTATTTAGGAACGCTGTCCCTATTTTTAACACTTTCCATGCGGCAGGCGGCTGCAGACTACATTGCAAAATGTCACAAAATGTTTCAAAAATGTCAACATTATTCAATTTCATTACCATATTTGGAATCACCATGAGAAATGCATTGAAATAAGTACAAACATGCCTATAATTGGTTCAGTAATCCTTGAGGTAGACCTTGAAAGTTGAGGAAGGTTTCTAAAAAATCTGTTATGTATATTATGGTAAAACATAGCCACAGGGGCCACGAGAACATTTTGAATTTAGACGCTCTCGGAGGGAGTTTCTAAGCCATTTCAGACCTAATTATACATATTTTCCTTTACATTTCAGATATTTAAAAAAAGAATGTTGCTATATTGACTGCTGGAAATTGCAAACAGATGGGTGTCAAGGGGTGGTGTGGGGGTTTTCTGTGGGGTTTCCCACCTAAGGGCCCCACAAATGTTTGTTTGGATGCTCGCGGACATTTTGAAGCCGTTTCAAGGCTCGCAAATTTATTATAATTCATTTCCTTCATAATTATATCTGACAGATGGGTGTCAAAGGTCTAGTCCCAGGTGTTAGGTATTGAGTACACTAAATGCGTGTAGGGTTCAGGGACCGCTTAAGGGCTCTGAGACCATTTTGAATTTAGGTGGTCGCTGAGGGCATTTATAAGCCATTTCAACGATCACAAACTATATTTTCCTTTACATTCCAGGATTGTTTCTAACTTTTTTGCCTGGCATTTTGCTTACCCCTACCATAGTCATAATCTCGCCTTATTTCTAACCCTAACCTGAAATCATACCTGTTGTACGAGCCCCATTTGACCTATTTTCTTCACATTTTCAAAAAAGAAAATGGGTATTTTTGAAAAGAAAGAAAAAATGATTTAAAAAATTAAAAAATTGACAAATTTTGAAAACATTTTTTTTTTTTTTTAAATTTAGAAAAATGTTGAAATTCACCCAAAATTCCTGATTTTTAGAGGGAACCCCCCAAAAGAAAAACCAGACCGACCGACCACACCTGAGAGTGCCAGAATGTGTCTGTGTTAAAATGTGTACGTCCTGGTGTGCATAAATAAGATCACTTGATTGATAAGATGCTTTACCAGAATATGTCTTGCCACAAACAAGAATGTAGTTGAATGAGAATCACACAAGTGACAGGATGCAATAACGGAAGAATATATTAAAGGGACATTAAGTGGTGTTGACAATTTTAAATGTTTAAAAATTTACTTCAGAATTCAAGATGAACATTAAAAATTGCCATTATTGTTGTTTCTACTAACAAAAACACAGCAAAACTTGAGTAAAACAATATCATTGCTATTTATTGAAAAACGCCCTCTTTGCAAATATGGTTCGTGTTATGTATCACGCGTACTGCAGGGGAATACTGTCGGACGTAAAATGCTCGTCGCGGCTGTACGAGCATTTTTGAATCAACGTTTTCTTGTACAAAGAGGGCTGATTTTTCTTAATCCTTATAGGTGTAAGTTCATACATGTAATACAATTATAAAAATATACTAATCCCAGTATTTATCATAATTGAGGGCGCAGTCTCCAACACATCTCTTAGTGCCCCTTTAACATGAATATATTGTAGTCACATGATTTGGATTTGGTATACTGTAATAGTAGATATTTTCGCGCTACATGTATTTTTGCGCTTTTCACGCTCGAAGCAGCTACCGCAAAAATTATAACACACAAATATATTTCGTTTACGTATAAGGCCTAAAAAAAGAAGAAGTTTGATTGGCCTAACCCGACCGACCCTAAATACATCGCCGACCGTGAATATTTTTTATTATTTTGGGGGAGGAAAAAAAAAAAAAAAATTTTTTTAATTATTTTTAAACATTTAAAAAATATATATATAAAAATTGAACAGAGTATTAAAGTTTCTGACTGTTTGATTTCAATTTCGGCTATTTTAAGTCCCCAAAGCAAGTAATTTCAAACAAAAAAACCCAAAAACAATCTCAACCGACCTACCCTATTTGTTTTTGTCATGATAGGCCAATCAAACAATTTTTGTTAGGCCTAAGTCTATGCGATGAAGCTACAAATTGCAAATATAACTAGAGCGGTTCTCGGGCTTCGCGGTTCGCGGGTTTTGCAGTTATCGGGTTGCATGGTTTTTGGTTGAGCGGTTTCGGTAGACATGTTTAATTTGTGGTTGGTACTTTAGGATCCCAGCGGAACCAGATTCGATGACTGTCACACTCACATTGTTAGCGATGTGTTGTTATAATGGATAGTTTGATTCTCGAAATGTCTCTAAACATTTGATTTGAAAAGTATCCATCATTTCATTTCATTCATCAAAATAATAAACAAAAATACTAAAAATAAGCTTACTTAAAAAATCACGATTATTTAATGTAAACTTATATTGGAGATAAAATTTGAAATGCGAACATCATTTGATACGTCAAATGTGTTGCGGTATGATCAGTTCATTATACACATACTTTACATGTAGCTCAAAAAGTGAAATCATATCCAAAAAATCAAATCGGGACACATTTTATGGTGTCCGTCATTTTTTAGTTATGCTAAATTGCCGGAATTTTTTTCTCCATCAAATATGTTTCAGTATGACCGGCTAGCTACAGAGACTTTATACGTAGCTCAAAATATGAAATCATATCTAAAAAATCAAATCGGGACACATTTTATGGTGTCACTCATTTTTAAGGCTAAATTGCCGGATTTGTTTTCTCCGTCAAATATGTTGCGGTTTGACCGGTTTAGCTACACAGACTTTATACGTAGCTCTATCCAAAAAATCAAATCGGGACACATTTTATGGTGTCCGTCATTTTTTAGGCTAAATTGCCGGATTTTTTTTTCTCCATCAAATGTGTTGCAGTATGACCGGCTAGCTACACAGACTTTAAACGTAGCTCAAAATGTGAAATCACACCAAAAAAATCAAATTGGGACACATTTCAAGGTGTCCGCCATTTTTTAGGCTAAATTGCCGGAATGTTATTTTCTCCGTCAAATGTGTTGCGGTTTGACCGGTTAGCTACACAGACTTGATACGCAGCTCAAAATGTGAAATCATGTCCAAAAAATCAAATCAGGACACATTTTATGGTGTCTGTCATTTTTTAGGCTAAATTGTCGGATTTTTTTTTCTCCGTCAAATGTGTTGCAGTATGACCGGCTAGCTACACAGACTTTATATGTAGCTCAAAATGTGAAATCATATCCAAAAAATCAAATCAGGACACATTTTATGGTGTCTGTCATTTTTTAGGCTAAATTGTCGGATTTTTTTTTCTCCGTCAAATGTGTTGCAGTATGACCGGCTAGCTACACAGACTTTATACGTAGCTCAAAATGTGAAATCATATCAAAAAAAATCAAATCAGGACACATTTTATGGTGTCTGTCATTTTTATGTCGTCCGTAGGAAGAGACCTTATGGCAGCATCCTTCGTGTGTGTTGTGTGTGTCAACAATTTGGTATACACTTTTTCAACAATTTGGTATACACTTTTTCAACAATTTGGTATACACTTTTTGTTTTGTCCATTTCTTTTCCATACAATGTCCAATTGCAATCAAACTTCGGTCATAGATGCAACATGGGAACCTTCATATGTTAATGAGGTCAAAGGTCACATACCAAGGTCAAAGGTCATCCGAGGTCAAGATGTACAGTTAAGCCCACAATTATTCATACCCCTTGGAAAATATGAGTTTTTTGCGTTTTTCTCATATCTATACCAGCTGGAGTGGTGGAACTTTCGCTTTACACTAAAGACAATTAGTTTGCAAGTACAAATCAATATATTTGGGCTCAACATTTTTTGCATAACAATAAAATTGAACAAGAATTATGTTTTTATGCCTGTCCAAAATTATTCATACCCCATACCAAGTCTAAGGATTGAGGCCACTTTTTGTGATAATACACATGTTTTTGACATTCCAAACATTCTTTATATTGTGTGATAGGCTTTTATATTGTTATGTAATTATTCCATGATGTGTGCTTACAATGTGGATGCATTACAAATGTGTCCTATTGAATGTACAGTGAGGGATATTATAGGACAACACTCTAGCTCTTTGACAGCATGGCAAAGAAGATCAAATAACTTTTTTGTGCATATTGTGAATGCTCACAAAGAGGGGAAAGGCTACAGAGCTATTTCGAAACAATTCCAAGTGTAAGAATCCACCACACAAAGCATAATTAGGAAGAACAAGACGTTCAACTCACTAAAAAACATTGAAGGATGCAGTCGGAAGCCAGCGGTGTCCCCTTGTTTGGCAAGAAAAGTATTGCGAAAGGCCAACAACAATCCACAGATCTCCATCAATGCTCTCCTGAACAACCCTGGCAATTATTGGACCAATATATCATGGCAGACACTCCAGCATATATGGCACATGAGAGGTCTCCATGGAGGCCGACCAAGAAAGACTCTACTCCTTAAAAGAGACACAGAGAAACTGGTCTTGCATCTTAGGCAACCCCAACACTGAAGACCAAAAACTTGGATCTTTGTCCAGAAGTGCTCTTGCAAATGCTAGATGAGTTTCTCATTGTCTCTTTTCAGGAGTAGAGTCTTTCTTGGTCGGAGTCCATGGAGAACTCTTGTGTACTATGTCTGCTGGAGTGTCTGCCTTAATATCTTGGTCCAACACTCACCAAGGTTGTTCAGGAGAGCATTGACGGTGATATGTGGATTGTTGTTGGCCTTTCACCATACTTTTCTTGTCAAACAAGGGGACACTATTGGCTTCCGACCGTGTTCTTCAGGGTTTTCAACTGATTTGAACTGATTTGAACTGTCTTGTTCTTCCTAATTATGCTTTTTATTGTGGAATTTGGCACTTGAAATTGTTTCAAAATAGCTTTGTAGCCTTTCCCCTCTTTGTGAGCATTCACAATGCACAAAAAAGGTCCTCACTGAGTTATTTGATCCCCTTCGCCATGCTGTCAAAGAGCTAGAGTGTTGTCCTATAATATCCCTCACTGTACATTCAATAGGACACATTTGTAATACATCCACATTGTATGGAATAATTGCATAACAATATAAAAGCCTATCACACAATAAAAAGAATGTTTGGAATGTCAAAAACATGTGTATTATCACAAAAAGTGGCCTCAATCCTGAGACTTGGTATGGGGTATGAATAATTTTGGACAGGCATACAAACACAATTCTTGTTCAATTCTATTGTTATGCAAAAAATGTTGTGCCCAAATATATTGATTTGTACTTGCAAACTAATTGTCTTTAGTGTAAAGCAAAAGTTCCACCAATCCAGCTGGTATAGATATGAGAAAAATGCAAAAAACACATATTTTTCAAGGGGTATGAATAATTGTGGGCTTAACTGTATATGTAAAAGTGGCTGCATATGTAAAATTGATTACATTTGTCCATTTCTTTTCCATACAATGACCAATTGTAACCAAACTTTGGTCATAGATGCAACATGGAAACCTTCATATGTTAATGAGGTCAAAGGTCACATACCAAGGTCAAAGGTCATCTGAGGTCAAGATGTAAAAGTGGCTGCATATGTAAAATTGATTACATTTGTCCATTTCTTTTCCATACAATGACCAATTGTAACCAAACTTTGGTCATAGATGCAACATGGAAACCTTCATATGTTAATGAGGTCAAAGGTCACATAACAAGGTCAAAGGTCATCTGAGGTCAAGATGTAAATGTAGAAATGGCTGCATATGTAAAATTGATTACATTTTTCCATTTCTTTTCCATACAATGACCAATTGTAACCAAACTTCGGTCATAGATGCAACATGGAAACCTTCAGATGTTAATGAGGTCAAAGGTCACATACCAAGGTCAAAGGTCATCTGAGGTCAAGATGTAAAAGTGGCTGCATATGTAAAATTGATTACATTTGTCCATTTCTTTTCCATACAATGACCAATTGCAACTAAACTTCAGTCATAGATACAACATGGAAACCCGCATATGTTAATGTGGTCAAAGGTCGCATAGAAAGGTCAAAGGCCATCTGAGGTCAAGATGTAAAATTTAGTACACCTTTTTTTTTTGTCTCTTGTTCATTTTTTTTTGTCTCTTGTTCATTTTTTTTTGTCTCTTGTTCATTTTTCCATACAATGACCAATTGCAACCAAACTTGGGTCATGGATGCAACATGGAAACATTCATATGTTAATTAGGTCAAAGGTCACATACCAAGGTCAAACGTCATATGAGGTCAAGATGTAAAATTAGCTGCATATGTAAAGTTAATTTCATTTAAACAGGTGAAGTACAATTGCAACCAAACTCAGGATGTTTATTTTATTTTTTATATCCTGGATCCGCTAGTGGTCTAACCTCTTTCTTTCTAGATGCCTGTGGTTTGAGATCCACCTTGTTTTTAATCTACCCATATAAACGGACGACCTATTTGGGACCGCTGTCCCTATTTTTTAGGCTAAATTGTCAGATTTGTTTCTTCTCCATCAAATATGTTGCGGTTTGACCGGTTAGCTACACAGAATTCATACGTAGCTCAAAATGTGAAATAAAATCCCAAAAATTCAAAATCGGTACACATTTTATGGTATCCATTCATTTTTTAGGCTAAATTGCTGGACATTTTTTTCTGCGTCAAATGTGTTGCAGTTTGACCCGTCCCTTATGAAAATCGCAATCAATTCTGCAACCTTGCGCAAGGTTAAATTTGGGAAAATACAACCTTGCGCAACCAGTTTGGTTGTTCTGAGAAGGTTGCGCAACCTTGAAACAATCATCCACAACCTTGTGCAACCTTGCGACAAACTTATGCAACCTTACGCAACCGTGCGACAACCTTGTGCAACCTGGTACCACTAGTGCTGCAATCACATTTTGGTGATTGCATTTTCGTAAAGGGAGTACAGTACACAGACTTTATATATAGCTCAAAATGTGAAATCATCCAAAAAATCACATCGGGACACATTTTATCATGGTATCCATCATTTTTTAGACTAGGCTAAATTGCCGGAATGTTTTTTTCTCCGTCAAATGTGTTGCGGTTTGACCCGTTAGCTACACAGACTTGATACACAGCTCAAAATGTGAAATCATGTCCAAAAAATCAAATCAGGACACATTTTATGGTGTCTGTCATTTTTTAGGCTAAATTGTCGGATTTTCTTTTTCTCCGTCAAATGTGTTGCAGTATGACCGGCTAGCTACACAGACTTTATACGTAGCTCAAAATGTGAAATCATATCAAAAAAATCAAATCAGGACACATTTTATGGTGTCTGTCATTTTTTAGGCTAAATTGTCAGATTTTTTTTTCTCCGTCAAATGTGTTGCAGTATGACCGGCTAGCTACACAGACTTTATACGTAGCTCAAAATGTGAAATCATATCAAAAAAATCAAATCAGGACACATTTTATGGTGTCTATCATTTTTTAGGTTAAATTGTCAGATTTGTTTCTTCTCCGTCAAATATGTTGCGGTTTGACCGGTTAGCTACACAGACTTCATACGTAGCTCAAAATGTGAAATAAAATCCCAAAAATTCAAATCGGTACACATTTTATGGTATCCATTCTTTTTTTTAGGCTAAATTGCTGTACATTTTTTTCTGCGTCAAATGTGTTGCAGTTTGACCCGTCCCTTATGAAAATCGCAATCAATTCTGCAACCTTGCGCAAGGTTAATTTTGGAAAAATACAACCTTGCGCAACCAGTTTGGTTGTTCTGAGAAGGTTGCGCAACCTTGAAACAATCATCCACAACCTTGTGCAACCTTGCGACAAACTTATGCAACCTTACGCAACCGTGCGACAACCTTGTGCAACCTGGTACCACTAGTGCTGCAATCACATTTTGGTGATTGCATTTTCGTAAAGGGAATACAGTACACAGACTTTATATATAGCTCAAAATGTGAAATCATCCAAAAAATCACATCGGGACACATTTTATCATGGTATCCATCATTTTTTAGACTAAGTCGATATCCCGGGGCCAATTTTGGGACCCGAGATTCCCGAAATGTCTCTAAACATTTGATTCTGGAATTATCCATCATTTCATTCATCAAAATAAAAATAATAACAAATAATAATAAGCTTATTTAAAAAAAATTGTCGGCTAAATCACGATTATTTAATGCACATTTAATGTGGAGATTCATTTGAAATTGATTTATTTTGTATTTAATCTGTGCATTATTTGTACTCTTTCGCTAAAATGTGATTCTTCGCCGGGTATTTTCATTTTCGTAACTGATGTAAGCTCTAGTTTCGATAGATTGGTACCAAATCTATAATTTGGGTATCGGGTAAAAGTACAATGTTGGAAGGGAATCATTTTTATATCCCACTTGGTCCCACCATGGACTCACTCACCTTTTTGGAGACTCAAACATGTCCTTTTATGTTCTCTTTGGAATTCATGACATTGCTATGAAACTAAGAGCTAGCAAAAGTGTTCAGAAAAGTCGCATTGGATCTTTTTATTTATGACTAGCAAGTAAACAACTGTGGTATTAATACAAAATCCTGAGAGTGGTATACGTACTAGTCTCAGACAAAATCTTCGTCGGCCATCTTAAAAAACAATAATCACATTGGTAATTTTGTTTTTCTGTGTAAGCAGGGAGGTATCGACACCTCCCTGGTGTAAGGCTACCGGATTGAATTTCATCTGAATAATAGATGCATTATGGGTCAAGAAACAGGTGAGCACTCATTTTTAGTTAGGTCGTCCGTAGGAAGAGACCTTATGGCAGCATCCTTCGTGTATGTAGTCTGTCTGTGTGTGGGGGTGTGTGTGTGTCAACAATTTGGTATACACTTTTTGTTTTGTCCATTTCTTTTCCATACAATGACCAATTGCAATCAAACTTCGGTCATATATGCAACATGGAAACCTTCATATGTTAATGAGGTCAAAGGTCACATACCAAGGTCAAAGGTCATCTGAGGTCAAGATGTAAAATTTAGTACACACTTTTTGTATTGTCCATTTCTTTTCCATACAATGACCAATTGCAACCAAACTTCGGTCATAGATGCAACATGGAAACCTTTATATGTTAATGAGGTCAAAGGTCACATACCAAGGTCAAAGGTCATCTGAGGTCAAGATGTAAAATTTAGTATACACTTTTTGTATTGTCCATTTCTTTTCCATACAATGACCAATTGCAACCAAACTTCGGTCATAGATGCAACATGGAAACCTTCATATGTTAATGAGGTCAAAGGTCACATACCACGGTCAAAGGTCATCTGAGGTCAAGGTGTAAAATTTAGTACACACTTTTTGTATTGTTCATTTCTTTTCCATACAATGACCAATTGCAACCAAACTTCGGTCATAGATGCAACATGGAAACCTTCATATGTTAATGAGGTCAAAGGTCACATACCAAGGCCAAAGGTCATCTGAGGTCAAGATGTAACATTTAGTACACACTTTTTGTATTGTCCATTTTTTTCTCCATACAATGACCAATTGCAACCAAACCTTGGTCATAGATGCAACATGAAAACCTTTATATGTTAATGAGTTCAAAGGTCACATACCAAGGTCAAGGTCATCTGAGGTCAAGATGTAAAATTAAGTACACACTTTTTGTCTTGTCCATTTCTTTTCCATACAATGACCAATTGCAACCAAACTTCGGTCATAGATGCAACATGGAAACCTTCATATGTTAATGAGGTCAAAGGTCACATACCAAGGTCAAAGGTCATCTGAGGTCAAGATGTAAAATTTAGTACACACTTTTTGTATTGTCCATTTCTTTTCCATACAATGACCAATTGCAACCAAACTTCGGTCATAGATGCAACATGGAAACCTTCATATGTTAATGAGGTCAAAGGTCACATACCAAGGTCAAAGGTCATCTGAGGTCAAGATGTAAAATTTAGTACACACTTTTTGTATTGTCCATTTTTTTCCCCATACAATGACTAATTGCAACCAAACCTTGGTCATAGATGCAACATGAAAACCTTTATATGTTAATGAGTTCAAAGGTCACATACCAAGGTCAAGATCATCTGAGGTCAAGATGTAAAATTAAGTACACACTGTTTGTCTTGTCCATTTCTTTTCCATACAATGACCAATTGCAACCAAACTTGGGTCATAGATGCAATATGGAAACCTTCATATGTTAATGAGGTCAAAGGTCACATACCAAGGTCAAAGGTCATCTGAGGTCAAGATGTAAAATTGGCTGCATATGTAAAATTGATTACATTTAAACAGATGAAGTACAATTGCAACCAATCTACCCATATAAACGGACGACCTACTTGGGACCGCTGTCCCTATTTTTAAGTTAAACCTGTCCGATATGTCCGTGAAAAACCGAATTTAGACATTAATTATTATGTTAAAATTTATAGTCACATGATAGCCTTGTCTTTTTGGTATGGTTCCCCCTTATTCATTTGCCTGAAGAAGTAATGAAAAGGACTACGTGAGCTCATGGTATCAATGAACTCACGCCAGCCGATTTGCTTGAATTATAATTGACTATAACTATCCGCATTCATTAACGTAGGCAAATAACCTTATAAATAGCGTATAAATGACAACAAACACCAACATATTATGCCAGTGAGAAGAATGAGAGGAAAATGATTGATGAAATACAATAAATACAAACACAAACCACATTTTAATTCCATGTAATTCGGGGTCTACTTCTTTATGCGTAGAAACTATCGTAGGGGCGCATCACTGTATATCCTAACACATACCTAAATGTGAAACAGAGAACGTGCCTTGGTTACGGCCCAAAAACATCTTAGTAACGCCTTATTCTGGACCTCAAAAATATGCTCATGCAGTAGGTATGAATATAATACGCAACATATCAAATTTTCGACCAACCTACACCCTTACTTTTTAAGATTTTTGTGCCACAAACGAACCACGATATAAGGCTGTAACTGGTCCGTGATAATATAACACATACGGACAAAACCCCCTAAAAATGGCTAAAAATGGAGCTATCAGAATCATGCTACCAAACACAGTATTCGAGACTGGTAGTCATTTCATAAAAACATGCAGAACTGTTCATTATCTGCAAAGCGTGAACAATTAATCACGCGAACAATTAATCGCGCAAACAATTAATCGCGCAAACAATTACCACTTTTACAGTATCTTTAGAGAAATCCCCTAGCGAAATCCAAACTGGAACAAGACAACATAGGCTAGACAAGCAAACACCAAATGCTAATATGTTTTAATGTAGTACATAGTTTCAAATCAGTATATACAGGGTGTCTCACAAAAAATAGGACTGTTTCATGACGCTGTAAAACTTGTTATGATCATTGGACCATGACGAATATAGTTTCAATGTAAAGCCCAATTAATTATTATGATATCCTGAAAGTATGAGATCAATCCGATGAAAAATAAGAAAACTAGCACAGTTTGCATAAACCATGTCATTTACTGGTTTGTACAATGGGATTTACATGTACAAGCCAGTAAATAACATGGTTAACGTTTCAATATGTTACAATTATTATAAACATAGACAATTATCTATCAGTCAATAGCAAAGATTAGTTTGGTAATACATGTCCAATGATCATAACAAGTTTTACAGCGTCATGAAACAGAGTCCTATTTTTTTGAGACACCCTGTACATAGGTGATGTGTGAACAAACTACACTATTGTGAATAGTGACGCGATCAAGAGGATCATGAAAATGAGTTTTTAATACAGTGTTAAAGAAGACACCTAGAGCTTTCAGAAACTGAAAACCCCATGTCGATACGACGTTTTGTTCCAAAGTTATGTCAAATTGTATACATGAATTTCCATCAAAACTTATGTAAGCCGCCATTTTGAATTGGCCATATCTCAATTTGGGATTCCCCGACATCCGACTCATTCCTCTTGATCACGTCACAATTTATGAATACCTGGTAATGGTGAAAATTATCGTTCCTTACAAATAAAGCACCCACAAAAAGAGTGGGTGTCAAATGACATTCTGAAATTGAATTAATGCGACACAGAAAATAAGAAGAAACGTGGTTTAATCAAATCACATAACTGCATTCAAGACGTTATTGCTGAGTCCTTATATTAGGCCAAAAGTAAGAAAATATTAGTGGATTGTTCAGATTTTTATTAAAAATCCATAGATTATCAAGACAGTGATGGACAAGTAGGTTTTTCCAATTTCATCAAACAATACCTCAAATTATTCGCCTGATCACAGGGATTTCAGAAATGTTATTAACAACCTATGGATAAATCATTCAGAAATCAATGCAAATACCCTAATATAATAATTATAATGCAAAGAATATGTCAGCTATACTCAAAGCCAATGACCTACAAATTTCATAAATCACTATTTTAATTTAATTTAACCGAAACACATAATGACATAAAATAATAATCCATTGTAGCATTAAAGAATAACAAAAGCATGATTTTTACATTAACTAGCTACATCTAAAATATACATACGACCATGTCTATATTGCCAGTTTCAATTTACTTCATTTTACTGCCAGCCATTATGAGATATTAAATTCCAAGAATGACAATGAAATGTAATAATACCAAATCATTTTGTAAGTGCAAAGAGAATGATTAAAGATGCACCACCTTTTCAAGGAGAGAAAAGAAGGAAAGGAAGAATATCGCGGGGGTAGGTGAATGACATTAAAGCTCATGAATGATTAATTCTAAGTCTATTCTGTCATTTATTTTTGTTCGGGGGTGGGGGCACGCATGTATTAATGGTGTACGCATCATTGCCATGCAATGAGATGGCTTTTGAGGGTTGAAACCCTAAGGTCCGTATGCACAAAAGAGTTAGACCGAGTCTAAAGTTAGACCTGGTCTAAGTGGATTTTAGTTTTTGTGAAAACACACCTTTAATTATATTTCCTTCTCAAATAAGGTAACAAATTGTAAAGATTCGGATGCAAAGTTCAAAATTAGCACAAAATATCTCATGAAAATGCAGAGGAAAACCGATTTTGAGGCATGAATAAATTTCACTTAAACCAGGTCTAACTTTAGACCCGGTCTAACTCTTTTGTGCATACGGACCTCAGGGTTTAAAGCCACCCAATTTTAAATTAGGCGACAAAAAACTCCTTGTTTTACGGATGAACAGACCTCTCAACATGGGTCAGTCTGTAGAAAAAGTTTTTTATCACCATAGCCTAAATTTGTGACTTCTAACTGCACAGCCCTCAGATATTGATCCAAGTCCCCGGTTCAAGTTAATGCACAAAAACTACCATTATGATGGATTTTCTAACAAGAAAAAAAAGTGAATCTTAACAAGAATTTTGTTTAGAAGATCATGCCCTTATATTAATGTCCTCTAGTATTTATATCTGAATTTGTGTATGTCAGGCGTTCTCAACAGTTTATTAGTGTGAGCCAAATTTAAATTATGAATAATCTCACCGTCCAGTACTATTGCGAGCTCGCACTTCAACAGGTAGGGGCAAGGAGCCTGCCGTAGGGCACCTTCGCCCCGGAAGCACTTGGAAAAAAAAACCTTTTTTCATTTAGTTTTTACAGCTCTTCACAAGCGGTGTGAAATGCATGTAAATTTGAATTATGAAATAATCTCACGGTCCAGTACTATTGCGAGCTCGCACTTTAACAGGTAGGGCAAGGAGCCTGCCTTAGGGCACCTTCGCCCCGGACATTTATATTGAATAATCAAGCCACAAGAAGAAAAAAATTATAGGAGAAAGGATTTTTTTTATTTAAAAAAAAAAAAAAATGTTCATTTAGTTTTACAGCTCTTATGAGCCGTGTGAATGTGAAATGCACTCGCCCGGGGCAGATGTGGCCTGCTGGCCGCCTGTTGAGAGCCCCGGTTGTATGTCATTTTATTTCTATTCTTCAGCTTTCCTTAGCTATAGGACTCATCCCGTATCCAAATGTTCATTCATGTGGATAAAAAATCCCTACCTGATCTACGGTCCCGACCAACCCAGTTTTTCCTTCAAATTTTCCAAAACAAAACAAAAATGTACACAATTGTTTTGAAAATAGTTCAAATATGTTCACGCCCTTCAAATCCTTTCTCCTATAAAAATCATTTCTTGTGGCAAAAGAAATTGTGAGGATTTTTAAAATTTGTTTGAAAATGTTTTATGATTTATTTTTTATTTCAAAAATGGTTAAAATTCATCAAAATTGTTGATGAAAAACAAGATAAAACAAACTAAACGCCAGAGCAATTGCTATCTGAGAGGTCCGTTTGCCGTTGAGAGGATTCTTTTTGCCAAGTGATGAGGTGATCGGTATACAATATTCGTTTAATATTCAGATCAGTAATCCATCCATTATGATGTTCCACATTTCAAATGCCTCCCAAACAGCATCCACCTATATCGTCAGTTAAGTCAGTATACCACAATATCCTTCATCAGTCATAAAGAAAAAAATGGTCCAATGTGTAAAAATTGAAATGTGTACATCCGCAGCAATGCCAGCAATAGGATACAGTTTTCAATCACACAAAAAATTGAGATCTTATTATTAACTTGGAATAAGTAGAATTATTCCAAGATATAATGAAACAAGGTTTAGTCTCTAGCTTGGACTAAAAGGAGCTTTTTTAAATGCTTCAATAATGACACCTTTGTGCCAAGAAATGTTACTGGAAAATTGTCTTTATTGCATTTTACTAACAACTGTACCCTTTTACCGCGGCAGTACACATATGGGTAGCTTTTCTTATTACAAATTTACTCATACCTTTCGAGTGGCAATCTAAATTTTATTGTACAATATATGTCATCTTTAAAGTTATGATTGATTAAAATGGGGCTCTCTTTGTAACACTGAATAATCAAATTGATCCAATTTTTATATAGAAATATAGAAAGACATTTTATCACAACTGACATTTTGTGATTTTTTTAAGATTTTGGCACATACTAATGATATGCTATGTATAGCTATGGTTTATTAGAGGAAGCAAGTGTTATTTATCACTAATAAATGATAGCAGTGTTATTACAAGGTCAAAAGTTTTGAAACAAATACATTTATCTTCAGTTTGAATTAATATTGTAACATACTGCTATATACTGATGATAGCAGAGTTCTATCAATTAAAAGAAGAATAAAAATGAACAAAACATTGGTTCTGTTTTGAACTGATATTGAATGCTTTCTACTGATGATAGCAGAGCGACATTAAATATCACAACTTTTGTTTAATTGGATATTTGAAAAACACTATCTACTGATGATATCAGTGTTAGTTAAGTGTCCAACCCAAGGTTTAAACCAAAGGTGATACAAAACAAGGCTAATGTCTTGTTTTGTAACGTGTTCACCAAATGTTATCTGATATTGATAATAACAATGTTTTAGTTGGGCTGAACAACATGTTTTTATCTTAATGGTTTCCTTATCATGGAGTTATTTATGTTTCAGATGTACACATATGTTTCCTACAAGTAAATGTAGTTGTTATATATATTTATCATGTTCAGAGATATTAATGTGCACCAAACTTCAGGTTGAAATGTCATACCAATTATTTATCTCCTGAGCAGTTTATTCGTAGTAGAGAACACACTGAAAAACTGTTCAAAACAAATCATAAATTAAACAGTCTAGACAATCCAAGATGATATTAATTTAAACATCCCCAGTGTCCACAATCCAGACCACATCATGACTTCTGTTATAAGTGACAGTTTCAAACAAATCTAATTGTCTATTCCCCACAGCAGTTAGACACATTAATCACAATCACACATTTGACAGGTTTGTAACCATCTCAATGAACCCAAAAGTCTGCAGTCCATCAGAATTTAATTGCTTTTGTCAATTTACCTGTCAAAAGTGTCATTGTGATTAACAGTCTCAGTAGGTCTTGGATTGTCTAGACTGTTTAATTTATGATTTGTTTCGAACAGTTTTTTCAGTATGTTCTCTACTACCAATAACTGCTCAGGAGACACAGAATTCGTGTGATATTTCAACATGAAGTTTGGTGCACTTATACAGCTCTAAGCATGATATATATATAGATTAGATCATTTGGCCCAAGGTACCTAATAAGGGACGCACCATTAGATACTCAGGGTGGGGGGGGGGGGTGGGGGGCATGGAAGTTTTAAAAAAACCACTTTGCCAACTATCCAGGGAGAAAAAAATTTGCCCAAAAAAGATGACCCATTGCTGAGTAAAAAAGAAAGAAAGATGACTCACCCAGCTCAATGTAAAGAAAAACAGTAAAACCTAAAAAAACACCACTTTGCTGCATTTGCCAAAAAAACAACAACAAATTGCCGTCTTCGGTGGCGAAAAAGAAAAAAGGTCGCCTACTTCGGTGGCAAAAAAAAAAATTCCGCCCGACCCCAACTTCCATGCCCCTGAAAATCAAATGGTGGGTCCCTAAACCGCATCAATCATTCAGTTTAGACTTAAGCACATTTATAATAGCTTACTTACCTATAAATTTGTATGGTGTGAAATGAGAAAATGAATTCAAATGTATAAAACAAACAAAGAAATGTAAAGTATCATATTTCAGGCTTGTAAAGAATGTCCAGCTCGTAAGTTTTATCATAATTTTCAAAACCGCATGATTAAAATGGATCAGCCGGTCCAGTTTAACAGATATTTTATCCGTGGCCTAACCCTAACCCAAATTGTATTCTTTTTGTTACTTTACTTGCAGAATTCCAGCATTTTCCATCCTGTGGCTTATCTCAATGGCCTTTCAACAACAATAGAAGAGATAGCAGGAGAATCAATCTCATGGCCAGGGGTCAAAGTGCCTAGTAAACCTTCTTGTGGCTATACAGGAAACGACTGCCTTGGTAATTACAAGTATATTCGTGTATGTCACTGTAAAATAATAATAAAGGTCTAAATTTTCGTCGCAGCCAACTGGCTGAATTGTTACAACATTACAAATCAAATACATTAATAAACAATGCAACGTCCAGGCAGCAGCTAAATCAGCGCCAAGTTGCGACATAAACCAACATGAACAAACATACATGACCCCTATATCGTAACCCCCTAATAGGCAATGTGCCTAAGTGCCTTGTCCCAGGACACAAACACATTGGCACCAGCGGGGCTAGAACTCACAACCTTATGATAGGAGACCGGCAACTATTCCACTGGACCACACGTGCTCTGTATCCGTCTGTATCCGTTTAACCAACGAGCACTTGCTGAGTCTACCAATACATGATAGTCACTAAATGTATATAATTTGTATTTTCAAAAGTAAAATGGGTGGGACATTTTTACAATCTCAGCCATAATTAGTTTGTTTGGAACACCTTGTAGTATATTTGCATTGTTATACTATCATTTCCAGGAAATAGGCACTATTGAAATAGGATATTATTTGAAGAAAAGCTTGAAGCCTTTGCTGGCCCTCAATCACTCCCCTCACCCCTATGGGAAATGGTGCGCTGTTCCAAAACCACTACCTTATTCAAAAATCATATGTTTCCACATTGAACCAGGGGGAGTCAGGATGATTTTAATGATGGGGTAAAAAATGTTTCAAAAAGGTTGGCTGTGTGTGTAGGTCATGCACCTAACTCCCACGGTCTTGCTGCGACGATGGACCGTAGAATGGAGGAGGGGTAAAATGGGGGGTGGGGGGCGAACAAATTAGGCGAGTGACTCAACTACCACACCACAAGTGCTTGGCCGACCAGGTTAAATGTTTGGCGACTAAAATTATTTGGGATTGTAACTTCCTCAATAATCAACCATTTTTTGCGTGCAATATATCAAATTATAGAGGAGAAATTTCTCAACAACTTTAAAATTTTTAAATTATAAATTTGTTGAACATATCAAAAGATGTTATATAGGAGTTATACTTTAAGAGTTATCAGTACAATTAATTACCTGGTCAGTTACTTGTCTACATGTTTTAAAATCAAATATTTTGTTCTTTGTTTCATTTCAGATAAAAGTATCATAATAGCAATAGTTGTAGCAGCTGTAACAACATTATCAATAATTATCACTATACCATATCTAAGGTGAGGATGTGGGAGAGAAGAGGGGTAAAAGTTAAAGTTGGGGGCGGGTCATTATTGAGGGATTCACTCTATAGAGTGATCTACTCTAAGCTCAGATTAGAGTATCATTATAGTCATCGGAGTGTTTATTCTTCCAGAAAACCTAAATTATTCCCATGCCGTACCGTTGTTTGCCAAATCTTTCCTTAACTTCAATGCTACAGCTGTCAACCAACTTACCCCCATAAGCAACCATTTGAACATACAATTAAAGATTCAAATGGGTCAGATAACTTAAAATGAGACACTATTTTTACTATTTTGTTTACGTGTTTGCAACAAATAACAGAACAATAGACACCCTGGTTAGGCCTTAAAAAATGGTTTGATTGGCCTAACATTATGTTGTTGTTGTTGGGGTGGTTTTTTTTTTGGGGGGGGGGGGGGTTAAATCACCTGCTTTGGGGACTTAAAATAGCCGAAAATAAAAGCAAACAGTCAGAAACTTTAATACTTTGTTCAATTTTTATATATTTATATTTTTTAATTTTTTTAAAAACATTTTCCTTCCTCAAAATAATAAAAAATATTCAGGGTCGGCGCTGTATTTAGGGTCGGTCAGGTTAGGCCAATCAAACTTCTTCTTTTTTTTAGGCCTTATCGTAACAATATTTTCAATAATCATCATACCATATGTCAGGCATGATGTGGGGAATTATAGTCTAGGAGGTATAATGGTGGAACCATAGCAGGGAAAAGGGAAGCCAGCGCTAGAAATTAAAGGTATATTATGTGATCTTTCCAGGGAACACCTTCAACATCGAAAAAAAAATTGAAAGTAGATTTTTATTCATTCATTCATTCATAAAAGGTTTATTGAAAACTGTTCTTGCAGCAAATACAAAGTAGCTGAATTACAACAATTTTACAATTTTACATATAAAAATACAATCATTAAAGGAAACAACATAATCTACTAAAATTAATTACATGAACCCAATCTTCACACTCACCGAATACCACTAAAACAACCAACACTCAAAAACTTGCAGATTTACATTTCTGATCATAAATCGTACATACATTCCAAGTTACAGGGCGATACGATTCTTAATTACTTCAAAATCATGGTTTTAGAGTGAAAATAAACAACTGTCGGGTTAACACGACAGTTTATATTTTCACTCTAAATTCACTCTAAAACCCCGATTTTGAGGTAATTAGGAATCGTATCGCTCTGTAACTTGGAATGTATGTACGATTTATGATCAGAAATGTAAATCTGCAAGAAAATCTGCTTTCAATTTTTTTTCGATGTTGAGGGCGTTCCCTGGAAAGATCACATACTATACCTTTAATTGCTCTGGTGGTTTTATGATAGCAGCAAAATATGATTCAGATTTTCCCATTGAACCGTGCACAAACCATAAGGATGGTATACATTTTTGATTTCGTTTCTTTTTTTGTTGTCTTTTTTAAACAGCTTAAAATATCGTAAATTTCTTGCAAGTCGGGATTGGCTTATGGAGATGAACGTGTTTACTTTCCTTCCGCAACATTCCAGCATGGCTACGGTGAGTTGATACATTTCAGTTAGGAACCATTTGATCATTCATGCTAATTTAATTAAAGGCTTGTGACCCAATTATTTCACATGGTATTTTTTATTCTACATGATGGTGCAATCGTAACACCATGCGTGTGAAGCCTGATGCTGCTGTGGGTGCAGACACCACACAGTGTATTTGGTGCCAATCAGCAAATTTGTTATTGTTTTAAAACGTGACGCTGGCATTGACCTAATTTATTTGTAGATTACTTTACGTCATCTTGCATATGCATGACTTTTATGTCAGCAAATCAATGTGATGACATGATTTGCACCTATCTATGGATGAGTTGTGTGGAGTCAATTGATGCAGGGAACCAGCATAATGTCCATCTACAATTCCGGAAATAACTGTTGAACCACTTTGAGGACTTCGTTGAAATCAACCCCCCAGTCCCCCCATTCAATATTGTTCGGAACCGTTCATCACCACGGTCGTTGGGACCCTCAACATTGATTGGTGGGGGCGGGGGAGGGATATCACTTAGTAGATAGCTCAAGCTCTCCACACAAGTTTGTTGCAAAATTAGCGCTTGAAAATAGTCCCTTAAAGTGGGATATTAGCAAAGAAATGGACTATGTGGTCCAACACCAATTTTCCTGAATTGTAGGTTGTATTCTACCAACTTCAACAAACATGTTGGTATATAACTCCCTGTGCCAGCAGACTGAGACCAAAAATCCGAGTATCACCCCAGCTAAAGATTGTTTTCACTCTATCCTCTGTAAGAGGTATCTCAGAGAAGGTTCAGCAACTCAGCAACTACAACATCTCCACCATGCTGTAAGAGTGCCTCCCCTAGGCATAGCAGTTATTGGTTTGGAATACACTGCAAAGTCCATATAATCATTGCATTATATTCTTCTGCTGTTGTCACAAATGTCATAATAAAAAGCCACGGTTCAAAATACTCTTTGACCATTAATGATCAAAAAACAGTTTCAAGACCCCACCGAAACAAAGATAAGTGCTCCCCCCCCCCCCCCCCCCGAATAAACTTTTAACCTTTGACAAATCATGATTAAGAAAACTAGTTTTAAGACCCTTCCAATAAAGATTAGTGCCCTCCCCTGGAATAGCCGTCATTGGTTTATACTGAGTGCATTGTATATAAATTGATACAATGTATACCACCCTGCACCATTGTCACAAATGTCATTATAAAAAGGGTATGGTTCAAAATCCTACCGTGTGGCAAAATTATGACGTACGCAGCATACACTTGCATACCTCAATCGGACTGTACCGTCACTCACTCGTTATTAGTTCTCTACAACTGCCCAGAAATTGGCAATATATTAGATTATTAATAGTGTGAAGTAGTGACTGATAATAGAGTGTGTATTTAAGGTATACCAATGGGGTTAGGTGTCCTTAGTTCTAAGAAATCTATGAAGGGTAGAATGAAACAACCTTTGGAGTAAGAGTTGAACCTGGGGGAGGGGAGACAGAATATTCAATGGTTATAACCGGGGGGAACTTAACTTGTTAGGGTAGAGGTGGGCAATCCAGGGTCTCGAAATTGGGGGCTTCCGAAGGGATTTTTGACGAAAACCAGGGTCTTACTAAATTACTTTTTTCCAAAAAGTAGGGTCTTAAGAAGAAGAAGGGGGGGGGGAATCAAAATTTGTGTAGTAAAAGAACGCTATTTGTTTAAAAATTGAGGCTTTTGAATGCAAATGTACCTAACTTTTGAATTTTGAAGAAAATTGGAGTCTTATGAGCTGATGATGCAGGCTGAAAAGAGGAATCTTAAGAGCAAGCAATAGAGAGCGAAAAGAAGGCGCATACCTATACCACTTTCCAATGTTGGTGCCCCCCCCCCCTCCCTCCCGGGGCTATAATAATGAGAGTATCATGGAAGACTAAAGAATCATGTTTTACTGATTATGTGCCCAATCTTGAAAACCTAGCCTATATGCTAGGCTTTCAAGATTGGGCACATAATCAAAAAATATTACAAAATGTTCATACTTGCCCAGCATATTCTCTGTTTTCCTCTAAAAATAGCTCAATTGTTGCCCTAGATTTACTGGATTACTTGTTTTTGGTTGAATAGGTAAATATACCAGCATTTTTTATGGAAATCCCCATTAGATAAGCTAGATTGAATCCTTTCCATCTTTTTCACTGTTTACAAATGGTCCCCCATTTTGAAAGATGACCACCAGAGGGATGTGGGACCCAGTCTACAGATAAGCCAAAGGATTGTTCCTTTGAGCAGCACAAAGATGAAAGGAAACATGGTTATTGCTGCCGCTTCACAAAGATGAAAGGAAACGTGGTTATTGCTGACGCATTGGACCCCTATAGTTCAAATCTGATTCAAAATTAGGAACCATCGGACTGCAGTACTAACTTTCACAGTCAATTCTGCCAAAGGGTTACCCCATTTAGAATCATTGACTAATAAGAGAAATGTCATTGTTTCAACTTTGGAAAATTGATAGCGTATATAGATCTTATTGATTGTTGACCAATCAGAATTATTTTGCGAGCAGTTAATAAAAAAGCAATTTCATACATCTTGCACAATATTCAATATCAATACTTTATTGCATTATAACCAATCTGGTACCATAGGAAATTAAAAAAAATTATTATAAATTGATATATAATTTATCCCAAATTGAAAAAGAATGAAAAGAGAATATAACTGGTCAAACAATATGGTAGAAACATATAGCGACAGTTAATAGTTCTAAACCTGGTTGAAGGCACAGTCAAATACCAAGCTGTAAACGTGCATGACTAAAGATTTTATGACTATATGCATATTTCTTCTCAAGCTAAAATTCACCATTAAACAATGATTTTACATGTTTTCTCCCCAATTTGACCTCCAAATATGTTAAAGATATCAACATATAAAATGTACCCTTTCTCTAAAAAATGATATATTTTAGAACATTTCATGTGTTATGTGCATAACATGAACGATGTCAAAAACATGCATGCTTACAATACAGTAGTTGACCCCCCCCCCCCCCCCCGAGTGCATTTCATCGTCGACCAGTGGGAGTTGCACTTGCACCTGAAATACCTGAAACCTGAAATAGTTGTCACAAGGTAATTAAACTAAAATGGCATGCATTCACAGTATAATATAGAATGCAGAGACCAGTCCCAATCTTCAATACAAAATAACTACCATTACATTTTGGAACAATTAGTGTTAAAGTTTAGGAAATGTTACAAAATTGGACCCCGTATATGTCATTTTCAGAACCTGTCCATGATGTGCGCCCTCTATCAGGGATAAAAAGCCAGCTGCTACATCCTCAATTCTGTAAAAAAGAGACATATTAAATTATTAACAATATATATCATGATTAATGCATTCGCTTTGCAAATATTTGGAACAAATTTACACTTTTGATGACAATTTCAGCTAAACAATTGTTATTTTTCACTAATGATTTCGATGACATCAATTTGTAAAAAAAGAAAGAACAAAAAATTCAATTATAAGGCCACACGATTAGCATGCAAGTCATTTTTTAAATGTGCTTAAAACCGTGTCTAACTAATATCGGTGTCTAAATTAAATGTGAGTTCATCTTTTAAACGATGTGTTTAACAAAACCCGATTTTGTACTCCGCAAAATTACCCCCATACCCATGTTTAAAGTTAGACACTTTCCAATGAGTTACACGAGTGTGTAAGTTAACCAAATTTTTGAGAATTGTATTCAATTCAACGATGTGTCTAAAGTCAAAGTTAAACACACGTTTAGCTTAACACTTTCCACGCGGCTACTATTTTTACCATACACAAAAAAGATTTTTCAGAAACCTTTCACAATTTTCAAAGTGTATCTCAAAGATTACTGACCCAATACTAGGCATGTTTGTACTTATTTCAAGGCATTTCTCATGGTGATTCTATATATGGTAATGAAATTCAATAATTTTGACACTTTTTAAACATTTTGTGAAATTTTGGAATGTCGTCTGCAGCCGCCTGCCGCGTGGAAAGTGTTAAAACAACATTTTGAATATATACGAGAATACGGGCCAGTGTGTTGAGATGGATATCATAGGGAGTTAAGGACTGGATGAATCCAACCCCAGGGAAGGTGTGAACTTACGGTATAAATATCCATTGTTTTTGTAGTTGTTTCATTGTTTGGATATCAGCATCTAATCGTCCTTTTTGTACAATAGGTGTTTTAATAAACGCTGGACATAATGTGTTCAGACGGATGTCATCAGGAGTAAAGGACTTGTGATAACGCTGTGGAAGTTTCAAGCAAAATGATGATTAATGGTTACAAAAGTCAGAGCTTTATATTAAATTAGCTGCATTTATGCTGAGATAAATCTACAGGGTGAGTCAAAAAGACTGCAACCGTGGAAAGAAGCCATCTTTTTTTTAAAATTAAGTTGAAGTTTGAAAATGTTTAAACGTTATAAGAATACCCTACTTGTTACTAACTTTGTGTGTAAAAATGAAGTCAATAACATTTTCCGTTTGCCTTTGGTGAACCTTTTTACCCGTGCACCAATTTCACACGTTTGTCCACGAGATACCTAAAACATGCCTAAGATCGCAAAATGTGTCTCCCGTTCAAATATAGAATCTTGAGTACATTCGTGATGTAATTGGAATTTTAATGCATTATTTCTTGTTTACATGTGAGTTAACATAATCAATTTACCTCACCCATGCTATGAATTGCTTATAATGTTCTTAATTTGGATGAAAAACTGAACCTTTCCAATTTTTTATTGGCGGGATATTCAAATATGAAAATGCAATGTGTGCCATTTCAATTGAAAATCACTGTGTTCGTGGACAAACACGTAAATTGGAGTGTGCGGCAATAGGGTCACCAAAGACAAATGGAAAATGTGATCGACTTCATCTTTTTACACAAAGTTAGGAACAAACATGTTATTCTTGCCACGTTTAAAAAAATTCAAAATTCAACATGGTTTTGAAAACAAAATGGATTCTTTCCACTATTGCAGGTTTTTTTTGACTCACCCTGTAAGAGGATTCTCGCTGTGTCTGTTGCCTTTAATTGAAATTTTAAATGTTATTTTTTTAAGTCAAGATTTAAGAATAATCTGAAATATGGCTCTTAGTTCTCAGCAATGAAAGGGCATAATGGCATAATAGCTTTTTAGGGAAGTCATGCGATCTGAAGAGTAAGGATAATGTGAATAAATGTTGTCGAAATCCTACAAATTTTGAGCAAATAATATTGCTTTATCTCTCTGTGGAAATTGAAATAATTTCCAGCTAATCTTGGTTTCATTGCAGTTTTAAAAACAATGTAATATTTTTGGGAACTTACAATTCCGAAGCAAAATTTCTTTCATCTTCCCCCCAAATTAGACATTCTATTAATGTAAGTTGTGTTGCAGCATAGGTGCAGCCTGTATACTTACTGTAAGGGACCTGCTGAAAGCGACAACTCCATGTTTTGTGGCTGAGTACACGGGTGAATATGAGGCTGGCATTAAACCTGTAAAAATCATATCAAAAATCATATATTGTTTCAGTTGCAATTTTTTTGCAATAGAAATCCTGACACACAGGCTTATGTAACAAGAATGAACAGAGAAGAGGGGTGATATGATCTCAGTCTTGAGTTGAACAATCTTCTGATAACATCTACAAACTCTGCTTCCAAGCAACCATCGACATCAGTTCACAACAGTTACTATGATAATTGAGTTATAATCCGACTCGTTTGTTAGACTATTGTCAGATCCTATACAGTACTAAAGAAATGTATTGTTTGCAAGTCTTAAATTTGGCGCTTCTCTCGTGTTGATTTAATAAATGTTTTAGCCTATTGTCAGATCCTATACTGTACATTTACTCAAGAAATTTGATAACTCTTGTTTGAAGTCAATATATTGTGTGCAAGTCGTAGATTTGGCGCTTCTCTTGTGTTGATTTAATAACTGTTTACTAGTATAATACAAGCTGTGCTGTAGCAGAATCATCGTGGTTGAATAATATAATCAACAGTGTTAAAAACAAAATGAAAACAAAACAAAAACATTTGATTGTTACTTCATAACAAAAAAGGATCATGAAAACTGTCAGTTTCAAAAGTTCATGGTCAACACCAAAATCTAAAAGAACTGCAGTAAATTCTGAAATTCCATTTTTGCTCTTAAACATTTGATAGATGCGCACTCTCTCCTGCAATCTTATGATGCAAACTGTAGGTTGTTGGCGTTGTAATTAAAAGCACTATGTGTACTCTTTAGTGCTGTTCAAAGAAGCAATATAAATTTAACTTTATCATTATTAAATAGACAATATGATGTACTTCTCAAATGCCAGACAAATATTGCTCTTTTACACATTTATGAGAGGAATGATTTTGTGTAAAGAGTTTCATCATACCACAGGCAAATTGAATTGCATTGATATATAATTTTAAAATGATGTTCTTGTAATGTCGAGGGGAATTCCCTTTTACAGGTTCAGTTACCTATTGTAAACACCCTCCCTCTGAATTTCTCACTATAGTAATAATAATAATGGCATTTATAATGCGCCGTCAATCTAGGTAAAACTATTCCGAGGCGCAACATATAAAACAAAAATACAAATTAACATGAAAAATACATAAACAAGGATGATTTGCATATACATGAACATGTATATAATACAAAGAAATCAATTATAAACTGAGTCAAATAATCTTGTTTTTAACAAGTTCTTAAAAGAGTCAAGTGAATCACAGCATCTTAAATTATAAGGTAGTGAGTTCCAGAGAGTTGGTGCAGCAACCGAAAATGCGCGATCTCCAAATGAAGAAGTAGTCCGTGGAACAACAAGTAAAAGTTTATCAGATGACCGGAGAGTACGTTTTGGATGATATGGAACAAGAAGATTAGCAATATAAGTTGGTGAAGTGCCATGCAAAGCTTTCCAAGTTAAAAGAAGAAGTTTGAAATGAATCCTTTCGCGAACAGGAAGCCAGTGGAGATCTTTGAAAATTGGAGTGATATGATCAAATTTCCTGGTCTTAGTGAGAAGGCGAGCAGCTGCATTTTGAGCGAGTTGTAGTTTGTGAAGTAAGTGATCAGTGATGCCAAAAAGAAGAGAATTGCCATTGTCAATACGAGAAGTTATAAGAGCATGGACGATAGTAGCTGCGGTTTCAAATGTTAACATTTTCCTTATGCTATTGACATTCCGTATATGATAATACACTGATTGGCATATCCGTAGAACTTGAACATCCATACATAGATTATTATCAAACACAATTCCTAAGTTCCGAGCAGATTTTGAAGCAAGAACAGAAGAAGTGTCAATATTGATATGATGATCACATATTTTACGTTGATTGAATCTGGAGGTCATAATTAAAAACTCTGTCTTATCATCATTCAATTTCAGCTTGTTTACAGACATCCACGACTTGATTTCTAAAATACAAGCTTCTGCGCGTTGACGGGCCGACATTTCATCATTGCGATCATTTAAATTAAAAGGCACATATAGTTGTGTATCGTCCGCGTAAGAATGAACATTTAATCCGTGTTTGCGAGCAATGCTAGCAATGGGAGAGGAATAGATGGTGAATAGTATAGGTCCAAGCACAGATCCTTGAGGAACGCCATATTTTAGCGGAACATGTGTAGAAATAGTTCCATTTATGTTTACTGCTTGAGTTCTGTTTTTGAGGTAGGACTGAAACCATTTCAGAGCTGAATCCTTGACACCAATTGACTCAAGGCGCCTGAACAGAATATCATGGTCAATGGTGTCGAAGGCGGCGGAGAGGTCGAGAAGAATGAGGAAAATGCCACGCTTACCATCCAATTCACGTAAAATGTCATTGTGTACTTTAAGAAGAGCAGTCTCTGTACCATGATATTTTCTGTATGCTGATTGATGTTGTTCATATAAGTTGTTTAAACATAAATGAGCAGCAAGACGATGCGCTACAACCTTTTCAACAATTTTTGATACAAAACGCAGATTGGACACAGGACGAAAGTTTTTCAAAATGTCTGCGTCCAAAGAAGGCTTCTTTATGAGTGGAGAAACAAGTGCATTTTTAAAATGGTCAGGAAATGTTGCATTTTCAAGAGAGAGATTTACAATCTTAGTAATGACGGGCACCATGATGTTAATGTGATCTTTCAACATCCATGTAGGAATTGGGTCCAATGTACACGATTTAGAGGGTGATGACGACACAAGCTTATATATTTCATCGTCAGTGGCAGGCGTGAAAGACATCATGAATGTAGCAACATTATTCTCAGTAGGCAGAACAGGAGCAGTTGGAGCAATGGTATCAAGATCACGACGTATTTTAGAAATTTTGGAGACAAAATAATCATTGAATCGATGTGCAAGTTCCTTTTGACAAGCGTGCGAGGGTAGCTTGACATTGCCTTTCTGGTGTAAGAGACTCTCGACAACTTTGAAAATTTCTTTTTGGCTTTTACATTGCAGTATTTTGTCTTCGTAGTATTTGGATTTGGCATCATTAATCATATTAACAACAACCATGCGCTGTGATTTGAATAGCTGTCTGTCTATCTCCAGATTGGTTTTTCTCCATCTTCGCTCAAGTTTTTTGCGAAGTTTTTTGGCCGTATCAATTTCAGGAGTATACCATGGATTAGAGGGGCGAATAGTAATGGATCTATGTTTTAAAGGTGCGTGCTTGTCAAGAATATTGCGAAGAATAGTGTCATATTCATCAACAAAGGTGTCAAGATCTGATGAGCTGCTTATCAATTCACTAAGTTGTAAATCCTTCGCGAAATTATCCTTGTTGATGGATTTCCATTTGCGATAAGAAATAACTTTCCTTACAAATTTAGGTTTTTGTAAAGCAAGCTGGCAATGAATAACGGCGTGATCAGTAAACAAAAATGGAACAGTCACAGAATCAACGATATCATCATCTGAACGCGAAATAACAAGGTCTAAAGTATGTCCATCAATATGGGTAGGATCGCGTACAAACTGGGTTAAATTTGATGATGAAAGAATATCAGCGAGGCGGATGACATCAGGGTCTGATGGTATATCCCAATGAAAATTGAAGTCTCCGACTATCAAGAGTTTACAAACCGATGTTGATAATGATGAAACATATGCAGAAATATAGTTTGATCAGTTCCAAATTGGTGAGGCCTCCTTACAGCAGCGAATGATTACAGAAGGACGTAGGTGCGTAAAGGCATCAAGCTCACTGGTGCATCATATGCGTAACGAGTGTGTTCGACCAAAACCATGTGCATCTGGACATAATAGCATGATAATTACGCTTGGATTACTTTTTTCGCGCGGAGAGATAGCAACCGAATATTTCTCGTCATTTTAGAACTGATTAAACTATAGTTGATATGCATCTTTGGAATTTCTGCCAAATAATGACTCATAATTATCTGGGAAAATATCAAGATTTTGACACCTAATCAAAACCTATCCTATTGTGATCAGGGCAGGGTTTTTTTCCTGTGGTTCTTGGTTTGGAGGTACTTCTATGTGTTTATCAGTATAGGATAAAAGGGATGGTACTCCTTCCCAATTGACCATTCATTCATTCATTCATTCTGGACACTCCATACATTTCAACCTAGTTTACACCATCTAGGAATTCCTGCTAATTAAGCACAGTTCCACACAATTATGGCTTTCCAATTTATTTGACACCTTCCCTCTGAATTGCCTTAACCTGTGTAATGTTAACAATTACACTGTTTCTTCCAAATGACACCCTCCCTGGCATTCCTGTGCATTTTTCACCCTTCCACTAGCTCCGCCATCTGGTTGATTTCCAAACATGTACAGGCTGTCCCAAAATGATTAGTACCCATCGATGCCCAAAGTTCAATACATTTTTCATCATCAAAATCAATGAGATAAGATCCGTTGTTTTTCTATCATATTTGCTATACTGTACCCTTTCATTAGGATTTTGGATCATGAATATCGGACTTATTTTAATGAAGTTACACTCCATTGTGTAAGACATTCTGTTAATCTCTTGTCTACTACTATATCTTTGGTTCCTTTCTATTTTAAACTGCTGTTGTATCATATTGTTGTTCAAACCATTAACACTTCTTCATTTTTCACAAGATTATATTGAGTAGACAAGAGATTATGAGAATACACAAGTTGCTTTCAAACAAGCTGTAATAGCACACACATTATTTAGCACTTTGTCAAAAAGGTGAAATCACCATGTTTGACTAATGGAGTGTATCTTGAGTTTAATAAATCCGATATTTATGATTTAAAATTCTAATGAAATAATACAGTATGACAAAGATGATGTAAAAACAACAGACCTAATCCAATCGATTTTGATGATGACTAAAATTATTGAACTTTAGGCATCGATGGGTACTAATTATTTTGGGACAGCCTGTATTACCTGCTAATGATGCAATATTAATGACAACTCCTCCACTTCCTCCTATTCGTTTACTCATGTGTTGCTCAGCTAAGTATGTCCCATCTATAGCTGCTTTCTGAGGATATAAAAAGTTTGTGCTATGTAAGCAAGCACTTGTATAGAAATAAACAATACATACAACTTGGGTAGGGTAGGGTATTCCTGTACACTCTTAAAAACAGGGATTGAGTGTGTGCATAATTTGACACCACCCCCTCCCCCATTGTTTTAAGAGTGTATATCTTACATAATGTGAGTATCCCCTGGGACCCCTTCCCAATTCAAATATGAAGTGAATTGCCCTTTACCAGATAAGTAAAAGCAAAAATAGATAGACCACTGTTGTAATACACATTTGGTCAAATAGCTACAATCTTAAAACAATGGGGTCAAATTATGTACACAACCTACAAATGGGGTCAATTAGGTTTTGTGCATTTGATGTCATCCTTTGTCATTTTCACCCTTTTTAAGAGTGTATGCTCAAGGCTATTTACCTTTTAAAATACATCACAGCCAATTACTCCCAAAACAATAACAAAATCGACAGCGACAACAAGGGGCAAATATGCTTGGCTTTGAATTACAGAGAACTAAACCGTCAACAAGAAAAATAATTTGATGAAAAGACATCCTTAAAAATGAAATTCTACTTGGGTTTGGATTTTCCCTTTTAAAGGGAATTGTTCGATCTTGGCCTTGAACACCATGTTTTCATTGATATAATAACACAAGTACATTTCAATAAAGGTTTATTACACTTCATTAAGAGTTCAACTCTGTCAATACGAAAATACTAATTAAAACCTGAACACAGTTCACACTCATTAGAGGTGTCATGTACTGTACCAGTTGAAATTTATATGTTCATTTATTTACGCGCTTTTCGCTCCCACCATCTACCGCAATAATAATAACACACAAATATATTTCTTTTGTGTGTAGGTCTATGTGATGAAACTACAAGTTGTGAATTTAAAAACACAACAAATTAATCGCACAGAAATTAGAATTTTTACAGAATATGATTGTTTCATAATTATATTAAGGGGTTTTCGACCACATAGAATTAACGTAGACATTTTCTTGCAAAAATGTTATTAGGTATTTTCAACAGTGCTGATCACAAATCTAAAATTAAAAAAATGGGGTCACAGACTTAGTTTTGCTCCAACATCCCGTATCATCGCCAACACAAGTCAATCATTGAAGGTTTTTCACGCATCCAACATTTGTGCGTCGCTACTGCTTTATTTACATGCACAAACGGCAAAATCCGCTTGCATTAAAAACTTGGCAAAATCAGCTTGCGCGTACTGCATGCCTACCGTGTGTGGTCGAAAACACTTAAAAGTGACAGTCAGTGACCCACAATTTACAAATTTGAGGATTATCATTTGTCTTTTAATATTTTGTTCTTTTTCTTCAATTATTCTTAGTTTTTAAAGTATTGTTATACTTTGACTGCATGTCGAACAGGGTGTTTTACTGCCTAACCCAGATTCCTATAGCAACATAGTTACCAAGTTAATATTGATGCTCTTGATCCAGTCCTGTTCATCCATAATTCCAGCATTATTCACTACGATATCCATTTGTCCATAATGTTGTTTAGTTTTCTGGAATACATCTGTAGGTTAATCACATGATGAAACTAGAATATCAAAGGCCAAAGAAACTAAGTGTTTGCTACCTAATCTATAGTGTTGAATAATCAGATAACCTGTTTAGAATCTTTGTCAAGCTTATCGTTGCTTGTAGATAGATCCACATTGATTGCATATAAGGCTATATTAAAAAATCTTTTGTCTCAAAGCTCTTCAGTTTTTCAAAACCTAATGCGGAATGCAGGTTTTTTTTAGGTTTTTAAAAAAAAATTAAATACAAAATATTTAAATCCTTGTAAAAGTGACCTTTTGTAATTAAAATGATGTGATCAATGAAAACCTGAAAAATCTTTGGGATTTTTTTGTTTCAAAAAAAAAGAGAACAAATTCTAACGCACATCAATTTAAAACTAACGCGCACGGGAGTTTTGAGACAAAAGATTTTTTAAATATAGCTTAAGCAGGTATATATATTTCACTAAGGCAACGAAAAAAGAAGCCAAAAAACAGGGTTTCTTTTTTTCGTCACCTTATCTGCAAAAATGGTATTTGATATGCCATCATGAATGAGAAAAAACCGGGTCATTCAGTTCAGTTGTAAACCAAAATATTCAAAAATACACCTAATTAATGTAAAGATAAGTGGTGTCAAATGCTTTAATCTGAAATCTAAGAATGGTTTTAAATAAATATAACCACAGAAATGTTGAAATTGATTCACTGGATCAACTATTGACAATTTGAATGAGGGGGGGGGGGGAAGTCATTTAAAGTTAAGACCTAATAGATAATCTTGCATCGGATACTACATGTACCAGGCCTGTAACTGGGGAGAGGTAAGGGGATTTAAAATCTTCTGCAAGAAATGACCTGATTTTGGTTAAAACATTAAGGGTTTTTAAATAATCTTTGGTCTAAAATGTAAAAATATTGGTAAAAAGGTCTATGTTTGTCATATTTCCCCCTCCCCTGTGGCCATGGCTTAAAAGGTACACATTTTAGGGAAAATATGGGAATAATATCCACTTTTGACAAATTGCTACTGCCCCCCCCCCCCCCTCCCCCTCCCCCTCCCCACTTCTCCTCAAAATATCATGTGCTCTTTTGTGTCTTACCTTTTAATTGTTTGCTACATGAAACATCACATTGCATAAATATGGCTCTCTCTGACCCATATTTTTGTTGAAATTCTTTTTCTGTAGCCCGGCCTCTCTCCACGTTTATATCGACCAAACTCACACCCTGTGGTACGTGTGAATAAATATAAATTATAGGGTTTATTTTTCATCCTGGATTTGAATGTTTCAAATACGACACACATTTTTTATTCTTGAGCTCATGCATTATAAATGAGGCAAATGTCTATATGGAATTATACTTTGTATACTTTGTAGATGTTGACATCTCTCGATTTATCAGATTTTTTAATGTAATCTGATGATCAAAACATGCAACAAATTCATAACCTCATCATGAATGTATATGTCAGATATATGCTCAATTAAATGTCTGTGATTCATTATACAGTATGTGGCGCTGGGTATAATGGAAAAACAACCGTATGACCGACACACGAATCTGATTTGGCATTAGGTTTGTGAAAATGTATAAAATTTAACTTCAGACCCTCCAGGCTATGCCCCTCGGGAAATTCCTTGGTACCAAAGTGAAATGTTATGAATTTCCACAGTACCCTCTAAACAAAGACCGTACCTATACGCAGTCATTAACCTCTAAACCACATCGCTTTAGTGAATATATTGAATAGTGGATTTGTAATATATTTTCCGTAGGCTACAGGGTGAATAAAAAGTAAAATAAATATTCAAAATATTTTGTACCTGAACTCTGCATTTATTTACGGGTATCAGCAAAAGGAATCACAACATTTCATGGTACCGATATCCAGTTATGACTATTTTGGTAAAGTTACGGCATTTTTGAAACCAAACAAAATATTGAGTATTGTACTCAATGACGCATGTTATTTATGAATAAGTGGATATATGTATGAGACAGCTAATTAAAAAGACAAATCAAATGTGCTCAGATATTATTTTCATACATTAAATGCAAAGTAATGACAACATGATGTCATTATTTTGTGAATTCAGCAGAGCAAAGATAAAATTGGGCTTTTGTGATGAACGAGTGTGCACCGTTTAATAGTAAATTCAAAAGAGCTTATTCAGAGAAATATCACAAATCTTGTTCGCTTTTTAAAATGTACACTTTTATCTAAATGGGCATACAACATATTTTTCTCAACCAATTTTAACCGACTAAATTTCCTTTGACGAACCTCTGTTTTCTGATGTGTGCAAAATGATGCAAACAGTGTAAAAACGCTATCCAAATGAGGTCCTCGCATGTGATACCCCCTGACATACCTCAATTGGATAGTGCACTGTCTGGTTGGTGGTGTGATACACATTTTTTTTTTAATTGCCGTTTTGCCGGTGTGTATCCAGGTTGGTGTGGTGTGTCCTAGTCGTTTGGATAGTGCCACGTCATGGTCCTTGTTTGGCGGTGATTACCGGTAGGGTGTACGGCGCTATGTGACGTGACACATTGTCATATGCAAAAACTCACAAAAATATCTTTGGTGTCAATGCTCAAAAATATTTTTACCCAGAAATCATTGGCTTTTTATACACAGTGCTGCGGCTGCTGCCCTATATTAATAATGGGCATTGCAGATCAGCTAGTGTATCAAAAGTAAACACATGGTTAATGGAATCTGTTATACCATTTACTATTTACGAAATAAGGCATAGACTGAGTCCACGTCGCCGTTTTACTGTAGCGGGAATGGCGGTCGGTATTCAAGCCATTTTTTTCTTGGAAATAGGAACAGGTTGAGATATTTAACTAATGTATACATATTACTTGAACATTAAACATGATATATCTGAAGCAAAAGTTGAACTAATTTTTATTCAGAAAAGTTGAAAAATATTGATGATAATATTCGACCATCCGCGACTGCCACCTCTTATGGGGCTCTTATGCTTTCATTCAATAGCTCTCATACAGAGAGCTAGGATACAGAGCTACCACAGTACACTTTACTAGCCTTAGCTGATTTCTTCAACAGTTCTTCAGCAAATGCTTTGCCAAGTCCCTCAGCTGCTCCCGTAATAAGTGCTACCTTGCTGGTAATATTCATTGTTTCTTTACAGCTTTTAAATCACCACCATGGGATAAATTAAGCTTTTAGTCACCACTAGAGACATGTGCATACAGTATGCATAACCCTGTTGTTGGCCACTACACAAAAAGTCAGTGAAGTTACTGATCCTGACCTATTTGATGGGATAGCACACTGTGATTACAGTCAGTTATCAAGTGACCTTTGGTACCTGTAAACAAACCAATAACCAAGGACATTTAAAAATATCCTTTAAAATGGAATCTGTTGCTCATGCACAGCAATTCCATGACGTACATGTACAGTATATGCCTACTGCTTAGATAATGAAGTGGCAAACACCCCCTTGGTTCCTGATCGGAGACTTAGCATTTGTGGCTTAGGTGATAACAAACCAAACCATGTTCTATGGGCCCAACGGACCTATTTTTTTCCTGATTTCTTGTTTACAAAAGTTTTGAAAAAATTGAAATTGTTTTTGAAGACTTGACTTGACTCAAGTTACTGAGAGCCCAAACTTGACTTGAGTCAATCAAGAAGCTGTTTCAGAACCATTTAAATTACTTGACTTCATATGGTCAATGCTTGATGTGAGTAAAATCAAAATAATTTATCTCCAGTCACTTTTTTCAAAAAGCTACTAGATAATAATGAAGAGAATTCAACTGTCCCCTTCAAGCATTTTCTCTGTTTTCCTCTAAATTAGCTCAATTGTTGCCCTAGATTTACTGGATTACTTGTTTTAGGTTGAATAGGTAAATATACCAGCATTTTTATGGAAATCCCCATCAGATAAGCTAGATTGAATCCTTTCCATCTTTTTCACTGTTTACAAATGGTCCCCATTTTGAAAGATGACCACCAGAGGGACGTGGGACCCAGTCTACAGAAAGCCAGAGGATTGTTCCTTTGAGCAGCACAAAGACGAAAGGAAACATGGTTATTGCCGACGCTTTGGACCCCTATAGTTCAAATCTTATTCAAAATTAGGAACCATCGGGCTGCACAAGGGCGCAAACAGGATGGTCGCACCCCGGGGTGCTGTGAAAAGACGATCCCCCAAAAATGCAATTGATCTGGCCCTTTTCTTGTTCTATAGCCCCAATATTGCCTTTCTTTTCCATTTCCTTTTCTTCTCTTATCTTTCCTTTTTTGTCTCCTTTCCTTCCCCCCTTACCTTTTTCTTTCTCCCCTTTTTTTCTTTTTTCTTCTTCATACCCCGGGGTATGGGGGGTATGAAGATCCAGGTATGAAGGATCCAGGGTATGAAGGATTCAGGGTATGAAGGATCCAGGGGGTGCTGCAGCCACCGCAGCACCCCCTGGATCCGCCCCTGGGGCAGTACTAACTTTCATGCTGCCTTTAGTCAATTCTGCCAAAGGGGTTACCCCATTTAGAATCATCGACTAATAAGAGGAATATCATTGTTTCAACTTTGTAAAATTGATAGCATATAGATCTTATCAATTGTCGACCAATCAGAATTATTTTGTGAGCAGTTAATAAAAAAGCAATTTCATACATCTTGCACAATATTCAATATCAATACTTTATTGCATTATAACCAATCTGGTACCATAGGAAATTTAAAAAAATAATTATAAATTGATATATAATTTATCCAAAATTGAAAAAAGAATGAAAAGAGAATATAACTGGTCAAACAATATGGTAGAAACATGTAGCGACAGTTAATAGTTCTAAGCCTGGTTGAGGGCACAGTCAAATACCAAGCTGTGAGCATGCATGACTAAAGATTTTTTTAGATACCTCCTATATGCATGTTTCTTCTCAAGCTAAAATTCACCATTAAACAAGGATTTTACATGTTTTCTCCCCAATTTGACCTATCAACAGATAATATGTACCCTTTCTCTTGAAAATGATATATTTTAGACCACTTCATGTGTTATGTGCGTAACATGAACGCTGTCCAAACACTTTTTTTGGTCACGCATGATTACAATACAGTAGTTGACCCCCCCCCCCCCCCCCCCGAGTGCATTTCATCGTCCACCAATGGGAGTTACACTTGCACCTGAAACCTGAAATAGTTGTCACAAGTAATTAAACTAAAATGGCATGCATTCACAGTATAATATAGAACGCAGGGACCAGTCCTTTGATTACATCTTCAATACAAAAATAACTACCCTTACATTTTGTGATAATTATTGTTAAAGTTTAGGAAATGTTACAAAATTGGACCCGTTATGTGTCATTTTCAGAACCTGTCCATGATGTGCGCCCTCTATCAGGGATAAAAAGCCAGCTGCTACATCCTCAATTCTGTAAAAAAAGAGATATCAGGAATCAGGATTAATACATTCGCATTGCAAATATTTGAGACTATAATATAACTAAAGAGATAGGAAGCACGGTACTTCAGCTATTCATCACTGTGCACAAGGTCCGGTGCGGATATTGTTTAGTCAATCGCCAATCGATTATCATCATTCAGTTTAATATGTAGCACTTCCTATCATCATTTGTGTGAGCACGCTATTATGAATCCAGTATTATCCACACGTGTATTACCATTTTCTAAACAACCTGGACACACTTTAGTGTGAAATCGTTACCAACATATACAGACCATGATAGATTTCTAAAATGATTATGCTTTTATATTGCTAGATTTTTGGCATTTCAGAAGAAGTATGTCAATTTAAACCTAATTCTTTCTTTTGTTTGACCCCTCAAGGGGTTTTGTATTTTTCAAGGTGTTTTAGGCCTTTGTATAGAACGACTTTTCCAAAAATTGATAATCAATGAAGACAAATTTATAAGAATAAAATGTGTTAATTGGAATGTGTTAACTTATGTCCCAGGAGAGCCCTCCAAGAGCCTTCAAAATGCCAGAAAACCTATAGCTCCCAGGACCCCATCCTAATTTAATCATGCCTCCCCCTTCCACATTTCAAGACGAATTAGATCATCGGGAGTAAAGGACTGGATGAATCCAACCATAGGGAAGCTTAGGTGTGAACTTACGGCATAAATATCCATTGTTTTTGTATTTGTTTCAATGTTTGGTTATCGGCATCTACTCGTCCTTTTTGTACAATAGGTGTTTTAATAAACGCTGGACATAATGTGTTCAGACGGATGTCATCAGGAGTAAAGGACTTGTGATAACGCTGTGGAAGTTCAAGCAAAATGATGATTAATGGTTACAAAAGTCAGAGCTTTATATTAAATTAGCTGTAGTTATGCTGAGATAAAGCTAAGAGGATTCTCTCTGTGTCTGTTGCCTTTAATTGAAATACTGGATTTTAAATGTTATTTTTTGAAGTCACGATTTAAGAATTATCTGAAATTTCGGCTCTTGGTTCTCATCTCAGCAATGAAAGGGCATAATGGCACAGTAGCTTTTTTTAGGAAAGTCATGAGATCTGAAGAGTAAGACAATGTGAATAAATGTTGGTGAAATCTTACAAATTTTGAGCAAAATATATTGGTTTATCTCTGTGGGGAAATTGACATAATTTTCAGCTAATTAATCTTGGTTTCATTGCAGTTTTAAGAACAATGTGATTTTTGGAGGAAACTTACAATTGGGGAGCAAAATTTCATCTTCCAAAAAATAAACATTCTATTAATGTTAGTTTTGTTGTAGCATAGGAGCAGTCTGTATACTTACTGTAAGGGACCTGCTGAAAGCGACAACTCCATGTTTTGTGGCCGAGTACACAGGCGAATATGGGGCTGGTATTAAACCTGTAAAATCATCACAAATGAGAAATTGTTTCATTTTTTGTGTGACTTTGTTTTCATGAATTTGTGAGATAATTGTTGATAAAAACCAAGTTGTAAACTGGGATAAAGAGGGAAATGGATACAAAATGTGGATTGAGGAGAAAATTATTCAATTCATTTCCAGCAAAATTCTACACCAGTAATTTGTTGGAAATAGGCTCCAGCGCCTGTTATCCTGTGTAACTAGGGCCTTGTATGGATGCAGGGAAGTATGTGAATGTCCGCTATGATGCATATAATACAGGGTGAGTCAAAATAGTCCGGTCCCGATTTCACCGATTTTTTAAACCAGTTAAATTTTTAAAATGAATATATTTAATGACTTGCCTAGCAAGGTGGCATTACTAGCTATAACCTAAATTTTATTTCATTAACATTTGTTAATCGAAACGGGAGATATGATAATTTTTCTAAATTCTGTGAAATAAAATCTGTTCCAACTTATCTAAGGGATCCCTATGGATGTTAACGTTTAACGCGCGCCTTTTGAATAAGTCAATCGAAGGCGTGTTGGTATTCACAGCAATTACAATAGGAAAAGAGATTCTATTGTCTTTGCGGTTATGTTTTCAATAGTTTTCGTGCAATCAGAGATAGCCTATAACAAACATTATTGAGTTTTAACAAAATACTGACCAAAATATTTTGAAACTTGTTATTTTAATCGAACTGATATGAGAGACGTCTGAGAGAAAACAGATCTTATATCTTTAAACAGTTTGTGATTTGGCAACATACCAGGCAAAGTGCATAGTCCATTTTTATGAATATATTTATGCAATACTGAGTTATATTATAATATATTTAAATACTTTGCATGCAATATCGTTCAATTTATCAGAGATTCAACAAATAAAACATGATATTTTGGTATAAATTGCAACAGATACACAGTGTGTTGTGTTGTATGAATAACTAATATCACAGTAGAATTAACATCCACCACCAAACTTGGAACACTTTGGATTACGCGTCTTTTTGTAAAAATGTTGTAAATCTGGCGTGGAATATGATATTGTCTTGAAAACATCACCAGGTATGAAGAAGTATGTCTACTCTCATAAACAATGAAAACAATTACCAATTTTGTACAAGAAGTATTTTTCTTGATTTTTTGAAAACGGGACCGGACTATTTTGACTCACCCTGTAGGGTGGGGTTAAACTGCCCAAACGAGATCAAGCTGATTGCATGACTGCCCGTGATTCATTGTTTTGCAAATCAACGCTTTCGTCACGAAGCTACAGTAGGAGGAGCCGTCTCTATATAAGGGTGTCGACTCACGCAGAGCTCATAGCAACCGGGCTGAGTGACTGTGTGCTTTGGTAATTTAGCCGACATGCTATACTATCGGCTAAATAGTAAAAACAACATAATGGTGTGTGTGTGTGCCTAATGATTTATAGAGTGTATGAAAGTATGAATATAAATTTAACTTCTGCAATGTGAAAAAGAGGCTAGGAGCCCTAATAGAAATCCTGACACACAGGCTTATGTAACAAGAATGAACAGAGAAGAGGGTTGATATGATCTCAGTCTTGAGTTGAACAATCTTCTGATAACATCTACAAACTCTGCTTCCAAGCAACCATCGACATCAGTTCGCAACAGTTACTATGGTAATTGAGTTATAATCCGACTCGTTTGTTAGACTATTGTCAGATCCTATACAGTACTAAAGAAATGTATTGTTTGCAAGTCTTAAATTTGGTGCTTCTCTCGTGTTGATTTAATAACTGTTTTAGCCTATTGTCGGATCCTATACTGTACATTTACTCAAGAAATTTGATAACTCTTGTTTGAAGTCAATATTGTGGGCAAGTCGTAGATTTGGCGCTTCTCTCGAGTTGATTTAATAAGTGTTTACTAGTTTAATACAAGCTGTGATGTTGCAGAATCATCCTGATTGAATTATAAAATCAACAGTGTTATACAAAATAAAAGCAAGACTAAAAACAGTTGATCGTTACTTCATAACAAAAAAGGATCATGAAAACTGTCAGTTTCAAAAGTTCAAGGTCAGCACCAAAATCTAGAAGAACTGCAGTAAATTCTAAAATTCCATTTTTTATTTTTTAACATTTGATAGATGCGCACTCTCTCCTGCAATTTTATGATGCAAACTGTAGGTTGTTGGCGTTGTAATTAAAAGCACTATGTGTACTCTTTATAGTGCTGTTCAAAGAAGCAATATAAATTTAACTTTATCATTATTAAATAGACAATATGATGTACTTCTCAAATACCAGACAAATATTGCTCTTTTACACATTTATGAGAGGCATGATTTTGTGTAAAGAGTTTCATCATACCACACAGGCAAATTGAATTGCATTGATATATAATTTTAAAATGATGTTCTTGTAATGTCGAGGGGAATTCCCTTTTCCAGGTTCAGTTACCTATTGTAAACACCCTCCCTCTGAATTTCTCACTATAGTTTGATCAGTTCCAAATTGGCGAAGCCTCCTCACAGCAGCGAATTAATACAGAAGGACGTAGGTGCGTAAAGACATGGTGCATCATATGCGCGACGAGTGTGTGCGACCAAAATCGTGTGCATCTGGACATAATCGCATGAGAACGCTTGGATTACTTTTTCGCGCGGAGAGATAGCAACCGAATATTTCTCACCATTTTGGAGCTGATTAAACTTTAGTTAATATGCATCTTTAGAATTTCTTCCAAATAATGGCTCTGAAATGAACATACACACATAAACTTTGTTGAGTCACTTGACCCATTTGGGTGCGTTTTTCATGAGTCAGGTGTAATGGGACTCACTTGTGAAAGTAGTGAGTCAGAATAATGAGTCAAATTACTCAAATCATTTCAAATAATGAGTCAAATTAGTCAAATAGGTTCCGACTCATTCTCAACAGATGTGAATTGACTCACAAGATGTCAAAAATGAGTCAAGTTCGACTTTTGACCCATTCATCGAAAAAATGAGTCATGTGGTAATAGCACTGACTCATCCTCAATAGTTTCTAATTGACTCACTTCACATCGAAATGAGTCAAGATCGACTTTTTACAACAGAAAGTCGATCTTGACTCACTCGCAACAGTTTTAATTGACTCACATGACATCGAAATGAGTCAAGATCGACTTTTTACAGACAAAATGAGTCCAGTTCGAATTTGAAAGCGAATCAGTATTCTTCAAATTCAGTGCAGACAATCACCGAGTACCGTGTGATGTAGCACAGTATTGTGAGATTACGTAGAACAAAGTTTTAATAACAGCCACTGTGCAACCTTCTCGGTTCGGTAGTCGGCAGTCGGCAGCAGTGACTATTGTGGTACAGTTTTAAGCTTTACATGACAATTTTTCTGTAGCGTTAGGGAATTGATAGGCCTATTTTAGAACATTGTTTACAAATTTGTAAAGCTTTAAGCTTACTCCAATTGTATATAATTGACTCTTGTGGATGTTGTGTTTTGCTTGAACTACCCGCACATGTACATGTGTAGTAAAACAGAACATCCACAAAAGTCAATTATGAGGCAAATTTGTAAACAATGTTCTAAAATAGGTCTATCATTTCCCTAACGCTACAGAAACATTGTAATGTACAGCTTAAACTGTACCACAATATAGTCACTGCTGCCGACTGTCGACTACCGAACCGAAAAAGGTTGCACCCCCGGGTTGCACAAATGTTTAAATGAGTCAATTGACTCACTACAAATGAGTCAATTGTCTCGACTCATTAAATATAAAATGAGTCAATTGACTCAGTAAAACTTAACGAAACGTGTCAATACACGGACAAACTGAAAACTCACCTGGATGCATCACAGTGACTCATCAAAGTTTATGTGTGTAATTATCTGGAAAAATATCAAGATTTTGACACCTAATCAAAACCTATCCTATTGTGGCCAGAGCAGGTTTTTTTCCTGTGGTTCTTGTTTCGGAGGTACTTCTATGTGTTTATCAGTAATATAGGACAAATAGGATGGTACTCCTTCCAATTGACCATTCACTCATTCATTATGGACACTCCATACATTTCAACGTAGTTTACACCATCCAGGAATTCCTGCTAATTATAAGCACAGTTCCACACAATTATGGCTTTCCAATTTATTTGACACCTTCCCTCTGAATTGCCTTAACCTGTGTAATGTTAACAATTACATTGTCTCTTCCAAATGACACCCTCCCTGGCATTCCTGTGCATTTTTCACCCTTCCACTAGCTCTGCCATCTGGTTGATTTCCAAACATGTACAGGCTGTCCAAAAATGATTAGTACCCATCGATGCCCAAAGTTCAATACATTTTTCATCATCAAAATCAATGAGATAAGATCCGTTGTTTTTCTATCATATTTGCTATACTGTACCCTTTCATTAGAATTTTGGATCATGAATATCGGACTTATTTTAATGAAGTTACACTCCATTGTGTAAGACATTCTGTTAATCTCTTGTCTACTACTATATCTTTGGTTCCTTTCTATTTTAAACTGCTGTTGTATCATATTGTTGTTCAAACCATTAACACTTCTTCATTTTTCACAAGATTATATTGAGTAGACAAGAGATTATGAGAATACACAAGTTGCTTTCAAACAAGCTGTAATAGCACACACATTATTTAGCACTTTGTCAAAAAGGTGAAATCACCATGTTTGACTAATGGAGTGTATCTTGAGTTTAATAAATCCGATATTTATGATTTAAAATTCTAATGAAATAATACAGTATGACAAAGATGATGTAAAAACAACAGACCTAATCCAATCGATTTTGATGATGACTAAAATTATTGAACTTTAGGCATCGATGGGTACTAATTATTTTGGGACAGCCTGTATTACCTGCTAATGATGCAATATTAATGACAACTCCTCCACTTCCTCCTATTCGTTTACTCATGTGTTGCTCAGCTAAGTATGTCCCATCTATAGCTGCTTTCTGAGGATTATAAAAAGTTTGTGCTATGTAAGCACTTGTATAGAAATAAACAATACATACAACTTGGGTAGGGTAGGGTATTCCTGTACACTCTTAAAAACAGGGATTGAGTGTGTGCATAATTTGACACTCCCCCCCCCCATTGTTTTAAGAGTGTATATCTTACATAATGTGAGTATCCCCTGGGACCCCTTCCCAATTCAAATATGAAGTGAATTGCCCTTTACCAGATAAGTAAAAGCAAAAATAGATAGACCACTGTTGTAATACACATTTGGTCAAATAGCTACAATCTTAAAACAATGGGGTCAAATTATGTACACAACCTACAAATGGGGTCAATTTGATGTCATCCTTTGTCATTTTCACCCTTTTTAAGAGTGTATGCTCAAGGCTATTTACCTTTTAAAATACATCACAGCCAATTACTCCCAAAACAATAACAAAATCGACAGCGACAACAAGGGGCAAATATGCTTGGCTTTGTATTACAGAGAACTAAACCGTCAACAAGAAAAATAATTTGATGAAAAGACATCCTTAAAATGAAATTCTACTTGGGTTTGGATTTTCCCTTTTAAAGGGAATTGTTCGATCTTGGCCTTGAACACCATGTTTTCATTGATATAATAACACAAGAAGTACATTTCAATAAAGGTTTATTACACTTCATTAAGAGTTCAACTCTGTCAATACGAAAATACTAATTAAAACCTGAACACAGTTCACACTCATTAGAGGTGTCATGTACTGTACAAGTTGAAATTTATATGTTACATTTATTTACGCGCTTTTCGCTCCCACCATCTACCGCAATAATAATAACACACAAATATATTTCTTTTGTGTGTAGGTCTATGTGATGAAACTACAAGTTGTGAATTTAAAAACACAACAAATTAATCGCACAGAAATTAGAATTTTTACAGAATATGATTGTTTCATAATTATATTAAGGGGTTTTCGACCACATAGAATTAACGTAGACATTTTCTTGCAAAAATGTTATTAGGTATTTTCAACAGTGCTGATCACAAATCTAAAATTTAAAAAATGGGGTCACAGACTTAGTTTTGCTCCAACATCCCGTATCATCGCCAACACAAGTCAATCATTGAAGGTTTTTCACGCATCCAACATTTTTGCGTCGCTACTGCTTTATTTACATGCACAAACGGCAAAATCCGCTTGCATTAAAAACCGTGTGTGGTCGAAAACACTTAAAAGTGACAGTCAGTGACCCACAATTTGCAAATTTGAGGATTATCATTTGTCTTTTAATATTTTGTTCTTTTTCTTCAATTATTCTTAGTTTTTAAAGTATTGTTATACTTTGACTGCATGTCGAACAGGCTGTTTTTACTGCCTAACCCAGATTCCTATAGCAACATAGTTACCAAGTTAATATTGATGCTCTTGATCCAGTCATGTTCATCCATAATTCCAGCATTATTCACTACGATATCCATTTGTCCATAATGTTGTTTAGTTTTCTGGAATACATCTGTAGGTTAATCACATGATGAAACTAGAATATCAAAGGCCAAAGAAACTAAGTGTTTGCTACAAAATCTATAGTGTTGAATAATCAGATAACCTGTTTAGAATCTTTGTCAAGCTTATCGTTGCTTGTAGATAGATCATTGATTGCATATAGGGCTATATTAAAAAATCTTTTGTCTCAAAGCTCTTCAGTTTTTCAAAACCTAATGCGGAATGCAGGGTTTTTTTAGGTTTTTTTTAAAATTTTAAATACAAAATATTTAAATCCTTGTAAAAGTGACCTTTTGTATTTAAAATGATGTGATCAATGAAAACCTGAAAAAACTGTGGCAAATTCTAACGCACATCAATTAACTAACGCGCGCGGGAGTTTTGAGACAAAAGATTTTTTAAATATAGCTTAAGCAGGTATATATATTTCACTAAGGCAACGGAAAAAAGAAGCCGAAAAACAGGGTTTCTTTTTTTCGTCACCTTATCTGCAAAAATGGAATTTGATATGCCATCATGAATGAGAAAAAAACCGGATCATTCAGTTCAGTTGTAAACCAAAATATTCAAAAATACACCTAATTAATGTAAAGATACATGTAAGTGGTGTCAAATGCTTTAATCTGAAATCTAAGAATGGTTTTAAATAAATATAACCACAGAAATGTTGAAATTGATTCACTGTATCAACTATTGACAATTTGAAGGGGGGGGGGGAAGTCATTTAAAGTTAAGACCTAATAGATAATCTTGCATCGGATACTACATGTACCAGGCCTGTAACTGGGGAGAGGTAAGGGGATTCAAAATCTTCTGCAAGAAATGACCTGATTTTGGTTAAAACATTAAGGTTTTTTAAATAATCTTTGGTCTAAAATGTAAAAATATTGGTAAAAAGGTCTATGTTTGTCATATTTCCCCCTCCCCTGTGGCCATGGCTTAAAAGGTACACATTTTAGGGAAAATATGGGAATAATATCCACTTTTGACAAATTGCTACTGCCCCCCCCCCCTCCCCCTCCCCCTCCCCACTTCTCCTCAAAATATCATGTGCTCTTTTGTGTCTTACCTTTTAATTGTTTGCTACATGAAACATCACATTGCATAAATATGGCTCTCTCTGACCCATATTTTTGTTGAAATTCTTTTTCTGTAGCCCGGCCTCTCTCCACGTTTATATCGACCAAACTCACACCCTGTGGTACGTGTGAATAAACATAAATCATAGGGTTAAAGGCATATTATGTGCAGACGACGTTGGACATGAACGGCCGTTAATTTTGAATTTCCGTTGGTTTCAATGTAACAATGGATTTTGATTATGTGACCCCATAAAATTCATCACACGTTGGAACTAAATTATTTCACCCTAAAACCGCTGGAGTTGGATAACCAACTCCAGTGTTAATATCATTTTTTGAATTTAATCCGTTGTTAAGCGCTCGTCCCATTCACTTGTCACGTAACCTCGTTCGCATATTTTATTTTACAAATCTTATTTCAGGTTTATCTGTGAAAATGCATAACATTTCAGACCTTAGAATTTCCTTGGTACCAAAGTGAAATGTTATGAATTTCCACAGTACCCTCTAAACAAAGACCTACTGACGTCATTAACCTCTCACTATATAATACACTCAAAACCAAAGCTTTAGTGAATATATTTAATAGTGAATTTGTAATAGATAGGTTTTCTAGGCTATATGGTGAGTAAAAATAAACTGTACTCAAAGTAAAATAAATATTTAAAATATTTTGTACTAGAGTATGAAGGCAACCAATGCATGAATTAATAGCTGCATTTATTTACCGGTATCAGCTAAAGGATTCATAACATTTTCCACCATTATCCAGTTATGACTATTTTGGGTAAAGTTAATGCATTTTTGTAACCGAACAAAAATATTGAGTATTGTACTCAATGACGCATAACATTTATGAATAAGTGGATTCATGTATGAGACACAATAGCTAATTAAAAAGACAAATCAAACTTGCTCAGATATTATTTTCATACATTTTAAAAATAAATAAATGCAAAATAATGACAAAATGATGTCATTATATCATGAATTCAGCAAAGCAAAGATAAAATTGGGCTTTTGTGATGACCGGATTAGAGTGTGCACCATTTTTCAATAGTGAAATTCAAAAGAGCGTAAGGGAAATATATATCACAAATCTTGTTCGATTTTTAAAATGTGCCCTTTTGTCTATAAAAGGGCAGAAAACATGTTTTTCTCAACCAATTTTAACCATCTAAATTTGCTTTGAAAGCTAATGAGCAAGCCTCTCTGCCAGGATGAATAATCTGAGTTGTTTTGCACATATTTTTAGAAATAAAATCCCAAAGTTGAGTACATTTTTTAAAAATATATAACCCCTGAGCAAATACCATTTGCTGCCATAACGACGGCGTCAACTATGCACCCAACAGAAAAACAAGTCATATTTTGACCACAACGCTGTCTTTATCAATTATTAAAAAGAACAATTGATAGGGGCATTTAATAGCACTTGTCCATGATAATAGCTGGAAAATTCTCCTGTAATCTGGAAAAAACCTAGTTGTAAGCAAATTGAGAAAACAAAAGGAAAACTGTTCCCATATTTTTTCCAGACTAGGTTTTTTCATACTAGGTTCTTCCAGATGAAAACTGCCGACAGGGAAGAGTTTCACACACTTTACCTTGATAAATTGAAAGGGAAAAACCTATTAAGTCCAAATATGGGTCTAACTCAATTTTCACCAACATTTTGACTTACTAGATTTTTCCAGATTACAGGAGTATTGTAAAAGCCAACATTTCTATGGTGGTTTAATTTCGGCGCTTTTTGCACAGAGACACTGTGAAAATGATAGCACACAAAAATAATGCTTTCACCATTATCCCTGTATGGATCTGGATGTGACGCGAGACATTGTCATTTGCAAAACCTCACGGAAATGTCTTGTGTCAAAATGCTCAAAAATGTTTTTACCCATAATTGATCGGCTTTTACAGTACTGCCCTATATGAATAATGGGCATAGCAGATCACTGATCTAGTGTATCAAATGGCAGAACTACCTGACCCTTTGCAACAGTAAACCCATGGTAAATGGAATCTGTTATCGATACCACAGTCAACTATACTAGCCTTAGCTGATTTCTTCAACAGTTCTTCAGCAAATGCTTTGCCAAGTCCCTCAGCTGCTCCCGTTATAAGTGCTACCTTGCTGGTTATATTCATTGTAGTTTCTTCACAGCTTTTAAAGGACCACCATGGGATAAATTAAGCTTTTATAGTCACCACTAGAGACATATGTGCATACAGTATGCATTATATAACCCTGTTGTTGGCCACTACACAAAAAGTCAGTGAAGTTACTGATCCTGACCTATTTGATGGGATAGCGCACTGTGATTACAGTCAGTTATCAAGTGACCTTTGGTACCTGTAAACAAACCAATAACCAAGGACATTTAAAAATATCCTTTAAAATGGAATCTGTTGTTCATGCACAGCAATTCCATGACGTATATGCCTACTGCTTAGATAATGAAGTGGGAAACACCCCCTTGGTTCCTGATGGAGGTGGCTTAGGTGATAACAAACCCAACCATGTTCTACGGGCTCGACCGACCTATTTTTTTCCCCGATTTCTTGTTTACAAAAGTTTGGAAGAAGAAAAAAAATGAAATTGTTTTTGAAGACTTGACTTGACTCAAGTTACTGGAGCCAAACTTGACTTGAGTCAATCAACTAGCTGTTTCCCAGAACCATTTAAATTCCTTGACTTGATATGGTCAATACTTGATATGGTCAATGCTTGATTTGAGTAAAATCAAAATAATTTATCTCCATCCAGTCACTTTTTTTCGAAAAGCTACTATAATAATGATGAGAATTCAACTGTCCCCTTCACGCTCGGTAACAAATTTCACCGCTCTTTATCGCCGTTCAAATTCACATAAAAGGTAAAATTTAGAAATAACTTTGGTATTGACTATTGATAAAATCAAGGATGAAAAGCTAAACAAATGAAGAAACACAAGCTATTAATAGATGATCGGTGATCATAAGACGCTGATTATATTGCAATATTCATTCAGGTATATTGATGTAGCGGTACTTTTGTGTTGTATTTTGCCTATAAATCAATCATCTATTACTAGCAATGACTCTCTTTTGACTTCTAAAAATGATGTCTGATTTAGCTGATAATGCATTGATACCACCAAAAAAAAAGCATGATCAGGGTCAATTTTGAAGGGATTCATGAAAAGATACAACATTGGTTGTCTATTTAATATAATTATAAGCAAGCATGCGCTCTTTGGTTTAGACTAAGGGCCAAAGTTTTCCGCGTTGCGGAATTGAAGTTAAATGCGGAAAACGACAATTTGATGAAAAGGGGAAAAATGCACAAAAAACGTCCAAAACACACAATTTACAAATAGTCTTGAATAAAACAATATAAATATTAAAAAACAATACGTAATAAAACAAAACAAACAATAAAAATGATGTGTTTTTCTGTTAAGTGTGTTTATTTTGGTTTTATAGATCGTAAATGTTAAGCTTTCTTGGGGAACATCACAGAAAAATGCAAAATTTACAAAGCGGAAAAACATGGAATTCTACAATTACAAAGCGGTAAACTTTGGCCCTTAGTTTAGACTCCGATAGGCTACCAACAGACAAGTTTAACTATGCCATACCCTTCTCTCTATGCGATTGAAAAGATAGTCTAAATCAGCTGTTACTAGAACCTCCTTGGATGTTAATCCCAATTTGTAAAATAGAAAATAAATTATGAATAGATGTAAGGCCCCCTAAACCTTTAGTACCCTCCGTGTATACTGCTGTATAAACGCTAGATAGCATTACACATTGTATTTACAACTCTTCATAGAAAATCGATCTATTCCTGACTATCAAATCTGCCTTTTTGATTAAGAAACTCTGTGAGATGTAAGGGCTTTAAACCTTTCGTACCCCTTCCCCTCCGTGTATACATTACTGCTGTATAAACGCTATAGTTAGCATTACACATTGTATTTACAACTCTTCATAGAAAATCAATCAATTCCTGACTATCAAATTTTCCTTTTTGATTAAGAAACTCTGTGAGATGTAAGGCCCCCTAAATCTTTAGTAGTACCCCTCTCCCCATAGTTAATTGAATGATTGCTTGGCTATACTTGTTATGAATGTAGTAAAAATAAGTCAATGGGATTGCTGATGCTTAGGTAACTTTCTTGACATTGTGTTTGGTTTACTGTGAACACAATTATTATACATGTACAGTCAATTTTTGTTACAAAATGTCAAATATACTGCTGGATAAATGCTTGGTAGCAATTACAGATTGTAAATTTTCAATCCCGTATCGAAAAAACCTATTCACAGGTTTGTTTTACTCATCTCCTTCATCTAATAAGCAAAACCCAACAACCCCTCAGGCAAATGAAACCTGTAAATTGAAAGGTATCTGCTGAGGCATGTTACAAGGTGTCCCAAAATGATTTATACCCGGACATTTACATTTAGTTAGCTATGAATACCATTGCTATTTGTCAGGGTACTTGCAATTCTAACATCTACATATATTAAGTTTTCATAGGAATTTTGGATTATGAAATTCTGACGTTTCTGACAGAAATTATTAACTATTTTGTATAAATGGTAAATTCCAAGTTTGACCGTAACTATCTATTTTGATAGGATTAAAGGAATTGTTTTATCATTCCGAAACGTCGGTCCCCCATGTTATTGTGTTGTTTCTTTTGCCTTTTAAATGACCCATCCTTGGATGTTGTCATTGCACACCTTTTTAGTCATTTCCATATCTATTTGAACGTTATTTAATGCACTAACCACTTTCAGCAAAGAAGTGTACTTTTGGAATTGTTCAGCTTGACTGGCGTTATACAATGGTTTCTTTGGCTGTAGTTTTAATAGCGATGTGATGTTAATCATTTGATATATGCTTAAATTGAAATACAGGCTTCCATCAATTTTCAACAATGTCATACTACACCTAAAACAAGAGATATCTTGATAAAATGAACAGAGTGTATAGAATATATCCTATAGAGCATATTTGCAGGTATAAAGTTGAGATACAATGTTGTTTTTTTAGGTTTTTTTTATCAAACACAGTATACATTATTGTGGGACACTCTGTAGCCTAACCTTTAATTAGGAAGGTTGCAAGATTGTATCAAACTGGCAAGGTTCACTGGCTGGAAAATCTGATAAAGAAAGGTTGAAGGTATATGTGATGCAGCACATTAAAAGGGGGTCAGGTGAAGTCAAATTTTGAGTTTATTATGTGTGCTCTAAAAGCATGTTCTAAGCTTTAAAATGACACCATACCTCACCCAACCCCCGACATAAATTTATTGAGCGCTTAACAAACTGGAACCCAAAACAATGGGAACTACCAAAATGACACTGGGAACCACCAAAAAGACATGTCAAACCCCCATCTCTTTGTAACCCCCCTCGCATCCATAACCCAACGCCTACAGCCACCCTATCTCCCCCATCCACACCACCATCACCAACCCCTAAAAATGATAGTGGATCAACCCAAATCTCGATTTAACCAATCAGAGAGGTTATTCTGCCAACAACCAAATATATTGTGTCGTTGGGCTTTAATGTTTACACGATATGGATCAGATTTCAAATGTGTTAACCAATGAAATTGCAGTATTTACACTCTAAATGTGAAGGAGTGAAAAATCACTCGAAATTTCGAGTGAATATGATTTAAATCTAATATAGTGGGTTTTTGCTCTGAAAGAGCGAAAGAACGTTCCAGCTATTCACTCTCACATCAGAGTGCTGTCCGCTCGCTGTAGAGTTGCTCGAAAACACCGCTCTTTTATAGAGTGAACGCTATGGCTTGTGTGCCGAGTGGCTAATAACCTGTTATCGCTCTTTTGGAGTGAACTATTAGCCAATCAGGAACCCTGTAAATAGCACAAGATATTGTCTGCGTGTGTGGAGTGCTAAAACAAAGAGGATTTGTTGAAGAAATAGGCGAAATATTTAACGGTGAGTACATTGTATGTGTAGGTCATATCTCATAGCATGTACAGACAAAATCTGAAGAGCCGCCGCAAGGCTGACATGGATGCATTATATCAATAAATGGTGAGGAAGACACACGTCGTCTGCCAATACAAGCTTGGCTCTTTTTCACTCAAAGGCGTGCGCTGTCGTCTTTTTGGTATGTATATGCTATAAATTATAACCTACCCATAAAATGTACTCACCGCTAAATTTCAACTATTTCTTCACCAAATCCACTTTGTTTTACTAGGCTATAAATTTAAAAGAGTGAAAAACAGCTCAAAAGGAGTGATTTTTTGGAGATGGAATAACCACTCGTTTAGAGTGAAGTTTACTCTCCCAAAAGAGCTACCAAATTCACTCTTTTGGAAGAGTGAACTTCACTCAAAAAGATTGGTCACTCAATAGGCTCTTTGTAAGAGTGAAATGTCACTATTTTTGAGAGGTTTTTCACTCTTTTACAATTAGAGTGTACACCTACTAAACTATAACTACCAATACCCACATTATTACTGGACTACAAACAGTGCCAGTCATACAGGTGTGAGCTAGACGCACATAGTATCAGCAGCTCTACACAAGGGAGCACTGTACCAAATCAATGCGCAATTCATGTAATCCTGTAATAGTTCTGGAAAAGCACGAAGACTAGGCTTGTAAATGTGAGGTTTTCGGGCAATTTGTTTCTCCGGGGATGGTATGTTTGTATTTAAATGAACGAATGGGACCTATCCGTTGCATCTACAGTGATAAAATACGATATTTTTAATTTATCGACCTAAATAGTGCCCAGGGCATAAGCACCTGCCTAAATGGTGAACAGGCATGCTAGAAAACGTGGAAAAGTGAGGGCGCTGTGTGCAGGTCCGTAGTGGAAAATTTTGGTTAATAACCCCCCATGAAACAAGGCTTAAATTAAAGTTGAGATGTTGCTGAAAATGGTCATAGGTGACAAGTATGCAATAAATGTAACCGGAGGGTAGAAAAGGTGTCTTGAAATATGGCACTTTTACACGTATTTCAATGAGAAAGATATTTGGTGTGGTGCTCCCACAACATTTCAATGAGATTTCAATAGACATGATTGTCCTGCTATAGGTCGCCCTGGTGTGACGTCACATGCCGTTGACCAAAAACAAAAGAGGTAAATAAAGGCCTCTTACACAGCGTTAGCATGACGCGATCCCTTGGGTATGGGTGTAGAGCGTAAAACTGATAGGTAGTTAAAACGTCTGGTTTGTTGTCAAAGGCAAACGGTACAAAGTACCTGGATGACCGAGGCGACCTATTCAAGGTCTATTATGGTCACACTGACTTAAATTTCAAGTTTTACTGCCATTATAATTTAGCTTTGTTCCCTGGCTACCCATTATGTTCCACTGTCTGATCACTTGTTTACCTGCGATTTTTTGCTATTTGCCGGTCATAAATTCCAAATCCCAGATTAGGCAGGCCAGTGGCCATGCCCGAAACTCAGCACTATACTGTATAAGTGGTAATTGGCGTGCGGTAAATTTTTCGCGCTTTGTCAACTTTGAACTGTTCTGTGTCTTTCTAAATTCACTATTTGTAGCTTCATCACATAGACCTATACGCAAAAGAAATATATTCATGTTTTATTATCTTTAAGGTAGCTCATTCGATTTCCACTTTTACTGTATTTTGATGTAAATCCCACGCATGGCCTTGCTTTATAGTCAACAATGACAGCAGACTACATCCTGAATAACAATAACTTTAAAGCCACAGGGTCTTTGGTCTGTAAGTGAATACAAAAGTGTTAATGCAATGGAAATTCTATATTAAGAGGTCATTCAATAAGTTCTACCTCCTCACTCATAACATCGTTAATATGAATGTCAGCCTCATGACAAGCCACAGTGATGCCACGTATGTTAAATCTTTAACATGATAGTCACTTTATGAGTTTTCCTTATGTACAACCTTCTGAATAGTTGATCGACAGTCAATGGTAAAAAATGATCTCTTCGAAAGACTTGTAATCACTCCTTTTAGTTCTGTATATTATTAGAGATCAAAGTTCTTATGAAAATCAAATATTACTTTTGCAGGCTCTCTAGGGAGGGGTAAACTTAATGGTTGTTCTGATCTGGCTAATCAGAGAGCATATTGTTTCCTAAGAAATCAGTCACCTTTATTGTTTATAGTGTGTTAAAGAGATATCTGACATTTAGAACGGTTATAATTGGCCAATAGGTATGGTTTGTCTCTTAGAAATTGACAAATGAATAGCATTAAGGCGATATTTTGCTGTTTTTCGTCACACTAAATGAAAGTTTGTTTTCACTGTGTCTCCAGTAAAGTACAACCATTACTCAGATCAATTTAGAATGAATTTGTAGCTGAGGTTCCAAGCTACAATTGTGTAATGTTACATTAGACTGGCTTATATAACAAAGATATGAGGTAGGAGGTAGAACTTATTGAATGACACTCGTATATCGTTCATCGAGGATGGTTGCATAATTCTACTTATCCTGCAATACAATCCTTCATCCTGTTCATTATGTTTAATTGATTTCATAATATTCACCTTTGAGTTTGTGTCTTCTTAATTTATTTAAAATGAAGCCCTTTGGTGGTACAGGGCACCAACCTGTAATCTTATGATTACTTGTTGGGCTGGTAAGTTTACATTCAGACTGGTAACTTTTACGATTGCTACCTGCCCGACTGGCTGGTTGGGGGGAAAATGGAGGTACACCCCTGGCTGTAAGTAGGGTAGGGAAAATACAATATGGAACTTGGGCATTAACTCCTGGTCACCCCACTAAATTACACCATTTTTAACCTTTATTAAATCTCATTCAACTATAATTGTTTTAAATGATTCATATAATGTCTTTCTCTTTCTAATACATTCCAGATGAATGGCTATCCCTCCACATATCTCTTTCCCAACGTCTCCACCCATCTCAGCGTCCACTCCCTGGATCCAACCAGTCGTTCTGTCAGTCACAAAACCCTGGAAAATAACAAACTCGCCAGTCCCATCAATCACAAGAGTATGGACCTCAATAAACTGGGTCCCATGGACTATCAGAACCCTGATGAGATGCCTGGGTTCGTACTAGCCACCTATGCCTCCGAGACAGTGGCGCTACGCAAAGCAGAGCTGGCTAACTTCCAATTGAATAAAGCTGTGAGGCAAGAATTGAGAGAGGTGTGTATATACAGTATAATATAGGCTTTACTTTCTAACATTGCCAGTGATTGGTTCCTTATACTGATACAATGTTCTGAAAAAGCAATTACAGTTTAGCTTCTATATGTACAGGGTGTTGCAAAAGTTTCAAAACCATTTTAAAGATTTGTATCTCTTTTCAAATTAGTAGAACCAAAATGAAAATATATTTGGAAAGAGAAAACTTGTAGAATCATTTTGATACCAAACATGACTCCAATATAAATCACACGCTGACGGGTTTGGCTACATAACTCACAATACCATAACATTGTTCAATTTGCTGGACGCACTGTGTAAGTCACTAAATCACATGCCTCATGTTCCTCTCATTCCAGTCATGTGGATTTTTTTGTTCAAAAAAGGTTTTCACTTATTAAATGTTGTGTACAACATCAATAATGTTCATAATAAGGATTATAGCAACCTGAAATTAGAAAGAATCATTGTAGAGAACCTGTTTTTCTCTTCACTACCTCTTTCCCTTTGTCGCATCCTTGACTTTATTCAGCTCATTATACTACGCTTTTATATAAAAGTGCAGTTTAACAGTTCGGGAAACTTTCGTCTGTATTTTAAGTCTTCTCTATCCATATGATTATATTTATCTATTTATGCGAATTATTTATCCGGGAATATAAAGGTTGGAAAAGGTTTCAAAACTTTTGGGACACCCTGCACTATGACATACCTACCAACGCATGGCAAAAGGAGACCAGGTCGACCACGCACTTCATACCTTACATATGTAAGACAATTACTGGGGGACAAAGAAGGTGCAATCCAAGAAAAACAGATTGCCGCACTTGCCACTGATCGTCGTGCATGGAGAAATCTTGTAGTCGCCTGCTCTGCAGCCGACGGATGATGATGATGATGATGATGCACTATGACTAGAATACATTACAGTGCCAGTGATTGGTTACTAGAATACATAACAGTGCCAGTGATTGGTTACTAGAATACATAACAGTGCCAGTGATTGGTTACTAGAATACATTACAGTGCCAGTGATTGGTTACTAGAATACATAACAGTGCCAGTGATGGATTACTAGAATACATAACAGTGCCAGTGATTGGTTACTAGAATACATAACAGTGCCAGTGATTGGTTACTAGAATACATAACAGTGCCAGTGATGGATTACTAGAATACATAACAGTGCCAGTGATTGGTTACTAGAATACATAACAGTGCCAGTGATTGGTTACTAGAATACATTACAGTGCCAGTGATTGGTTACTAGAATACATTACAGTGCCAGTGATTGGTTACTAGAATACATTACAGTGCCAGTGATGAGTTACTAGAATACATTACAGTGCCAGTGATGGATTACTAGAATACATTACAGTGCCAGTGATGGGTTACTAGAATACATTGCAGTGCCAGTGATTGGTTACTAGAATACATAACAGTGCCAGTGATTGGTTACTAGAATACATTACAGTGCCAGTGATGGGTTACTAGAATACATTACAGTGCCAGTGATTGGTTACTAGAATACATTACAGTGCCAGTGATGGGTTACTAGAATACATTACAGTGCCAGTGATTGGTTACTAGAATACATAACAGTGCCAGTGATGGGTTACTAGAATACATTACAGTGCCAGTGATTGGTTACTAGAATACATTACAGTGTCAGTGATTGGTTACTAGAATACATAACAGTGCCAGTGATTGGTTACTAGAATACATTACAGTGCCAGTGATTGGTTACTAGAATACATTACAGTGCCAGTGATGGATTACTAGAATACATAACAGTGCCAGTGATTGGTTACTAGAATACATAACAGTGCCAGTGATTGGTTACTAGAATACATTACAGTGCCAGTGATGGGTTACTAGAATACATTACAGTGCCAGTGATTGGTTACTAGAATACATTACAGTGCCAGTGATTGGTTACTAGAATACATTACAGTGCCAGTGATGGGTTACTAGAATACATTACAGTGCCAGTGATGGATTACTAGAATACATTACAGTGCCAGTGATGGGTTACTAGAATACATTACAGTGCCAGTGATTGGTTACTAGAATACATAACAGTGCCAGTGATTGGTTACTAGAATACATTACAGTGCCAGTGATGGGTTACTAGAATACATTACAGTGCCAGTGATTGGTTACTAGAATACATTACAGTGCCAGTGATGGGTTACTAGAATACATTACAGTGCCAGTGATTGGTTACTAGAATACATTACAGTGCCAGTGATGGGTTACTAGAATACATTACAGTGCCAGTGATTGGTTACTAGAATACATTACAGTGCCAGTGATTGGTTACTAGAATACATAACAGTGCCAGTGATTGGTTACTAGAATACATTACAGTGCCAGTGATTGGTTACTAGAATACATTACAGTGCCAGTGATGGGTTACTAGAATACATAACAGTGCCAGTGATGGATTACTAGAATACATAACAGTGCCAGTGATTGGTTACTAGAATACATTACAGTGCCAGTGATTGGTTACTAGAATACATAACAGTGCCAGTGATTGGTTACTAGAATACATTACAGTGCCAGTGATGGGTTACTAGAATACATTACAGTGCCAGTGATTGGTTACTAGAATACATTACAGTGCCAGTGATTGGTTACTAGAATACATAACACTGCCAGTGATTGGTTACTAGAATACATTACAGTGCCAGTGATTGGTTACTAGAATACATAACAGTGCCAGTGATTGGTTACTAGAATACATAACAGTGCCAGTGATTGGTTACTAGAATACATAATAGTGCCAGTGATTGGTTACTAGAATACATTACAGTGCCAGTGATGGGTTACTAGAATACATAACAGTGCCAGTGATGGGTTACTAGAATACATAACAGTGCCAGTGATTGCTTACTAGAATACATTACAGTGCCAGTGATTGGTTACTAGAATACATAACAGTGCCAGTGATGGATTACTAGAATACATAACAGTGCCAGTGATTGGTTACTAGAATACATAACAGTGCCAGTGATTGGTTACTAGAATACATAACAGTGCCAGTGATGGATTACTAGAATACATAACAGTGCCAGTGATTGGTTACTAGAATACATTACAGTGCCAGTGATTGGTTACTAGAATACATTACAGTGCCAGTGATTGGTTACTAGAATACATTACAGTGCCAGTGATGAGTTACTAGAATACATTACAGTGCCAGTGATGGATTACTAGAATACATTACAGTGCCAGTGATGGGTTACTAGAATACATTGCAGTGCCAGTGATTGGTTACTAGAATACATAACAGTGCCAGTGATTGGTTACTAGAATACATTACAGTGCCAGTGATGGGTTACTAGAATACATTACAGTGCCAGTGATTGGTTACTAGAATACATTACAGTGCCAGTGATGGGTTACTAGAATACATTACAGTGCCAGTGATTGGTTACTAGAATACATTACAGTGCCAGTGATGGGTTACTAGAATACATTACAGTGCCAGTGATTGGTTACTAGAATACATTACAGTGCCAGTGATTGGTTACTAGAATACATAACAGTGCCAGTGATTGGTTACTAGAATACATTACAGTGCCAGTGATTGGTTACTAGAATACATTACAGTGCCAGTGATGGATTACTAGAATACATAACAGTGCCAGTGATTGGTTACTAGAATACATAACAGTGCCAGTGATTGGTTACTAGAATACATTACAGTGCCAGTGATGGGTTACTAGAATACATTACAGTGCCAGTGATTGGTTACTAGAATACATTACAGTGCCAGTGATTGGTTACTAGAATACATTACAGTGCCAGTGATGGGTTACTAGAATACATTACAGTGCCAGTGATGGATTACTAGAATACATTACAGTGCCAGTGATGGGTTACTAGAATACATTACAGTGCCAGTGATTGGTTACTAGAATACATAACAGTGCCAGTGATTGGTTACTAGAATACATTACAGTGCCAGTGATGGGTTACTAGAATACATTACAGTGCCAGTGATTGGTTACTAGAATACATTACAGTGCCAGTGATGGGTTACTAGAATACATTACAGTGCCAGTGATTGGTTACTAGAATACATTACAGTGCCAGTGATGGGTTACTAGAATACATTACAGTGCCAGTGATTGGTTACTAGAATACATTACAGTGCCAGTGATTGGTTACTAGAATACATAACAGTGCCAGTGATTGGTTACTAGAATACATTACAGTGCCAGTGATTGGTTACTAGAATACATTACAGTGCCAGTGATGGGTTACTAGAATACATAACAGTGCCAGTGATGGATTACTAGAATACATAACAGTGCCAGTGATTGGTTACTAGAATACATTACAGTGCCAGTGATTGGTTACTAGAATACATAACAGTGCCAGTGATTGGTTACTAGAATACATTACAGTGCCAGTGATGGGTTACTAGAATACATTACAGTGCCAGTGATTGGTTACTAGAATACATTACAGTGCCAGTGATTGGTTACTAGAATACATAACACTGCCAGTGATTGGTTACTAGAATACATTACAGTGCCAGTGATTGGTTACTAGAATACATAACAGTGCCAGTGATTGGTTACTAGAATACATAACAGTGCCAGTGATTGGTTACTAGAATACATAATAGTGCCAGTGATTGGTTACTAGAATACATTACAGTGCCAGTGATGGGTTACTAGAATACATAACAGTGCCAGTGATGGGTTACTAGAATACATTACAGTGCCAGTGATGGGTTACTAGAATACATTACAGTGCCAGTGATTGGTTACTAGAATACATAACAGTGCCAGTGATGGGTTACTAGAATACATTACAGTGCCAGTGATTGGTTACTAGAATACATAACAGTGCCTGTGATTGGTTACTAGAATACATTACAGTGCCAATGATGGGTTACTAGAATACATTACAGTGCCAGTGATGGGTTACTAGAATACATTACAGTGCCAGTGATTGGTTACTATAATACATAACAGTGCCAGTGATGGGTTACTAGAATACATTACAGTGCCAGTGATTGGTTACTAGAATACATTACAGTGCCAGTGATTGGTTACTAGAATACATTACAGTGCCAGTGATTGGTTACTAGAATACATAACAGTGCCAGTGATTGGTTACTAGAATACATTACAGTGCCAGTGATGGGTTACTAGAATACATTACAGTGCCAGTGATGGGTTACTAGAATACATTACAGTGCCAGTGATGGGTTACTAGAATACATTGCAGTGCCAGTGATTGGTTACTAGAATACATAACAGTGCCAGTGATTGGTTACTAGAATACATTACAGTGCCAGTGATGGGTTACTAGAATACATTACAGTGCCAGTGATTGGTTACTAGAATACATTACAGTGCCAGTGATGGGTTACTAGAATACATTACAGTGCCAGTGATTGGTTACTAGAATACATTACAGTGCCAGTGATTGGTTACTAGAATACATTACAGTGCCAGTGATGGATTACTAGAATACATAACAGTGCCAGTGATTGGTTACTAGAATACATAACAGTGCCAGTGATTGGTTACTAGAATACATTACAGTGCCAGTGATGGGTTACTAGAATACATTACAGTGCCAGTGATTGGTTACTAGAATACATTACAGTGCCAGTGATTGGTTACTAGAATACATTACCGTGCCAGTGATGGGTTACTAGAATACATTACAGTGCCAGTGATGGATTACTAGAATACATTACAGTGCCAGTGATGGGTTACTAGAATACATTACAGTGCCAGTGATTGGTTACTAGAATACATAACAGTGCCAGTGATTGGTTACTAGAATACATTACAGTGCCAGTGATGGGTTACTAGAATACATTACAGTGCCAGTGATTGGTTACTAGAATACATTACAGTGCCAGTGATGGGTTACTAGAATACATTACAGTGCCAGTGATGGGTTACTAGAATACATTACAGTGCCAGTGATTGGTTACTAGAATACATTACAGTGCCAGTGATGGGTTACTAGAATACATTACAGTGCCAGTGATTGGTTACTAGAATACATTACAGTGCCAGTGATTGGTTACTAGAATACATAACAGTGCCAGTGATTGGTTACTAGAATACATTACAGTGCCAGTGATTGGTTACTAGAATACATTACAGTGCCAGTGATGGGTTACTAGAATACATAACAGTGCCAGTGATGGATTACTAGAATACATAACAGTGCCAGTGATTGGTTACTAGAATACATTACAGTGCCAGTGATTGGTTACTAGAATACATAACAGTGCCAGTGATTGGTTACTAGAATACATTACAGTGCCAGTGATGGGTTACTAGAATACATTACAGTGCCAGTGATTGGTTACTAGAATACATTACAGTGCCAGTGATTGGTTACTAGAATACATAACAGTGCCAGTGATTGGTTACTAGAATACATTACAGTGCCAGTGATTGGTTACTAGAATACATAACAGTGCCAGTGATTGGTTACTAGAATACATAACAGTGCCAGTGATTGGTTACTAGAATACATAATAGTGCCAGTGATTGGTTACTAGAATACATTACAGTGCCAGTGATGGGTTACTAGAATACATAACAGTGCCAGTGATGGGTTACTAGAATACATTACAGTGCCAGTGATTGGTTACTAGAATACATAACAGTGCCAGTGATGGGTTACTAGAATACATTACAGTGCCAGTGATTGGTTACTAGAATACATAACAGTGCCTGTGATTGGTTACTAGAATACATTACAGTGCCAATGATGGGTTACTAGAATACATTACAGTGCCAGTGATGGGTTACTAGAATACATTACAGTGCCAGTGATTGGTTACTAGAATACATAACAGTGCCAGTGATGGGTTACTAGAATACATTACAGTGCCAGTGATTGGTTACTAGAATACATTACAGTGCCAGTGATGGGTTACTAGAATACATTACAGTGCCAGTGATTGGTTACTAGAATACATAACAGTGCCAGTGATTGGTTACTAGAATACATTACAGTGCCAGTGATGGGTTACTAGAATACATTACAGTGCCAGTGATGGGTTACTAGAATACATTACAGTGCCAGTGATGGTTTATTAGAATACATTACAGTGCCAGTGATGGGTTACTAGAATACATTACCTCAGATAACGGAATTAATTATTCATTAAGTCCCCCATGGAGACATCCGTACTGTTCAATTTTTGAAGGAAATGATACCAAAAATAATGTGAGAATTATTAATTGAAAATACATAATACTTATCTTAATTGACCATTGGACGTGAATTAGCCAATAGTAATTGGTATAAGATTTGACCTTATAAGTATATAATTTTTTCTTTAATCATTACTCGTTGATATTTATATTTATGATCGTAAAAAGTCAATAATTGGGATTTAAACCCATAAATGTTCAAGATTAATCACCAAAAGCCATATAATACCCACACACCCACCTGGTTACCTACCCCAAAGAGGTATCCAGGGGGGGCTGGCTACCTACCAAAGAGGTGCCAGGAGGAGCCTACCCCAAAGAGGCTCCGGGAAAAGGACTCGTGGGCCAAGATACCAAAGATCAGTGTACAAACCAACATGGCAGCCACGGAGGACCAGGATGCACGACCAACAGCGGTCCAAAACACTGTAGGGGCTAGGAACAAAGAGGTGCTGGGGGGAGCCTACCCCAAAGAGGCTCCGGGAAAAGGACTCGTGGGCCAAGATACCAAAGATCAGAGTACGAACCAACATGGCAGCCACGGAGGACCAGGATGCACGACCAACAGCGGTCCAACACACTGTAGGGGCTAGGAACAGATTCGACTAATGACATGGGAAAAACCCTATAGAGCTACAAAAGCCCTCCAATAGGGGACGGGAGCCAAAGGACACAAAGAACAGAGGCTCCGGCCGGGGGATGAGGGCCAAGATACCAAAGATCAATGGCACCACGGGATGAGAACCAATATGCACAACCAACAGGTCCACAACAGGGCCGAAAAGTGAAGGACCCAGGTGCACAACAAACATGGCCCGCCACATGGCAGAATTTATTATATATTTTTGATATAAGTTTCAAAGAAACCAAAAGAAATCCGAAAAAGACAAACAAATAAATAAACACTATAAAATAAAGAGATTGAGACCACTTTGTTAAAATAATGACAAAATTAATTTTAAGAAAAATAAATAAAAATAAAAAATAATTTGAAACATGGATAGGACTTAACCAGGCAAATTGGCCTAGCTACAATTGGGTGGGTGGGAGTGGCGATTCGTAAATAATACTTCCTCTCAGTAGAACAACCGACAAGCGAATGAAAATGAAATGGGCACTGGAGATAGAACCAAAACCCGCGGGACTTGGAAGACGGCCTCTGATTGGCTCATCAACCGGTAGTCATGACATGGATGCAAACAACATCTAAAGCACGTCACTTCCGTTTCATGGGGTAAATGAGTTCGATCGAGAGTGCCCTCTATCAAACTTAATTACAGTGCCAGTGATTGGTTACTAGAATACATTACATTGCCAGTGATGGGTTACTAGAATACATTACAGTGCCAGTGATTGGTTACTAGAATACATTACAGTGCCAGTGATGGGTTACTAGAATACATTACAGTGCCAGTGATTGGTTACTAGAATACATTACAGTGCCAGTGATGGGTTACTAGAATACATTACAGTGCCAGTGATTGGTTATTAGAATACATTACAGTGCCAGTGATTGGTTACTAGAATACATAACAGTGCCAGTGATTGGTTACTAGAATACATTCCAGTGCCAGTGATTGGTTACTAGAATACATTACAGTGCCAGTGATGGTTTACTAGAATATATAACAGTGCCAGTGATGGATTACTAGAATACATAACAGTGCCAGTGATTGGTTACTAGAATACATTACAGTGCCAGTGATTGGTTACTAGAATACATAACAGGGCCAGTGATTGGTTACTAGAATACATTACAGTGCCAGTGATGGGTTACTAGAATACATTACAGTGCCAGTGATTGGTTACTAGAATACATTACAGTGCCAGTGATTGGTTACTAGAATACATAACAGTGCCAGTGATTGGTTATTAGAATACATTACAGTGCCAGTGATTGGTTACTAGAATACATAACAGTGCCAGTGATTGGTTACTAGAATACATAACAGTGCCAGTGATTGGTTACTAGAATACATTGCAGTGCCAGTGATTGGTTACTAGAATACATAACAGTGCCAGTGATGGGTTACTAGAATACATTACAGTGCCAGTGATTGGTTACTAGAATACATAACAGTGCCAGTGATGGGTTACTAGAATACATTACAGTGCCAGTGATTGGTTACTAGAATACATAACAGTGCCTGTGATTGGTTACTAGAATACATTACAGTGCCAGTGATGGGTTACTAGAATACATTACAGTGCCAGTGATGGGTTACTAGAATACATTACAGTGCCAGTGATTGGTTACTAGATTACATAACAGTGCCAGTGATGGGTTACTAGAATACATTACAGTGCCAGTGATTGGTTACTAGATTACATTACAGTGCCAGTGATTGGTTACTATAATACATTACAGTGCCAGTGATTGGTTACTAGAATACATAACAGTGCCAGTGATTGGTTACTAGAATACATTACAGTGCCAGTGATGGGTTACTAGAATACATTACAGTGCCAGTGATGGGTTACTAGAATACATTACAGTGCCAGTGATGGTTTATTAGAATACATTACAGTGCCAGTGATGGGTTACTAGAATACATTACAGTGCCAGTGATTGGTTACTAGAATACATTACAGTGTTACAGTGCCAGTGATGGGTTACTAGAATACATTACAGTGCCAGTGATTGGTTACTAGAATACATTACATTGCCAGTGATGGGTTACTAGAATATATAACAGTGCCAGTGATGGATTACTAGAATACATAACAGTGCCAGTGATTGGTTACTAGAATACATTACAGTGCCAGTGATTGGTTACTAGAATACATAACAGGGCCAGTGATTGGTTACTAGAATACATTACAGTGCCAGTGATGGGTTACTAGAATACATTACAGTGCCAGTGATTGGTTACTAGAATACATTACAGTGCCAGTGATTGGTTACTAGAATACATAACAGTGCCAGTGATTGGTTATTAGAATACATTACAGTGCCAGTGATTGGTTACTAGAATACATAACAGTGCCAGTGATTGGTTACTAGAATACATAACAGTGCCAGTGATTGGTTACTAGAATACATTGCAGTGCCAGTGATTGGTTACTAGAATACATAACAGTGCCAGTGATGGGTTACTAGAATACATTACAGTGCCAGTGATTGGTTACTAGAATACATAACAGTGCCAGTGATGGGTTACTAGAATACATTACAGTGCCAGTGATTGGTTACTAGAATACATAACAGTGCCTGTGATTGGTTACTAGAATACATTACAGTGCCAGTGATGGGTTACTAGAATACATTACAGTGCCAGTGATGGGTTACTAGAATACATTACAGTGCCAGTGATTGGTTACTAGAATACATAACAGTGCCAGTGATGGGTTACTAGAATACATTACAGTGCCAGTGATTGGTTACTAGATTACATTACAGTGCCAGTGATTGGTTACTATAATACATTACAGTGCCAGTGATTGGTTACTAGAATACATAACAGTGCCAGTGATTGGTTACTAGAATACATTACAGTGCCAGTGATGGGTTACTAGAATACATTACAGTGCCAGTGATGGGTTACTAGAATACATTACAGTGCCAGTGATGGTTTATTAGAATACATTACAGTGCCAGTGATGGGTTACTAGAATACATTACAGTGCCAGTGATTGGTTACTAGAATACATTACAGTGTTACAGTGCCAGTGATGGGTTACTAGAATACATTACAGTGCCAGTGATTGGTTACTAGAATACATTACATTGCCAGTGATGGGTTACTAAAATACATTACAGTGCCAGTGATTGGTTACTAGAATACATTACAGTGCCAGTGATGGGTTACTAGAATACATTACAGTGCCAGTGATTGGTTACTAGAATACATTACAGTGCCAGTGATGGGTTACTAGAATACATTACAGTGCCAGTGATTGGTTACTAGAATACATTACAGTGCCAGTGATTGGTTACTAGAATACATTACAGTGCCAGTGATGGGTTACTAGAATACATTACAGTTCCAGTGATTGGTTACTAGAATACGTTACAGTGTCAGTGATTGGTTACTAGAATACATTACAGTGCCAGTGATTGGTTACTAGAATACATTACAGTGCCAGTGATTGGTTACTAGAATACATTACAGTGCCAGTGATGGGTTACTAGAATACATTACAGTGCCAGTGATGGGTTACTAGAATACATTACAGTGCCAGTGATTGGTTACTCTCATGAAGCGATAATCTGAATAGACACATTCAATTTGAACTTCTATAAATGCATAAAATTAAAATCAAAATCAAATGTTTACTATTGTCTTAAAACAAAAATACGTAAAATAACATCAAACGATAATAGCATAACATACATAACAGGGAAAGCACTGGATCAAAGATGTGAGAGGTCCCATGACATTTTTCAGGACCCCGTAGGACTTCAAAAAACAAATTTAAGGGGTCCCCAAAGAAATTGAGGGGTCCTGAAGTTTGGGTATTTGAACATTTTACTTTTTTACGGACAGTTTTAATGAATTTATATTGCAAGCACAGGATGGATATGTAATTTACAGATTTCTTAAGGTTTTCATTTCCATACATCGTCAAATTTAAGGGGTCCCTTCAATTTTGATCGGGACCTGCAAGTCTTTCCAATTTGAAACCTGACACGCCAAACCAGAAAATGAGAGGTCCAGGATGCGCAGTTGCGTCAGAATGCGACCCCTGATACATAACATAATGATTTAGCCAGGATAATACTTTCAGCTAATATAAGAACACCAACAAATGATTTGATGGATGCACTTCAATGGGTTAAACTTGATAAAAGATGGCATAATCACCTATTACTAATTGTGTATAAATGTTTAAGAAATGCAAGTCCATTATACTTATCGATGCAGTTTGAATTTGTTCATAATAACCATTCTCATGTAACAAGAAATCACACGAGTAATACTTTGGTTGTACTGAAATTTATGTCTAACTCAGGTATGCGAACGTTTCATGTTAGGGCAGCATATGCCTGGAACAACTTGCCATCAACAATCAGGACCGAGCTTGAGAATATGTCAGTGCAACAATTTAGAACAAAGATCCATGGAATTTAAATTTTGTGTTCTAAAGTATATTACAATTCTGCATTTTCTTGCTGAATTTATCTGTTGGTTTTGTATATATATTTATGTAAATACAGGGTGTCCCAAAAGTCTATGCACGTTTTTGAGGAGTCATATCTCATAAAATATAAATCATATGGTATAAATTTAACCATATTTTGATAGACGAGATTTGGGAAATTATTTTGATACCAAACACAACCCTATTGGTGAACCACCAACATTATAAAACTGGTTGAAAGTTTTTGGCCGTGTGAGACCTACCCATACCAAGTACCACACATTGTTGCTAAAACCAAGTGCGCATAAATTAACGGTATGAAAGCAACGTTGCGCATTAGTCACAGTTCACTGCTTACCTTGAAACATTAATATTATTACCAAACTCTGTCACTCACAACATAAATAGGCGCAGTAGACAACATTGCACAGCAAAAGTCTTCATTCAAGATGGTTTACAACATAGATAATCGAATACAAATTGTATGGTTCTACGCTGAAACAAATTCAGTTCAACTTACTCAACAAAAGTTCAGAAAACATTTAAAAGTGAAACGCGCACCAGGAAGAATATCCATTCTGAAGTTGGTGGATACATTTTTGAACACAGGAACTGTGCATGATTTGTCTCGATGTGGTAGAAAAAAGACTGGTTGATCAACAAGTCACATTGATGTTATAAGACCAAAGAGATCTATTCGCCGACTTTCCGCAGAAAACAAGATTAAAAGATCAACTGTTCACAGAATTTTGCGTAAGGACTTGAAGAAGTTTCCATACAAGATTCAGATCAAACAAAACATTTAAACTAGATTTCACTATAGAAACGAACATGATGTGTGATATAGTTTGTTATTATGAATGGGATCACTGTAAGGTAAAATTTTAAATATTACATTTGACGGATCACTTTCCGTGTAACCAACTCTACCCGTCTTTTTGTTAATCTCAATAGGTATGGATTTATGAACTTTATTCCTCCGAAGTATAAAATTACATTTTTGCAGTAATACATATTTTTCTTCTAGGGTGTTATTACAAACAGATGTTACTCCAATGTTTGGTATCAAAATTAATTCCCACATCTCCTCTTTCTAAATATGTATTCATATTTTCAATACGACTTATATTTTGTGAAATACAAAGCTTCAAAGTCGTGCATAGACTTTTGGGACACCCTGTAGTTGTTATATTGTAAATAATTATGTATTTTTCTCTGTGAAATGAGGGCCTGCTTGGAAAGCAGTGCTTGACACTGAAGCTGTTTACCCTCAATAAAGAAAGATTAAATAAAAAATAATAAATTTGACACCTTGCAAGTTACAGTGCCAGTGATTGGTCACCAACATGATACAATAATCGGAATAGCTAATCAAAATTAACTTTCAATTTATATTTTAAGACTGGAATACTTCCACGGTGCCAGTGGTGGTTGCTTTACATGATACAATAATCCGAGTAGCCAATATTAGGCTTCTAAATTTCTTAGGGGGTTTTAAGCTTATTTCTCTCAGTTCTTCCTTCCCCATTTTTTATATTTGGTAGTAAATTCTTTAATGCGTGTCCATTCTCTGGGGTACTAAGTATTGAAATTCAAAAGTGGTAAAATATACAGATATTTTTAAATTAAACAACTTGGTTTATCAAATTACTGAACATTGAGTATCCATTGTTTTCAAATTAACAGCACATTTGTATTTGTAGTGCTTACACAAATAAGAGAACTTACGTATTACTCAACTCTAACCGTAACTGTAATCCTAACTGTATAACCTTAATATTTACCATAACCAGCCAAACTGTAACCCTATACCTCATTTTCATTTCTAACTCTTACGGCTATATTAAAAAAATCTTTTGTCTCAAAGCTTTTCAGTTTTTCAAAACCTTTTTCATTCATTTTCATTCATAAAAGGTTTATTAAAAACTGTTCTTGCAGCAAATACAAAGTAGCTCAATTACAACAATTTTACAATTATACACATAAAAATATAGTCATCAAAGGAAACAATATAATCTACTAAAATTAATTACATGAACCTATTGCGGAATGTGGATTTTTTTAAGTTTTTTTTTTTTTTTAATATTGAAATCCTTGTAAAAGTGACCTTTGTATTTAAAATGATGTGATCAATGAAAATCTGAAAAATCGGTTTGGGGTTTTTTTGGGGTTTTTTGAAGAAAAAAAAAAAAAAAAAATTTTTCTTCTTTTCCTATTGCGCATCAATTATCCAACGCCGGGAGCTTTGAGACAAATGATTTTTTTAATATAGCCTAACCAGCCAAACTGTAACGCTATACCTGATTCTTATTTCTAACTCTTGACTCATAAAATACATGTTTTCATTTACCTTCAGATGAGGTGGCTGGTCCATGACAATCTCAATCGCTTCCTAGGAATCTGTTTTCCCATCAAAAATTCTCATATATTCTACCACATTGCGGAATATTGTCCTAAGGGTAGTCTACATAGCGTCCTGGCAAAAGATGAAATGTCGCTGGATCTAAGCTTCAAGTTGTCTTTCATATTTGATATAGCTAAGGTAAAGTCCATGCATAATATCAATACCTATTTGTGTTGACCCATGAAGCTCTACACAACACAATATCGAAAAAGGCTGAGTGTTGCCTAACCGATCTACTTATATACAGGGTGAGTCAGATTGGACCCAATTAAATAAATCATTAAAATATATAGCCATCATCAAAACAAGTGTAATTGAGATATAAAGTGCTCAACAAAAGAAAGTCATACACTTTTTTATGTCCTATAGAGTGACTTCCAATTAGATATACACCTGGATGAATCTTTTTGGAACAATTTGATACCAAATTTGACACAAAACAACAAAGATTAGCCATTGATATACTATGGACATAGCCTATTGTTATAAATAAAATAAATAAATAAATATTCTATGGTTTTGAAAATAATAAAAAATAAAAACAATCTTTTTTTAGGTGCTGTTACCTGAGACTAATATATTAGTCTCAGCTGTTACTGAACATACTTTTAAGTCAAGTCCAAGTATTTATACCTTACTCAAGTATATAGCTTGAGTAAATGCGCATATTTGTCTTAGTCGTGGCGATCCATTCAACTGTTAGATGGCTAAAAATAGGTTTGATTCTACCACATAAAGACCACTGGTTTGTATCAGCATGTAGACTGATATTGTATTGTAGACTGGATTGTATATTGTTATTATAGCACAATGTAAAAATACAGACCATTATAGCATGACCTCAATATTCGCTGGCATACATGTGACGTGACCAAGCGAAATGAGTCGCATGTCGGCAGTTGTGAATTTTGATTTTTGGCCATCATATTTACTAGCAGGTAAAAAATGCTACAGTATGATCCAAACCTCACTAAAATCGAACTTCTAGTTTTAAGTTATAAACAATTTACCGACTGAGAAAACAAATTAAAACATAGGAATTTGTCACTTCTGTTTAGCTATAAATCAAAATCAATATTCCTGACATCCGATTCATCCCGCTTGATTGCGTCACATATATTGATTTCAAGTTCAATTGCTATTGATGAAATCATTGACATTAGGATGTTTTGTTTATCTACCCTTATTTAATAAAGGAAAACTTCTTTCTTACATTCTCCATATTCTTTATATTAGGCACAACAACAAAAAAGTTTGTTTCCGGTAGGTGGTCTGTAAACCGAGATGTGGTGTTTCTTTTGTGTGGTTTTTTTTTTGAGGGGGGAGAAGTGTGGTGGGATGACTTTTAAAAGGCAATTTTTGCAATTTACCAACCCTGAACCCTGAAAGACACAGATAATCACAGCCAATATCCTACTGTGTCCCATAATATAGTTACTGGGCTTCCCAGAGCAGTCAGATTCAATTGTTTGTGCAAAATGTTAATCTTTTGTACAGTCATTTTTATTTAAATCGCTTTTGCAATTTTATTTTTTCAAAAATGGGAATAAAAAAAATGAAATGCTGTAATTTACGTCGCCAAAACGAAATGCGCACTGCCTACCGGAAACAAACCTTCTTTTTTTTAACGTCTAATATAGGGCATAATGTGAGTGTAATATTGTCATTGCATCGTCATGATTTGTTTCATTGAAAAGCATTTTTGCAAGAAAGTAAGATCTTATAGGTAACTCCACAGAATATCAAATGTGTAGTTCCACCACTTAAAAGTAACTTAGTATTCATTAATAAATATAAGTAATGTTGGGTCAAAATGCAGTTTGACCACATAAAAATAAAGAATTGCTACAAAGGTTTTTGTACTACGTGATATTAGGAAGGACCGAATGAAAATCTTAAGAAAGGGTGATTACCGGAAAGTGGTTATTTTAAAGATGGTGCCCAAGATAGCCACCAATACCCCAAGCAAGTTGTTATAACTCAAGTAGTATTCACCCTCAAGATTTAATGGGGATAAGAAACTCATTTAATAATAATAATTATAATAATAATCGGGATTTATATAGCGCCTTTCCAAGATTGATCAAAGCGCTGTAATTTCGCTGCCACTGGCGAATCATCAGAATCAGATCGCATCAACTAGGGTGCTGCCATTTCAGGCGCAAACCTATCCGTTCTTAGATTGTAACATCCACCATTTATCAGTGCAGCTCCCCAAATTCCAATGGGTGAAGAAAGTTTTTGATAACCGAAACAACTGATCACCGATTTTGAAAGCAGGAGGAAACCGGAGAGCCCGGAGAAAACCTGCGAGAGCGTGCATGGATCGTGATTAACCAAATGCATATAAAGCCTGGCCGTGCGCAGAATTGAACCCAGACTTTATTGGTGCAAAGCGAGGGAACTACCGCTGCGCCAACACGCTCCTCTAACTTTAGACTAGTTGCAATGTCATTTAGCCCATTTAGAGGCCAAAAAACCCTGGTTTTAAGAAGTAAGGGTTTATAAGGGTACCACATTTGCCATGAATGATTAAGATTATGGTACCTTCATACTTAAAGGGGCACTAAGAGATGTGTTGTAGGCTGCGCCCTCAATTTTGATAAAAACTGGGATTAGTATATATTTATAATTGTATTACATGTATGAACTTACACCTATATAAGGATTAAGAAAAATCAGCCCTCTTTGTACAAGAAAACGTCGATTCAAAAATGCTCGTAGAGCCGGGACGAGCATTTTACGTCCGACAGTATCCCCCCTGCAGTACACGTGATACATAACGCGAACCATATTTGCATAGAGGGCGTTTTTCAATAAATAGCGATGATATTGTTTTAATCAAGTTTTGCTGTGTTTTTGTTAGTAGAAACAACAATAATGGCAATTTTTAATGTTCATCTTGAATTCTGAAGTAAATTTTTAAACATTTAAAATTTTCAACACCACTTAATGTCCCTTTAAGCTTATAATTATCTTATTTCTTTCTCTTTTCCCTTACAGGGTATGCAATATTTACATCAATCAGCCATCAAGTCACACGGCATCCTCTCTTCCCGATTGGTTTTCCTAGATGCTAGATGGGTCAGTAAGATCACAGGGTTTGGATCCATATCCAATCAGATGTTTATGAAGAGCAATAAGCAGAAGAACATGAAGAAACCTGATCCGGACGAGAGATTCTTTAGTAAGTAGTTTTATGATTGGACTTATAGCAAAAAAGTAAACAAATGTATCAAGATATTCACCAGATGGGTTTAGTAAGATCACAGGGTTTGGATCCATATCTAATCAGATGTTTATGAAGAGCAAAAAGCAGAAGAACATGAAGAAACCTGATCCGGACGAGAGATTCTTTAGTAAGTAGTTTTATGATTGGACTTATAGCAAAAAAGTAAACAAATGTATCAAGATATTCACCAGATGGGTTTAGTAAGATCACAGGGTTTGGATCCATATCTAATCAGATGTTTATGAAGAGCAAAAAGCAGAAGAACATGAAGAAACCTGATCCGGACGAGAGATTCTTTAGTAAGTAGTTTTATGATTGGACTTAACAGCAAAAAAGTAAACAAATGTATCAAAATATTCACCAGATGGGTTTAGTAAGATCACAGGGTTTGGATCCATATCCAAACAGGTGTTTATGGAGAGCAAAAAGCAGAAGAACATGAAGAAACCTGATTCGGACGAAACAGGAGTAAGGTATGCCACAGTTCAAACCCCCATTTTTTTCTCTGTATAATTCCTATATTATGTCCACAGCGACCTCCTACTTTTCCCTTTGGTAATAAGGCGGGTTCTCAAAATTTAATTTTTGTTAGGAAATGTTTCTTTCTCAAAAAATATTGTTTTGCTGTTTGGTAATTTGTGCGAATGATGATTTTAACACCAAAATGGGGGGACTGAAGAGAGTAGAACATTTGACCTTCCCATTTCACATATCTATATAATAATACGCTACTCTCTGTCTGTTTGTTTGTCTGTTTGTCTGTCTGTCTGTGCGCGCTTTTTCGTCGCCTTCCCGGGGTCGGGCGGCGATCAAACTTGGTGGGTGGGTGCAGCTCGGTCCCCGAAAGAGCAAGTTCGCATTCGCTAGAGCGTACGAGGTCAAAGGTCATCTAGGGGTCAACTTTTTGAAGTTGGTCGGATCGTGCTTAAACTCGGTGATCGCAATGCTCGATGCGAGGCGAGCGTGGCCAAAATAAAACGGGTTGGCGTTTGTCGGGTCTTCCGGGGTCAAAGGTCGTCTAGGGGTCGAATTTTCAAAGTTTGTCCGATCGGGCTTAAACTCGGTGACGGGAAGCCCGAGTACGAGTCGAGCGTGGAAAAAATAAAACGGCTTTGCTTTTCTTGGGTCGTCTGGGGTCAAAGGTCATCTAGGGGTCAACTTTTTGAAGTTGGTCGGATCGTGCTTAAACTCGGTGATCACGATGCGAGGCGAGCGTGGCAAAAATAAAACGGGTTAGTGTTTGTCGGGTCTTCCGGGGTCAAAGGTCATCTAGGGGTCGAATTTTCAAAGTTTGTCTGATCGGGCTTAAACTCGGTGACGGGAAGCCCGAATATGAGTCGAGTGTGGACAAAATAAAATGGCTTTGCTTTTCTTGGGTCGTCCGGGGTCAAAGGTCATCTAAGGGTCGAATTTTCAAAGTTTGTCCGATCGGGCTTAAACTCGGGGACGGGGAGCCCGAATGCGAGTCGAGCATGGAAAAAATAGAGCATACGAGGTCAAAGGTCATCTAGGGGTCAACTTTTTGAAGTTGGTCGGATCGTGCTTAAACTCGGTGATCACAATGCTCGATGCGAGGCGAGCGTGGCAAAAATAAAACGGGTTAGCGTTTGTCGGGTCTTCCGGGGTCAAAGGTCGTCTAGGGGTCGAATTTTCAAAGTTTGTCCGATCGGGCTTAAACTCGGTGACGGGAAGCCCGAATACGAGTCGAGCGTGTAAAAAATAAAACGGCTTTGCTTTTCTTGGGTCGTCCGGGGTCAAAGGTCATCTAAGGGTCGAATTTTCAAAGTTTGGCCGATCGGGCTTTATGCATGCATTCTACAAACCACCAAACCCGAGAACCGACAAACCCCGGGTGACCGCCCAAACCCGAGAACCGACAAACCCCGGGTGACCGCCTAGTCCTTATATAATATCCTATTTTTCCTAGAAAAAATGCAATTACACTCTCAATCTAGATCAGCTAAGTTCTTTTTTTAGTCACATAATATGATGACTGTTGTACACAAATAATTAAGGCCGGTCTGAATTCACAGCTTACAACCCGCCCACATATCCTGAGGGATTCAATGCTAGTTGTGGGTATACACCACCATAGTCGCTTCCATTGAAACGCGTGTTAGAAACCCGGTGTTCAATCGCTTCTCCTGGGGTCTTCCTCCTTACCTACATGTAGGATATTCATTTTGGTTGTAAAATCTTTGTATTTTTGTTTTCTTTAATATTATCAACATTTCATATATGATCGACAGTCCCAGTTTTTCAGTAATTTTGATTTCGCAAAGCACCCGCCTTTATAGTGCGTAAAAAACAGGAAAATCGGAGTTTCGGGCCGCTTCACAGGTGTGATCAAGACTTCGCCCAAGAATAATTCATGACTTTTTACATTTCAGATTACAATCGTGAAGGTTTCAACTTTTTAATAAAACAAAATCTAAGACCTATGGCGAAAATCTGGTCAAAATATTCACATTTGAAGCAGCAATCAAAGTTTTTTTAGGGACTTTAGTACCCCTGCACCCTGGCCCGCGGAAGGTTATGGTGGTGTGTACCCTTGTATAAAATCCCTGTTCTGTCAGAACCTTGTGTGTTTTTTCGGGGCCTTCAGCATGTATAAAGTAAGACTGCCCAACGGTTATGCATAGAAATTGTTGCTTTATACATATTCAGGGGCGAAAGTGCTTACAAGGCTTTGATGATAGATGTGTTTTAGGCCTTTGAACATGTTTAGAAAAGACTGCCCATGGGTTATACATAGGAAGTATTACGTTATACATGCTGAAGGGCCAGATGGAGATACAAGGTTTTGACAGAACAGTGATGATGCCCCACCACGACAAAAGGATGTAACTCCATTATTTTTAAAAGTGAGTTTTTTGCATAAAGTCAAATAAAGGTTTAGCCCAGTTTAGTCTTTGCAAAATTGAAAATCCCACTCGGTCTTTGCTTACTCAAATTTGTACACGCAAAGTATAGAATATCCTATGAAAAATCATGACAAAAAGAAGCAATGACCACAATTAGTAACCAGTTATATTGATTTGTCTCATTCAATTTATTACAAACTCGACCAATTGACATTTGTTGATTTATAAGTATGCATTTATTTATCAAAACAAATATTTTAACCAAATAATTCAAAAATTCAAAGACACATCAAGGATAATTCAGTTTTTGCCTTATATCTCAAAACCGTCAAAATGGAGTTACTTCCTTTTGTCGCTGTGGGGCAGCGAGTGAGTGAATGTGTTGCACTTGTGACCACTTCTCTAAACCACTGGAGACACAAAGTCCATAACGTTTAATCAATACAACTCTGAACAAACATTGTATTGTGAATATTAAAAGCTTGACCAAATTAAATTGTTGCATGTGTTTGAAATGAGACATTTAATTTCATAGTGTAATTGTGATGCAATCTGTGAAAACCCGTCAGATGTCGCAAAATGTGAACTAGGGATTATGGGTAAAATTTAAATTTAAAAAAACCCAATTTTTTCCCCTTTTTATTTTCATAAAGAAAATTAAATTCAAATACTTTGTGTCATCATCTTTCATGAAATTTCACCTTCAAAAACTTACTAAAATCACTTTTAATATTAACCTTATAATGTTATTCTATTCAATTATGTATCTTTTTGGCCTGTTTTCATGATTTCTTGTTTTGTAGCTTTTTATGACATCACAATCATCATTTACCCATTACTTTTTTTATAGTGATCGTAGAAAAATGATCGAAACAGTTCTGTAATCAGCACAGTTTTAGCTTTCTAATGATATAATATCTCCAATATGAAAATGCCACCATGTGGCGGGTTTTCACAGATCGCATCACAATTGTTATATCCCATAGTGCAGTTATGTTCCACGGCAAACGAGCGACAACCCTTGACATGCATACCAGGTTTATCAAAACTGTAATCCTGTTTTACAAATTAGCCCCGATTAGTCAAGTGATACTTCAGCACTCTCAGCCAATGAACGAGCTGGTCAACGACCTATGGGTTGACCCGTCCATCTATTGTTTGAGCGAATACTCCTCTCGACAGGTCTGGAATAGTCTATTTCAGAGACGAAATAGGGGTGTTTGTTAAGAAATAGACCCGATATAATAGTATCAAGCATGGACTTATTATAAATAGAATAAGTCCATGGTTGAATTAATATCAACGCTTGATAGGATGAAAACATTATTGAAATGTATGATTGTTTAGAAGAAGTATTGTCTAAATTATCTGCAATTTAAATGAATAATTCTTATATATTATTCCAAATTCTGGTACTTGTTTTATGAATATTATACTTAGTCTTTTTGTCATGATTTGCCTCCATGTTTAGGGCCTACTATGTATTTTATACCCATATACTGTAAAACTACTTAATTTGGCTAGCAATTTAATTTCGCGAGACGGTGCAATTCACCAAAGTATTTGCTCCCAATTATATTATTTTATATTTCTATTTATCAATGGCAATATAGCATACAGAAAGATTATACAAATTTGTAAAATTGAATCGCCCCAAATATATTATATCCTCGCGTTTATTTAATTAAGTTTCGCTCGTCATAGATTCTGCTAGAATCATGCTTATAGGCCATCATCAATTGTTATTATTTACCCAAATATATTAATGCTAAATTCACTAAATTTAGTTGCCATGAAATTAAAGTGTTTTACTTTACAGATATTCCTCCCAACTGGTCACAATAAGCGCCACCCATATGTTTTCCAAACAACCTTGCCCCATGGGTCGATTGAAGCTATCATCCCTCACCAAAAATGGTAGGGCCAATCGATATGGTCGATATCTCTCACTCTCATGGTCCGCTGATCGCTAGATCTTGGTTGGTTAACTTGCGATAACTAGGGGAAAATATGAGGTTGTTGAAGAGTCTATGGTACTGCTTTCCCAAGGTCGTAGAATAATAAGCAATGGCTTAAAATGATAAGTGGACCGCCCTCTTTATCGTATCGATCGTTCAAAAATGTTATATCAAGTGGTTTTTATACAGCGACGAAAATAGTGAGGGCGACTTTGTGAGAAAGATGACAGGTTTTGCCGTTGACTTTAACGGGACAAATTTTGACATGGCAATAAAGAGACTCCAAAAGACGAGATATAGTCCTAATAAAAATGGCGATGGTCCTAAGTTCTCGTTAACCTATACCCATGTAAATTAAGTATGTTATATTTAAAAACATAAACTTGTATTAACCGCTCGTTCAAAACGAATCGGCCGGTTAATTTTCATGATATAACTGAAAACAATCTGTCCCTATTCAAATTGCACGTAAACTTTGTGCGTGCAGCGGGTCAATAATGCTTCAATTACAAGCGCACTGTACTGTGTTCAATGGGAAAACGGACAATAACTGCAAGATGCCTGGAAGCTAATAGATGTTGCCTACTAGACATCCGAGTTACCACTCTTACAAGTGCTATCTTCAGTAGATAGCAATATTTTAACAATCTTATAAGTGCTATCTTCAGTAGATAGCAACATTTTAAGAATCTTATAAGTGCTATCTTCAGTAGATAGCAACATGTTAACAATCTTATAAGTGCTATCTTCATTAGATAGCAACATGTTAACAATCTTATAAGTGCTATCTTCAGTAGATAGCAACATGTTTACAATCTTATAAGTGCTATCTTCAGTAGATAGCAACATGTTTACAATCTTATAAGTGCTACCTTCAGTAGATAGCAAAATGTTTACAATCTTGTATGTGCTATCTTCAGTAGATAGCACTTTATAAGTGCTATCTTCAGTAGAAAGCAACATTTTAACAATCTTATAAGTGCTATCTTCAGTAGATAGCAACATTTTAACAATCCTATAAGTGCTATCTTCAGAAGATAGGTAAAATAGAGGTGTGTGTTCATGCATAGTGATTTTCTATTGTTATCAAATTTAGAAGGTCAACCCTCCCTGACTACAGCACACAGAGCTTGAACTAGATCGTTTGCTTAAGATTGTGCCAAAGTTTTCATTATGTCAATCTTATAAGTGCTATATTCAGTAGATAGCAACATTTTAACAATCTTATAAGTGCTATCTTCAGTAGATATCAACATTTCAATGATATGATATGAGGAGCTAGGCCTCTGTAGCAATTATATGCATTTCCTTCAGTATATAGCAACATTTAGAAATCTTATATATGGACTATCTTCAATAGATTTAACCATCTTTAGTAGAGAATAATATAATAACACACATTTATAGAGTGCTGTAAATCAAAAATACAACAATGTTCTTAAATCTACAAAAATATACTTACACAGAGTCAAATGCATATTTTAAACAAAAAACATGAGATATGAAATACAGTGTATGGCATTAAAATGCATTATGAAATGAAAGATCATGAACAAATACACAACATTTAGATATCCAAGTTAAATAAGTAGGTCTTAAGTCGCGACTTGAAGTCCTGAACTGAACCTGTCTGGCATATGTCCATTGGGAAAGTGTTCCATAATTTAGGACCCGCGATGGAGAAAGCTCTATCACCGAAGATAGCAACATTTTATCCATTTTATAAGTACTTTCTTCAATTGATGGCACCATTTAAATTTTACAATCTGATACGAGCTATCTTCATTAGATAATATCACTTTAACAGTCCGATATAATATATCTTCAGTAGATAGCAATATTTTTAACAATCTTATATAAGCTATCTTCAGTAGATAGTAATCTTAATCATAGCAATCTTATAAGTGCTATCTTTAGAAGATGGCAACATTTTAATGATCTAATTTCAGCTGTCTTGAGTTTATAAAACAAAAACAAATTAAGCAAAATAATTGCATTATAATAATAATAATAATAATAATAATATAACGTATTTATAAAGCGCAACATGTATAAAAACCTCAGAGTGCTGTACACAAAAATACACATAAAAGAAGGGAAAGGCAAAGAATATAACCGCAACATTGAGCATTGATCATGATGCACACAGAACGTAAAGTGATACAAAATAGAGAGTCCGATAGGATCATGAGAAAAGGTGAGTCTTGAGAGCACGTTTGAATGAAGAGACGGAAATTGCATTTTTAACAGTCAAAGGCAAATTATTCCATAACATAGGTGCCGCGATCGAAAAAGCTCTCATACCGTATGACGAAGTAGATGATCTAGGCACGTGGAGGCGGAATTGTGATGCCGAGCGTAAAACGTGATTTGCATTATGGTGTTGCAAAAGTTCACAGATATAAGATGGAGCAAGATCGTGCATGGCCTTGAAAGTCAGAAGAAGAATTTTGTAGATAATCCGTTTGTTGATGGGGAGCCAGTGGAGTCGACGAAGGTGAGGTGATATGTGTTCCTTTCATTTTACCCTACAAACAAGTCTTGCAGCAATGTTTTGCACGCGTTGCAGCTTGAGGATGTCCGAGTCTGGCAGTCCATACAACAAACTGTTGCAGCAGTCGAGTCTTGATGTTACAAAGGCATGGACAAGGCGCTCTGTAGTAGGCTGGTCTAGATATTGTCTTATGCTACCAATCTTTCTAACAGCATTATGGGCTGATTTGCAGATATTGTTGATGTGTAGAGACATTCGGAGCCCAGAATCGAAGACAACTCTGAGATTTCGGACATGGTCTTTTGGGATAATATCCCTGATAGCACACTGAAGTCGGCCCGACGTCGGGGAATGGTAGTCGACGTCGGGGAAAGGTCGGCGTCCTTATGTTGAAGTCGGCTGGACGTCGGGTGGACTGTTTGAAAAGGACGTCCACATTAAGACGTCATATGGACGTTGAGCCGACGTTGCAAAAATACACTGAAAGTCTCGTCGGGGTACTGACGTTTTGCCGACGTCGGAACTACCTCCAGCGATAGGTTAACTTGCTATACGTATTATTTTTTATAAAGACAAATATTCAATTATTCAAAATTGTAATAATTTTGTCGCCTACATAATTGAGAAAGATATAATTGTAATAAATAAATTACTGATGATTTAGATAATCATTGTTTTCATCTGCAACAATTTTAAGATCAATTTGATGATTGAATAAATATTATATTAACGAATTACGCGTATCAAATCATACACTCATTTTACCACGTGCAGTTGGTCCCCACGTTGCAAAAATACACTGAAAGTCTCGTCGGGGTACTGACGTTTTGCCGACGTCGGAACTACGTCCAACGATAGGTTAACTTGCTATACGTATTTTTTTTATACAGACAAATATTCAATAATTCAAAATTGTAATAATGTTGTCACCTACATAATTGAGAAAGATATAATTGTAATAAATAAATTACTGATGATTTAGATATAGATGTTTTCATCTGCAACAATTTTAAGTTCAAATTGATGATTGAATAAATATTAAAATTAACGAATTACGCGTATCAAATCATACACTCACTTTACCACGTGCAGTTGGTCGCCATTTTGTAGCACACGTTAGCGATACTTCGTGTTGTTCTCAAATGAATTGAAGGAATTATATGTCAATTCAGCGAAGATGATGGTATTTGATGGTAGATTTTGATGGGGAAATAATGCAGCATCGCAATATATTCAACACATGAAGTGCATTTTCCGATGTTGCATGGGATACCCGCGATTTCCGGTGTCGTGTTATATTCTATCAGAAATCGCGGATATGTCTTGTACATCGTGATTTTTCAGCATACGCCGACATTGCATGGTCACAGATGTTATTGGAATTGAATTGAAAGTCATCAGATAATGAATCGTGAGGAATAGCTGAGAATTATCCAAGGAGATGAGATTTGTTTCGTTACGTTTTGCATCAAAATAGATTCTGAATAGCTGGGAATAATTAAAAGAGATGAGATTTGTTACGGTATGGTACGTTTTCTTTTTCATTAAAAATAACTATAGCTAAAGTCGGCAGAACGGTCGGCAATTAGTCGGAGAATGGTTCAACTGACCATAGCTTAAGTCGGCCGATAGTCGGATAATGGTCGGGCCAATTTTTCAAAAATATCCATCATTAATTTGCGTGGAAAGAGTCAAGGTAGTTTGTTCAAAAACGAGATTTTACGTTACTCATATTGTGATAGTTTTGTGATAGTTGTTCATACTTTCCACGCGGAAGACGACTGCAGACGACAGTATGTCGTTTTTCCAGATTTGTTCCAAATAACAAAATGGGAAAATATGATTTTTTTTAGTATATTTGTAGTGTCGATTTATAGGTGTACATTTTCTTTTGTGTCAAAATAACTGTAGGAAACAAGTCGGCCCGAAGTCGGCAATAAGTCGGAAGTACGTCCAACGGACCGCGGCTTAGCGCTAGCGTAGCTTAAAACCGTAGGAAAATAGTCGGCCCGAAGTCGGCATTGAGTCGGAGGTACGTCCAACGGACCGCGGCCTGACGTTGCTTATATATGGTCGGGCCGACGGTGCATTGCAGTCGGCAGGTCAGCGTCAGCTGGAAGTCGGCCCGAGGTCGGCACAACCTCCATTGGACGTCGTCGGCCCGACGTAGGCCGCGTGAGCAGCCGACTGTAGAGCCAACGTCCGGCCGACTTCAACTGCCGACTATATCGCGACGTCGGGCCGACTTCAGTGTGCTATCAGGGATCAGTATGGCCAATTGACACAGAATTGAGGGGATCAGCGGTACGAAATCTGGAAGAAAAATGTATTATTTCAGTTTTGCCGTCATTTAGCGCAAGTTTGTTCATGATTGCCCATGACTTCACATCGTTCACACATTTCTCAATTTTGCTGATTGCAGTGCAGCCTTCATTTGGATGAAACATGATATATAACTGAGTGTCGTCTGCATACGAAACACTAGTTAAGCCATGCGAAGAAATTATGTCTTGGATTGGGGCACTATACATAATGAACTTGATTGGGCCAGCAACTGATCCTTGTGGAACACCACAGTTCAATATTACAGGATCTGACACTGAGTCTTTGATGACAACGCTCTGTGTTCGACCATCCAAATATGATGTAAACCACGAAAGGGCAGTGCCACAGATTCCATAGCGTTTAGACAATCGGTCAAGTAGAATATGGTGGTCGATTTGTGTCGAATGCCGCAGTCATGTCCAACAATATTAAAACAGATTCTTGATGTTGATCAATGGCGCGCAACAGGTCGTTGTTAATACGCAGTAGAGCAGTTTCGGTACTATGGAATGGACGGTATGCTGACTGCATCTTCGCGTGCAAGTGATTTTTGTCAAGGTACCCCTGCAGCTGCTTGACGGCGGCTCTTTCAGTGATTTTAAACAAAGCGGGCAGGTTAGAAATTGGGAGGTAGTTCCGAAGCTCTTCTGGATCAAGTGATGCCTTCTTGAGAAGAGGAAGTACACGTGCAGTCTTGAACCCACGAGGAACAGTGCCGGATTGAAGCGAGGCATTGACGATCTTCGTGATAGATGGAAGCAAAGTGCCCATACACTCCTTGAACACAGATGAGGGTAATGGATCCAGTGGACATGACTTAATCGGTGCAGACTTGATTATTTTGTTAACATCTTCTTCAAACAGCTCAACAAATTCACTAAAGGAAGAAGCACACGATTCATCTATGTTTTCAAATACTGTGTCAATCTGGATATTGTCAAGATCTTCCCTCAGTCTCTTTATTTTGCTGTCAAAGAACTCGGAAAAGCGGTTGGCAAGTTCACGAGGGCACTGATGAGTGGGTAAAACATGATCAGAAGAGGGCTTTGAAAGTCTGTCAATAACACGAAACAGTTCTTTGTGATTGGCTGACGAAACTTGTTCACTGTGATAAGTACTTTTCTCCTTGTCAAGAAGAACTTTATAAGCGTGACATTGTTCCTTGTAAACTTGTTTGTGCACGACTAGGTTACTTTTCTTCCACTGTCGTTCACAACGGCGCTTTTTTCGTTTGGCAACTCTCAGAGTGTCATTATACCAAGGTGCATGTGGTCGCAGGGTGATTTCACGTTCTTTCTCAGGAGCGTGTTGATTCAAGATCTCACGAAGGTTGGACTCATATTTATCGACAAGGTCGTTGGGATCTGAACAAGGGTGAAGAACAGTAGACGAAGAACTAACATCCTGCCGAAACCGATCCATGTCTATTTTACGGATATCGCGACACTTAATAGACTTCTTTGATGGTTTGGGGCGAGCCATGTCAAGGTAGCATTTGACAGCAAAGTGGTCTAATGGCCTATCGTCCCAAATTGATATACCACCAACAAGATTATCACTACTTCGCGAGATTACCAAGTCAATTATGCGATTGTTGCGTAAGTACCACAAGTAAAGGCTTAACTTAAATGCAAGTGTCTGGAATATTATGCCACTAGTAATATAACAGTGCCAGGTAGCAATATAATGATTTTCCTGCTTTCATACAAAAAATAAAAGCCAACAAAAACATGTGCAAGACCACCTGAGTAGTCAGGTAATACAAATTTGTATATATAAAGTTATATCACTGAAAGAGTAACGCTTGCATAACTTGGGTTTTTTCTTTAACTTACGTAAATGATTAAAATGTATTGCCCTAGCAAATTAAATTCTATCCTAAGGGCTTAACTTGTATCGTAAAAAGGTCTAAGCTATAGCTATACCCCATTCGATTTGAAGGAAGTGTGTGAAGGAAGAGTGCGTCATAGGTGTGTATTCACTGGTGTAGTGCATAGAATCTCAGGGTGCTCAGTGGTCATTTCAAGGAAGACATAGGGCGCATCCAAAAAATTGTGTAATGGTAATTGGGGTAGTTTTTCAAGCCAGGGCACATTATGTACGCTATGTGAATAGGGTAGAGCAAAATAAGCAAAATTAAGAAATAGGGTATACTTTTCATACAATGCTCTTACATATTTAGGGTCCATATTTAGGGTCCATATTTAGGGTCCATATTTAGGGTCCCTGTTCCATGGAATCATAGCTTCAATTTACGGCGCTATATATTTCTCAATTTATGTCCGTTGCAATCAATCATTTCCGGCATCCGTTCTTGTGCTTTTTTATTTTTAGACGAGTTACAAGAGTTCAAAATCAGGTAAAGTTCAGTACCTTGTTTTATTACTTATTAGGGAAAGGAAAATGGATTTGAATTGTGTCTTTTGGTTTAAAGTTAAACTATACAAATTACTTGTTTATGGTATTAAAATATGTTGACTACCTGTTTAGGGTAGGGAAATATGGATATTTATTTGCTTAGGGTATTTAAAATACTTGTGAGATAGGCTTTTAAAATACTGTCCATAATTGTTTAGGGTTCTTTTCACGTTAATGCAATTACTTATATATGATGCTTTTTGAAAGTCCTTGGACTGCGCCTGATACCCCCATGTAAATGACCACTGATCATCCCGAGGGTAGAATATAACCATTGCCAGGTCAACTGGTTCACACTAATTTTGTTACGAACCACTAATCACATTGATCATAACACAAAGCCTATGGCAGTATCATAATTCGGAACAGATGTTTGGGCCCAGGCTGGATCCAGTAACCATGAGTTACTAACATGTAGGCAACGAATTGCAAGACAAATCATTAAAAGAGTAACGCTTGTATAACTGTTGTTGTTTTTAATCAACTCTAAACCAAGTTTAGTATATTGCCCTAGCAAATCAGATTCTAGCCTAAGGGTAGAAATTGACTTGTACCATAAAGAGCTCTTAGCTATACAATGGTTATACTTTATTCTATCAATGAGTATTCCAATGATAGAAGGTCAGTGTCGGGATATGTCTTTGATATATCAGTGTTGTGACCAAGTCACTAAACATTGAGTCACAAGTGAAATCAAGTCAAGTCAAATCACAGACATATGTGATTCGAGTCATGTCAAGCCTCTCTCGATTTACCCAAGTCAAGTCAATCCAATGGATCAAGTCAAGTTAAGTCATGTGACTGGTTAGCTCAAGTCAAGTCAAGTTCAGGCCGCTGATTGTATTTGAGGCACATCTAGTCATGTTGAACATAAAACCATAAGACACCAGTGATTTATTGGACTATGCTTCAAATTTTAATTTCACATTGTAAAGTACCATATCAGCTTAATTTTCTTGCTTCACAGAGCTTGTCTCATGTTAAAAAAAAATTAAAAAGATACAACATTTCGCATAGCATTTTTTTACTAAAAAAAGCAATTAAAAAAAATTGCATTTCGCGTAACTTTTTTCAGGTTTCTTCTGAGACAAATGTGTAGTGTGTTTTTTGCCTAAGCAGATAATTGTGATATTTTATTATTACAAACGATTTGTCTAAATTTCCTAATTTGGATATAACCTATATTTATATCTATTAAAATCAAGTTTGTGTGAAATCTTAATTTCTTTACAATAAACCAACAAATGCTGTTTTTCTTTGACTGCAAATCAAGATGAATTCTCATTTGAAACACAAATGTAGTAGGCGTGTCACACCCGCTTTGATTTCGTAGGCAGGGTCAGATGGACAACTGTTTTGTTCCAGCAGTAGCTCAGTCGTTTGAATTATAAATTGTGACTAATTTAAGTCAGTGACAACACTGGAAATTTTGGCTTGTGTAATATTTCGCACTTTGCACATTTTGAACAATAAAGCTTGATTTTATTTTAATGTAAAAGCTGAATGTTTTTATTTTTGCGACTATGAGCTTCCTTACATAGACTTACATACAAAAAGAATATATTTGCACATTTTTATTTTCACACTTGCTGATTTTGGCGTGAAAAGCGCGAAAATGAATGTAGCGCGAACATTTCCAAGTTTACAGTACTCAATCTATAAAAGACTGAAAAGGTCTATTGGTTTCCATATTGACAAGCAGACGATGAACAGCAGGGATGATCGTCTCGTCTCTATTGAAATGTTGTATAAAGCTGTTACTATGTCCGTCTCGCTCGCACCAGTGCACGGCTTGCATGTTTGAAAAGCCAGGTAATAAATAGGGGTACTGATAGGCTGTTGGGACAACAACTTGTCACCTATACTGGATGTTGTGTTATATTTAAATATCATTAGTAAAAATGTGTCAGTGGAAATTTAAATCCTTCAAATATTTTGAGCGACTTAATTTGCATAAATTCACCGGCCCGATTTACCTAAAAAGTATTTCATTATATAACTGTTTCACTCAGTGTTTTATTAGACCTAAACTCTAACATGCATGCACTAGGGACAATGAATGCATGTTTTTAGATTGATACTATAGTTGATTCGCAGACATTGGCCGATTCACCATTTCAGTCAGAGGTAACAGAAGCAAAAGAGGGGAAGGCACTCGCCTTTTAATCGTAATATGCATGGTTAATACCTTGTCATCATCAGTGCCTGTACTATTGTGACGTATTCACCACTATGTAAAGATAGGGTGAACAACTATTATTAAACCTAGTGACTGGGAACTTGCGGCAAAATGATCTGCATTGACTTTGCCTGCAAACAGGTGTTGTCAATTGCCCGCATATTTTTGATAAAGAAGATGTGTTGTTATTCAGATAAATTGATAAAGGCATTCAGGTGTTCTCATAGCCAGAAATACATAAAGCAACGTTTATAATCCGTATCTATCTTAATTGGTTGATATAACTTTTTCTCCATATAGTAGGCCAAATGGTTTTGTGCCTGGTTTATACAAAAGATGATGATTGAATTAATTCGTGTTTTCTCACAAATGAATATGTAGAACGGGTATTTTTTAGTTTAATGTTTACTTTATGTCACGTGCATAATAAAAAAGGAAAATAATAAAAAGTGAAACTTGATGGCTCCACTAAATTATGAATAGGTTGACAAACATAACATTTTTCTTTTGAAAACCCTCTCGATGATGGTCAATTTTTTATTATTGTGGTGACCGCTTCCAAAGGGATAACATATTTCAAGCTGTTGGATTAAGTATTTGGTTGCCGTGATAAGTAAAGCTACATGATCAGCTATATTCACTATAGCCACACTATCTTGAATAGCATTTGATTGTGGAACGCAAATAATAACATCTATAAAAGTACCGCTGTTTCATCATTGGTCAAAATGGATTCCTCTAACGCCCAATGGACGAGGTCCAAAATCGAAACCAATACGCCAGAGTTTATGAATCTACTATAGTTTCTTGGAATGAGAGTGTAGAGTTATTTATTACTGTCAATAAGTTATTTCATGACAGCATTAGAGACTATATACGTAGCCTTTTATGATGATCAATTTTAATCTGAAACACACTTAGCTTCATTTGAAAATACCGGCTTAGCCATCCCTGTCATTTAAAAGTCACTGTTTGAAGCCATTTCAACTGTTTGTAGGTGGCACGTTATCCTTTCTTTTTTCAACTTTCATTTACAATATTGTATGGAACACACATCATTTTTAATGAAATATGTAAAAGCCTTTTGAAATGAATGTTGAATTGCCATTTATCATCATTTTATGATTTAAGCTAATCCCTATTATTATTTTTAAAAAAACATTAAACATTGCTTAAAACAATGTTATTTAAAAAAAAAAATCTATGATCGAGATTTAAAAATCTCGATCATAGATTTTTTTATTTTAAATAATGTTCATTTTTATTTTAGACCTACAACAGGATATAAAACAATTTCCCCAATGTTTCTCCACATTCCCAAATGGATACTGCCATCTTAGGAAGCACAGCACCTTTAAAATGTACATGTTATTATTAAAGAAGGACACTTTTCCCAGTAAACTATTCTATAATGCCACTGAATACAGTCCTCAAACAAGGTAACTAACCAGGTAATAAATATGCACGCTCATAGCTTGAAAAATATGTTTCCAACTTAAAAATATTAAATTACAATATTATGAAATAATTTCTCGTCTTCAATTAGAGACATTGTTCGTGAATTTCGGTCAACAATTAAGAATGCTACACCGAAAAGAGTGAAACAAAGTGCAGTTTTCATTTTGCACTTGGGTTTTGAACACGCATATGGGCTGCATTGATCGATTGAAGCATTCTCAATCCTCATCTTACTGTCGATCTGTGAGTTGTCGCCCCCTGTTAATCAATAATCTGCCTATTCTAAATCAAGGCTTCTTGTAGAAGAACCAAATGCTGATGTTGACATCCGAAACCACACCCACTATATAAGAATTCTGAATGTAGGCCCTATTGTAGTTTTTATATTGTGACGGGATCAAGCGGAACGAGTCGAATGTTGGAATATTGGTTTTGAGTTATAGGTAAAATGAAGTGACACATTATTTTGTTTTACCTTGTTTTCTCAGTTGGTAAATTGTTTGCATTTTAAACACTAGAAATTCAATTTTAGTGGGGTTTAGTCCATGCTGTAGCATTTTCCACCTGCTTTTAAATGATGGACATAATATCAAAATTGAAAACTGCCCACATGTGACTTATTTCGCTTGATCACGTCACACATATGTTTCTGTAGTTTTGAAGATTTTCTGTGCAGCGTCTTGAGGCTACTTACATTGTATGGTGCTCAATTATTATTATTATTATTTTATACCTAGTCATAGCTAACCTTATGAAACATTGTTATCTCACTTGTCAAATTAACATTTAGCAATAATGATGTCCAATTACCAGACCAGTTCATTCAGTTTCTTACATCCATTTATTAATTTTGACTTTAATATTAAGCATTTGTATAGCCTCTGCAAACAATTAGTATTGTGTATATTATGTCTATATATGGCGACAATCAATATTGCACAATCACTGGGTGGGCAAAAGGAAAACATTGGACATTTTTAAAAGCTAGAAGTCAAAGATTGATATTTTATAAAATTGTCCTACAATTCTACTGTTTGTCATTTGGTTTCTGTGTGGGTTTGCAAGACCTGTCTGCTGTCTTGTTAAAAAAAGAAAAAGTGTAGACTAACCCTGTCTTTCTTTGGATGGAATGTTTCAAATGGGATTTCATGGTGTTCAGGTTATATACCGTCGCTGTTCTGACATACCGGCACATCACTTTACTTAATTCTGTTGTGATGTGCCGGTATGTCAGAACAGCGACGATACATATCATGGGATCTTTTACTCTTATATTATATGATTGTGTCCTCTAAATGCAACTTTTTAAGTGGGGTCAAATTACATTTGTAAATATGCCACTGCTAAGTTACGGAGCAATATGTTTCTCAATTACTTCAAAATCAAGTGTTTGTTTGTTTGTTTGTTTACACGGTCGGTCCATACGGACACATGCTTGGGTCCTGAAGAGACCAGGCTCAAGCAAAATGCTCAGGCCAGGCTTAAAAAGCCTATATAAGCATGCTGGCTGAATGAAATGAAAGTTAGAAAAGATGGAAGAAAAGAATGAAGTAAAAAGAGCCACTTCCAACAAATAAAGTTAACAATTTTGCTGTCAGCCTTCAGACACGAGAAAAGAATAGTATTGATCCAATCTCATTGTGTTGGATATCTAGCAGCTTATTTTCTGGGTGGTTTTCTTGTTCGTAAATAAAATTCAATGGTTTTGGCATTGTGTTAACGCCGTTACAGTTTTTGGCTATGATCAGAATAGCAGAATATTCTTTACGATGAAAATCTAAAAAAAATATGTTGACGAATTCCCAAGATTGGAAGCAGACTTCTTTTATGATTAGCAAATGTTTAGCGATGTTTTTTATGAAAATTATGGCGAAGATAGATTCATGATCTACTCCGTGCAGGGAAAGCAATGCACAGATGCAACGCATGGGTGGTTTATTGTAAAAACAGGTTCTGACCAATGAATTTCTACTACAGCGATCACGCTACTCGTGTCTTTTTAGGTATGCGAGGCGGTGTGTCCATTGTTATTTCAATGCCTTCACTCGTCGCTGCCACTTGGTTCGGTTTTGGGCGGCATCAATGGCCGCATTAAATGATGAGAATAATATGCATTGGAGCAGTATTGTGTATATTATTGCATAAGGCAGCTTAATTGTTTCAATTCACATTATAGATGAGGTTCGACCAGAGGTTGGAATAAAATGGGATCCTTCGACAACTAGCGAATATACACCAGAAGACCGTACATCTTATTTTTGCTCATCACCCCTGCCCATCCAAGCACCAAAGATGGCTCTTCGATGAATTCACTATAATCACCGTGCTTTTTCAAACATATAGGTGCTATAAAACACACACAGTATCGGTTCTTAATGATTTTCCAATAGAGATTATCATCTCTGCACTAGAAAATCTTTCTGACCATAATCTAAATTCAAAGCTTTGAATTTCAAAAAAATTATATATGATTGGTCTCAAAATTTCACCAATTAAGGTCTGATATATTTACTTTTTTATCCCAAAATATGAAGCAGCTGTGTTCCTACTTTACCATTTATAAAGCACTCCAGTTTTTGGACCCATTTTGTTTTGGACACGCTGTAACTATCAAACTATCCTGTGTGAAGAAGAACAAGATGTTTAAATGTAAACTGCACTTTGTTTCATTCTTTTCGGTGTAGTGTTCTTAATTGCTCTAAACAGATCTTCATGTGTGATATCTCAAATGGAAAGGCAAAAATGTCTTTACAACTTTATAATTTACTTTTTTTAGGAGCTATAGTTTTGGAGTTATGAGCGTATTTATAACCTAGTAAGTTTCTTTTTGAGGACTGTACAGGGTGGTCCAAAAAAAACTATACCCAACTTTGGAGGCCATTTTCTCCTAGATAATAAAATATTTTAGTAATTTGGTTTGCATATTATTAAAGCATATATCGTTGAGCATTATTGGTGAAAATAGGGAACATATTACATTAATATTTTTTTAGATATTGCTATTTTTAGCGAGTATGTGTAAAAATGGCTTTTCCACGGGAGCTGTCAATGCATCAACATGTTTGAATATGATATGACACAATAATGTAATGACGCGATAGTCCTTTGACAAATGTTTTTGCGAGAGCTTTTATTTACACTAAAATGGATAAATAATGGATAAATAATACTTTTTAATATTAATGCAATATCTTCATTACATTATTGTGTCATATCATATTCAAACATGTTGATGCATTGACAGCTCCCGTGGAAAAGCCATTTTTACACATACTCGCTAAAAATAGCAATATCTCAAAAAATATTAATGTAATATCTTCCCTATTTTCACCAATAATGCTCAACGATATATGCTTTAATAATATGCAAATCGAATTACTAAAATATTTTATCATCTAGGAGAAAATGGCCTCCAAAGTTGGGTATAGTTTTTTTTGGACCACCCTGTATATGCTTCCCAACTCATGAATGACAGGAAAATCTGGGCCCAGTATGTTGCGATTGCTTCCTCCATTTCGTCCACAGACGACCAATGATGATGATGATATGTTCCCATCTTGTGAAGTGGTATTTTACTTCTTATTAAAAACTTTGAGATGAGGCTGTAAAGGCTGCAAGATTTACAAAGTACATATCCACATACCTTTTTATTGGCATTAATTAAACCCCTCAAAGAATAAAAACCTCTTATTAAAAATGTGGGGACAAAATATACACACAACCTAAAAGATGGGGTCCACTTTTGACTACTTTGTGTTCAAAATTAGTGGACGATATTTGACCCTGTTTTTAGGTTGTATGACCCCATTGGGTTAACACTTTCCACCCGGCTATTGGTTTTAACATATAAAAACAGATTTTCAGAAACCTTTCCCAATTTTCAAAGTCTATCTCAAGGATTGCTGAACCGATACGAGGCATGTTTGTACTTATTTCAATGCATTCACATGGTGATTCCAAATATAGTTATGAAATTTAAAAATTTTGACATTTTTTAAACAGTTTGAGACATTTTGGAATGTCGTCTGCAGACGCCTGCCGCGTGGAAAGTGTTAAGAGTGCATGTTAGGTTTTGCATCCTCTCATTTTATTATTTATTTTGTCGATAATTTTACATTTTTGTTTTTACAGAAATGCTATGGACAGCACCAGAAGTGCTACGTTCAGAAATGCCCCCGAAAGGTTCCCCTAAAGGAGATGTGTATTCATTTGGTATCATGATACATGAGGTACTCACCAGGAATCAGCCTTATTGTGAATCGGGTAAAGGCCCAAAAGGTGAGTCTTATGGGGTAGCATTCAGGGGGTGCAGTACTTGAGTGGATTGGGAGGGAGATGATAGGGTTCATGATACATGAAATTCTCACCAGGAATCAGCCTTATTGTGAATCGGGTAAAGGCCCAAAAGGTGAGTCTTATGAGGTAGCACCCAGGGGGTGCTGTACATGAGTGGTTTGGGAGGGAGAATATAGGGTTCATGATACATGACATTCTCACCAGGAATCAGCCTTATTGTGAATCGGGTAAAGGCCCAAAAGGTGAGCCTTATGGGGTAGCATTCAGGGGGTGCAGTACATGAGTGGATTGGGAGGGAGATGATAGGGTTCATGATACATGTGATACTCACCAGGAATCAGCCTTATTGTGAAACGGGTAAAGGGCCAAAAGGTGAGTCTTATGGGGTAGCACCAGGGGGTGCAGTACATGAGTGGATTGGGAGGGAGATGATAGGGTTCATGATACATGAGATACTCACCAGGAATCAGCCTTATTGTGAATTGGGTAAAGGCCCAAAAGGTGAGTCTTATGGGGTAGCACTCAGGGGGTGCAGTACATGAGTGGATTGGGAGGGAGATGATAGGGTTCATGATACATGTGATACTCACCACGAGGGACGATCGCCTATAGCTGCGTGCACTCTTTTTCCTGGTCAATGGACCGCGAACTCCCAAACGAATCACGTGAGGGCAGTATTTTATTTCAGGATGATCGCGTACCCAGTGACTTCATCAAGCTCTCTATGTTGGTTGATAAATGCATTTTATACCCGAGGATCGAGGTTATCTGTGTTTTTATTTATAGTTTCAATTTGTTCTAATATTTAACCAATAAATATCGAAAAAAGTAACAAAATCGGATGTAATTTGGGGGAGATATACCTTTTCATAAATGATGAAATTTTACGGACAAAATACTACATTTTCTTGATATTTCGAGCTCAAAATCATTTTATGCCCAAGAATGCCCAAAAATGTTATTGATGGAATCGCGAGTTTCGATGTTGCTCTACAATAAAATAGTAACACTGGATGGGGCAAACACGGGGAAAATAGTGTAATTTGATCGACATTTCATGTCTCTCTGACGGAGAACTTTATGATTTCACAATTTAGCCCTCCAAATTCTATAGAGAATTGCATAGGCTTTTTATGTTAAGATCAAATTCAATCTCAAATCACTAACAGCCCGATTTGTGTTTCAATAATTAAATGTCTTTTTCTTTTAGTTTCTTTTGGTTAATATAATAAATATAACACATTATCATGATAGAAATTTACGAAAATAATAATAAAGGTGAAGTTATTTAGACTCGTTTAACGTGGCATACTGTGTGTGTACGGCCTATGCAGTTACACAGTAGTTGATTTTCACGCGTCAAGTAGTATCGATTTCCAATTGTATACAAAGGAAATGCATGTTCAAGTGATTGCGTAGGGCCTCAGAATCGATAGTTAATTTGGTAAATAAGTTGTTCAGTGTGAGTAATTTATTGATAATACAAAACTGTCAAATGAGGGCGTAGCGAACAAGATGCCCAATCAGTCCCTCGTGTCACCAGGAATCAGTCTTATTGTGAAACGGGTAAAGGGCCAAAAGGTGAGTCTTATGGGGTAGCACCAGGGGGTGCAGTACATGAGTGGATTGGGAGGGAGATGATAGGGTTCATGATACATGAGATACTCACCAGGAATCAGCCTTATTGTGAATCGGGTAAAGGCCCAAAAGGTGAGTCTTATAGGGTAGCACCCAGGGGGTGCAGTACATGAGTGGATTGGGAGTGAGATGATAGGGTTCATGATACATGAGATACTCACCAGGAATCAGCCCTATTGTGAAATGGGTAAAGGCCTAAAAGGTAAGTCTTGCTTCAATTGATCAATGCGGCCCATTCACATACCTGTCACAGTATCCTGAATGTTCAAACCTGAGTGTGAAAACAAAAATTGCACTTTGTCTCTTTCTTTTTAGTGTAGTGTTTTTAATTGTTATCCGATCGCCGTGGACAATATTTCAAATTAAAGAGAAGAAATTAATCCAAAATTGTGTAATTATATTTTTAAATTGGAACAATATTTGTAGAGTTACTCTTCTTGAGCACTATATGCAGCGAGACGTAAACTGGTAGGCTAACAAGGTAATTGACAATGAGGAAGAATGTATTAACCCTAACTCCCCTGAATGCTAAAAAATGCTAATCCTAAGTCCCTCTCCAAACGCATGCGCCGTCGGTTTTCGATGACGTAGTCAACCGAGCCTATATAGTGAGCGCAGTATACTGCACAAATGTGTAGCTGAGGGCCGTTGCTTAGTGGGTGGGACGTGGAGCTTGAGAATGGAGGGTCCCCGGATCGAATCCCGGCAGGTTCACTGAGATTTAGTTGGTGTTTTTTCCTCGAAAATTGTGATCCCGGTCAAAAACCCTAAACCAGGGTTAGGGTTAAGAGCTAAGAGGTTGATAAAAGAAGGCTGATGGCAACTACATGTTGAGTAATCTCAACGTCTGAAACATACCAAACTTCTGTTTCCTGCAGTTCTAAAAACAACTAGCTTTCTATGGTTCAAATAGTGGATTACAACTGAGAAATCTGACTGACCAAGTTATGATGTAACATTAGTATGCAAATAATATACCCATTGTTTTCACCCTTAGGTGACAAAATTAAACACCTGTGGGTGGACGGCCGGACCTTTCAGGCTGGATCTGTCAGTCAAGCTCCCCCCTCCCCACCCCCCCCCCCCCCCCCCCCCCCTTCGGACACAAACAGTCACAGAAATCTGAAGAAGTTTGACATTTTTGGACGAACTAAAACTAAAAAGAATTTAAAAAAATCTGAAATTTAGTATTTATTTCATTCCACCCCCCCCCCCCCACCGATTTTTAAAAGATAGGCTGGTCGGACAGGGTCTTTTGGGGTGTTGTCTTATCATTGGTTTTGATGGACATAATGTCATTCGTAATTGTAACTCTTACAAATCAAATATTTTTCCAGCAATCATACGAGATGTAATGAAGAGAAAGGAGCCACCCTATCGTCCTCCGATAGCTGAATTACTAGAGTTAAATGAAGAGGACACCGGTGTACTCAAATATTTGGTAGATCTCATGAAGCAATGTTGGGAGGAATTACCAGAAGACAGACCAGATTTCAACACAATCAATGTCAAATTAAAAAATCTACAAAAAGGAAGGTATGTGTAATAAACTTCAAGAATACAGGTATTGTTTTAGACCGTACCTGTGTTATATATTGTCTGACGTTAGTATTATTTAAAGTGAGGAGTTGTTCTACTAAATAAATAATAATACCAAACGCATTTATGTCAGACAATATAACACAGGTGCAGTCTATAAAAACAATACCTTATTTGAATTCTTAAACAGTTATACTTTAAACATTTTTCTGTTAATATCAGTATCTTTTATTGGCCACATTTGTCAACTTTTACCCTGTTAGTATCATATAACCTTCCAACATTCCATACAGTTCCGTGCGGTGAGTAAGCGCAGAAGTGGGCTTTATGGAAGAAAACCATTAGCAACAATGCACTGCACGAGGGTGTTCACACAAATGAATTTCACCTACCTGATGTATATGTGACCCGTCACATCAAAATGGACATGCTGGAGACCCAAGTCAATTCCGAGTTATTGGTATGACTTGAAAGAGTGCATTTTAATAATATTGAGATTTCTTTGTGTACAAATCCAAGGAGTGAAAGATGACAGTGAGTAACATCTTTCACTTTCCTTGGATTTGTACACAAAGAAATCTCAATATTATTTCTACAAACAATCCAGATGAACTTATTCAACGATTTGAGTATATTTTAAGCTTTGAAATGATACCATGTTGAAGATAATCACAAGATATGAATTGAAGAAGCATATTACTTTCTATTATTTTCTTTATATTTCACCAAATATATTGACCTCTATTTCAAAGCTGTGTTTGCTGGCAACATGTCCTTTTTGATGTGATTGGCCACATATGTGATGCGATCTGACAAAACCCGTCGGATGTCGCAAAATGTGAACTAGGGATTATGGGTAAAATAAAAATAATAAAAAATAAAAAAAACTTCTTTTTTTTAAAGATTTTTTTAAAGAAAATTAGTTTCCATTACTATGTGTCATCATCTTTCATGAAATTTCACCTTCAAAAACTTACTTAAGTCACTTTTATTATTAACCTTATAATGTTATTATATTGAATTATGTATCTTTTTTGGCCTGTTTTCATGATGTTTTGTAGCTTTTGATGACATCACACTCATCATTCACTCATAACTTTTTTTGTAGTGATCGTAGAAAACTGATCGAAACAGTTCTGTAATCAGCACAGTTTTAGCTTTCCTATGATATAAATATCTCCGATATGAAAAATGCCACCATGTGGCGGGTTTTCACAGATCGCATCACATATTGTCTCATATAAATGTTTTTGATTTCTCTGAGAACCTATGGGGACCTGCTTAAACTTTCTTAACTGTTTAAGTTTTTGTTCTTAATTTATGGAACTGTGTGTGTGATATGAGAACAAGGTGTCTCTCACAGAAAGTGTCAAGCTTAATTGGGAACATTTCAATATAGGCATTGGAAAAAGAAATTGAAACCTTTTATCATTTTGCTCTATAACTTGCTTTTCATTCAATCCTGTCCATCATAAGGAGTGACATGAACGTGATGGACAACATGTTATCCAAGATGGAGAAATACACAGAGAATCTTGAGAAGGTGGTCACTGAGAGGACAGGACAACTACTGGAAGAAAAAGCCAAGACTGATGGACTGCTGTATAGAATGCTCCCACCGTGAGTCAACTTAGGCCTAAAAAAAGAAGAAGGTTTGATTGGCGTAACCCGACCGACCCTAAATACACCGCCGACCCTGAATATTTTTTTATTATTTTGAGAGGAAAAAAATAAAAATAATATATAGACTCGGACAAACTGGCGAGAATTAAATTAACAAAGACCTTAAAAAAAAAAATATATATATATAATATTTATAAAAATTGAACAAAGTATTAAAGTTTTTGACTGTTTGCTTTCATTTTCGGCTATTTTAAGTCCCCATCGAAATGATATATTGTTGAATTTTTGCCGTCTCTTCATTTGTGTGTACTGCTGTCTTTTAAGTGTTCAAAAGTAGGTGATTTAAAAAAATCAATAAAAAAAAAAATCCCGACCGACCTACCCTATTTTCTTTGGTCATGTTACGCCAATCAAACCTCTTTTTTTTTAGGCCTTAGTTCAGTTAGGTTCATTGAGTCAGTAACATGTTTATTCAATATGGAGAAATACACAGACAATCTTTAAAAGGTCATGTCTGAGAGGACGAGACACTGGAAGAAAAAGTCAAGACAGAGGGTATTTTGGCATATGCACAAGTACAGGGTTTCAACAACAAAAACAACTATACATTTTAAACCTCTTGTCGCTGGTAAAATAAATTGTAATATAACAATGGAAACAAAAATTTAGATGAAAATATTGTAGAATGATTTTGGTACCAAATATACAAATACAGCTATTCATTGCTTATATTGAAAAAGATGTCTGACCTTTAAAATCACACTTTTTTTAGTAAAAGTATGCCCTGTACTTAACAATGTTATGCTCCTCAAATTCTAGAATTTTGTGTCAGAAAACCAATATTACTGACAAAGATTGTCTAAATTTCTCTAATTTACATAAATTACTGTGATTAATTGTTGCTATAGATTGCTGAGCCAGCCATGTTTATTTGACACAATTATGTTGAAATTATGTGGCGTCAATTTGGTTCATTTGTGTGTGACACTTTAATCATGCTATTCATCATTTATGTACCAGAGGGGGGCTTTACGCCCCCAGGAATTATTCTAAATTATGTAAATTCAGCACAATTTGGCACAATTTTAACATTTCATCCCTCCCTTGCCATCTCCCCTGGGTATTGATTTATCCTGGATATTGATCCTAGCTCCCCACGTTGACTGGTTTCCGGAAACTGGTCTGGTTATTAAATCCTCATGGACCTGAACTATATTGCAGGAGTGAGTTTTATGCATGCTGTCGTCAAATTATCATACCCACCAGGTTAGGAAACCCTAGAGCCTGGCCACTATGCTTACACTAGATTAACTGTCTGGCAAAGTTGTTGATCAAAGATCATTAATGAGTTAATACAAGCATCAAATTTCTTGCGCATTGCTAATCCCTATACTTCTTTTACAAAAAGAATTTTTGTGTAAATTTGAATGTTTCAAAAAGTGTTTTCGGGAGAATTCACCGAAATCTTTTTTGAAAAAAAAGAAAAAAAGAAGTTACAATTAGAGCATCTGTTAGGGATAAAGCATTTGTTCTCTCAATGTCTTTCATGATGGTGATTTTTACAAATCATGTTATTGCTTTACAAGTGATGCCAAACAGAAAGAAGAATGGTAACACTGCAAAAACAACCAGGTACAATTGCATATACTTCATCATGTATTGTACTTCCTTCAATCTGCAGAAATCTAAATCAAAAGATAACGCATGCCTCAAAACCAGGGCTGGAATTTCAGATTTTTTAACTAGCCAGTTGGGCAGATAACTCAATAAAATACCTGTCTAACAGAAATTTCACCAGCCAGTGTAACTCCCTCCCACCAGCCAGTGTAACTCCCTTACACTGTGAGTTTCAAAAACATTACCCGCCAGTTGGGCGGGTACTTTTGTGTCTTCACCCCTAAAAACTTGATTGATTTCTTTTTCTGTGAATTTTCCCTTCTTTTCCCTCAAATCTCATAAAATATTTCATTATTTGATTTCTTTTCAGAGCTGTAGCTGACTCTCTCAAGAAGGGTGAACCATACCTGGGGGAATACTATGATCATGTCACATTATACTTCAGCGATATTGTAGGATTTACATCAATATCAGCAGAGAGTTCACCGTTACAAGTGGTTGACTTACTCAATGATTTGTACACATGTTTTGATGCGGTCATAGAAAAGTTTGATGTCTATAAGGTAAGGAAGTTGAGGAATTTTTAAACTTTGAACAAAAAATGGTGCCTGACTATGTGGGGGAGTGTACGGGGACGTACAAACTATGCCCCCGCTAGCCGGGGCGTGTAGCGGGGATGTACGCTTAAGGTACACAAATGTACACCCGGGCGCAATTTGTACGTCCAGGCCCTAATCCCCGCACCCGGGGATGCAATTGATAAGTGCATAAGGTAATAGATTTAGGAGAATTATTTTATTCATGGGATATCCTCTTCCACCTCAGCTCCACCTCCTCAACATCTGCCTCATCCTCCTCTGCTGTAGAATAGGTGAACACAAGTGATTGAAACTCATGTGATAACCTTAAGAAGATACCTTTTTATGATCAAATAATGAATTAGTTTAAAAACATTCTGCATAATAACTTAATAAGAGGAGAAAAAACTACGAAAGGCAGTTAGTGTAATTATGATTGCCACAATGTGGGTAAGTCCTATTTCAATATTTGTGGGTTTTTAACCTCAGTATATAATGTGCAACTGTGATTGACCAGCAAAGTTGGTCACTGGTCAAGTCATGATAAAAGAGCTTTCAGGTGGTCAACAAAATACACATCAAGTTAAGCTAAGCTCACCAATGTTGGACTAGTGTCATTTTGTAAACCTATCATTTTTTCTTGTTTTACAGGTAGAGACCATTGGCGATGCTTACATGGTATCAAGTGGCTTACCCCGACGTAACGGTAATCAGCACGCCCCACAGATAGCCAAGATGTCACTTGCAATGGTGGAAGCTAGTATGACGTTTAGGATCAGGCATTTGCCGGAGAGAGAATGCCAGATTAGGATTGGTATCAATTCAGGTAAATGGGCAAAACCTTTTGGGCCCTTCAGCATGTATAAAGTAAACTGTTCAATGGTTATGCATAGGAAATGGTGCTTTATACATGTTCAGTAGCAAGAGCACTTACAAGGTTTTAACAGAAGTGTTTTGGGCCCTTGAACATATTTAGAGTCCCAAAGGTTATACATAGCAAGTATTATTAGTTATCCCCTGCATGTTTACACAATACGGAAACATACCTATGGTTAAGCATGTCATATCACATGAAGCAATAGGTATTTTTCCGTATTGTGTGAACATGCAGGGGAAAACAAATTTATCATTTAGTCAACAAGCTCCCCAAAGAAAAAAGGTATTTAAACACTCGTGGAGAACGAAACTCCCTCCAAACAGCGCCTAATTCACTTCCCTCCCTCGAAGTCAGGCTTTGTGCCGTCACGGCTGTCTATATTATTAAATCACAGAGCTAAAAACACAATCGGCTTTGTTGCTTACATGTAATGAATATTTCGGCATAGATTCAACCTTTTTGCGGTCTATTTTGGCCTCAGAATGTATCAAAAATCGTCTCTCAGTTACGTTTAAATCATCCGCCATTTTATTTGTTTATATTTATGTGACGTAACAATCGTCGCCTAATTGATAATTTGTCTTTTCAGGTCCAGTGGCAGCAGGTGTAGTAGGCCTGACCATGCCTCGTTTTTGTTTGTTCGGGGATACAGTCAACACAGCATCACGTATGGAATCTAATGGATTACCATCTAGGATACATGTCAGCCTGACCACTGCACAATTATTGATAGAGATGGGTGGATTTATGCTAGAAGTCAGGGGACAAATGAAAATCAAGGTAGGACTTAGATATAGTTGTTGCCAGAGAAGTTCAGCAGTGGCCCTCATGTATGTGCCGAATGATGAGCGTGTGGGTGGTAACATTCTTGACGCCCTAGATACAATGGGCCAATCAGATTCTCGTGTTAGTCTACTCAAAGTCGTGCTATTCTATTCCACCAATGGAAACTGCACTTCTGTGCTTACGCTTAGTACACGATCGTAACAGAAAATGTGCTGAACTTCTTTGCTGCTGACTAGGCTATGTACCAATGTGATACCCATGTGATGACCATGTGATACCCATGTGATACCCATGTGATGACCATGTGTATCAACATTTGTGTCGATACCGACCAACTTTAAAATACGATACCGACCAACTTCAAAATGTATAGAGCTGGCGGTAAAATGTAAAGGTACCCGAATCACTTTTATCTCACAGTTTTTGTTACTGAAATACCGCAAAATACATGAGGAAGACAATCTCTCACCAATACCAGCGAAATCCACACTGGGTATTAAAGACATCGGTATAAACATGTTTGTTTTCCTGTTGATGACCTATGAGTCATCAAACTGGTGCCAAATGCACCCGGCTATCAAAAAACATTTGGAACCGATTGAATATTTTCAGAAAACTTCAATTTGAAATTGTCCATGGCCAATGTGTAGAGTGCTTATTGCTAGATACCGTTAGAGATTACTTTGATACAGGTAATGATCAACAGGATGTATTCATCATAATTCATATGCTTTTTTGATCAAATTCACCTTGTTTTTACAGGATTTGATGAATTCAACGTATCAGTTTGGAAATACTTAAAGGAGGTGTCCAGCAAGCAGAACATAGTCCATTATATATTAGAAAAGAAATTATCGAGCCTTAATCGCGTAATTACATTGAACAAAACATTATACTTATCATAAAAACGGAATTAAAACTGCCATCTCTCAACATGCCATGCATTTAAAAAAAATTGCGGTGATTTAAAGACCCGATTTCAATGATGTCACGGTTATTGGTGCTCAAATTAGTGCATTGTATAACAGTACTTCATTGATACCGGGTCTTTCGATCACAGCACAATTTTTTTAAATGGCATGTTGAGAGATGGCAGTGTTTATTCGTTATTATGTTTTGTTATATATAACTACGCGATTTATGTTCGATAATTACTTTTCTAACATACAATGCATAATGTTGTGCTTGCTGGACAACTCCTTAGGATGAGTAAGGGGAAATATGATAATCAGTGTACGATAAAGATCACAAGATTAGCTCAATTGTTTAGATAGAAAAGTGGCTAGAATCTCAATCAAGAGATATTTGTATTAACATGTTTGCACTTGTAACAGATTTTAGTAGGCTATAAGCAGGGTTATCCAAAGTGGACTAATTCATATTGAAGTTGAGAATATATATTTTTCAATTGATAGCTATTGATGTCATCTGAAGAATTGCTACTCAAGTTTCATGCTGACTGAAGATTGTAGTTAGGCCCCCCAAAACAGTGTTTGCTTGTCCTTGTCTGACCGACCGTCTCCTTTGGTCCCGACCGTGACGTTTTTTAACCTTTTTTTCTTCTTTTTTCCCCCCAAAAAACAACAACAAAAAACACCCTTTTTTCGTTGGTGAAAAAAAAAATGATAAAAATGGAAGAAAAACATGTTTTGAAACACCACCTTTTTTAACATTGAGATATTTGTCTTTTGCATATGTAATGTTATTTGTAAGTGTTCATATTGATACGTGATACAGGATTTTTTTTTGATTTTTTAAATCCGACCTACCAACCCAACTTTTTTTTTTGCATCTATGGACAAGCAAACCATTTATTTTTTTGGGCCTTAGCATGAAACTTGAGTAGCAACTATTCTGTTTGAGTTGACTTTCATTTATTCAAGCTCTGCTGCATAGCATTGAGCACTCTTTTTACATGAAGATAGCCAGGCTCAAAGAGCCTTACCTACAAGTTTATTTGTCAATCAGTTGACCAACAAACAAACAAATTTCTGTTCTACGGGCATGACTAACCCACCCCCCCCCCCCCTCCGCCTTTCCCCAATTGTCAGTGTGTTTTGGTTTTTTTTATTGTTGACTGTTTGACATTTTTTTGCAATTTTTGCAATTTTTTGACAATTTCGAAATTGCAAAAGAATTATTGTGTTTTTTGGGGTCGCGTCATTTTATTTGTTATTTTGCTTTGCACTTACAGGGTAAAGGATTGATGAACACCTACTGGTTACTAGGCCTTGATGACGGCAGTGAATCAACAAACGTGTCACAACCACCAATACTTGCAAAATCTAGTGAAAAGAAAATGTAAGTAGAAAAAACAAAAAACTCCAATGCACTTCAATAAACAACCCATTTTAATAAAGAATTATTTAATGAAATCTAAATTATTCTGGTTTGCTTATAGCGATAAAGCCCAGCGCATTGATTTTTGGGATGCTCAAGTGGGTGTTTGCAACCACTCTGCTATTCAGGTTTGGTGTTTACTGGCCCGCGAATTACCTTTGTTCAGAGGTCAGTGTTGCTACTTTGCTGTTCTCACTGTGTCCCACTCTCTCTCATATTGCGTTTTGTCAGCATGCCATACGGATGTCTAAAAATGTTCCCACCCACCCACCCTGTATACATTGGGGGAGTTCATAGTTATGGGCTGGTTAAGTATTCGATATCGGGTTGGCACGAGATAGTTAGCACCTGGAGTCAATTACTATGTTTCTCTTTCTCTACATAGATAGAGTTTTTGAGTTTTACGCAGCCGGCTACTATCGTCTTGAATTCTTAATCTTGGGTAAGAAACTGTGTGGGTCGCCCTAGGTCAAGTTAAGGATGTTGTGGGCAGGTTGGTATACATTTGGGGCTACAACATCGCTGCCTGGTGAAGTTAAATAAAGTCAATTCAGGTGTATTGGAAAAAATTCCCCTTTGCCAATTTTTCCGTTGGAAGGGATGGGTTTTTCGCGTTCGCTGCCTTGGAATTTTTGATACACATTTGATCTTATTTACTAAGAAGTTTAGTGCAAATAGATGCATGGTTAATATAGTGTTAAGGCACACCACAAAATGTTATAGAAGTATGGTGTTGTCAATTCAGGTGTATTGGAAAAAATTTCCCTTTGCCAATTTTTCCGTTGGGAGGGATGGGTTTTTCGCGTTCGCTGCCTTGGAATTTTTGATACACATTTGATCTTATTTACTAAGAAGTTTAGTGCAAATAGATGCATGGTTAATATAGTGTTAAGGCACACCACAAAATGTTATAGAAGTATGGTGTTGAATTTGACAAATTGGTTAACCTTTTCAGATTGCCCTTCTGAGAGGCGGTTTTTTCTTGTCCTGATGCCGTCATATATAAATATATGTTTTTTCCAATCATTTGTCTGACACAAATTGCAGTAAAGATTATATCCCTTAAATGGTCTGAAATTGGGATAATTACTGACTACGTGTACGTTGAACTCATAAGTGTTGTTAAGAACTCTAAAGAAAATAGACACGAGTTAACAACATAAATGCCTTAAAAGGTCATTTACTTCATATTTACACGAGAGCCCAAAATATCATTGATATTAATAATTTTGTGGTTCAACAGCGCCAGAGAAGCTGGTAGCTTATTGTGTGTGAATTTATAATTTGTTTGGGCAAATAAAATGTCCCATTGGTATGCTGTCAATTGCACGCATCACCTACGCTTTGTGTCGCGTGCTCTCTTTTCTTTTGGTTTAGAGTCTGTAGGCAACGGGCAAACATATGGCTCAGGTTGGTCGGTAAGTTGTTTTTTGATGTGTTTTTTTAAAAATCAACAATTTTCTCCTTGATGACATCAGTAAATCAACAAGGTGTCACAGCCACCTGTACTTGCACAATCTAGTGAAAAGAATTGAAGTGTATGTAGCAGGCAGGGGTGAAACTTGACTTGCCGATCGGAAACTACGTCATCCTTCAACTTTCTTGGGCTGATAGCTAGATGGTGTTGTGGCCTTGTTTTCGTCTACTTATGTATTGACTTAACTGAAGTTTGCACGAAAATGTTGGAAAAATGCCCGAAAATTGCACTGTAGTTTCGAAATTATGATAACACTTACATGCTGGAGGGTTTTTACAAGCCTGATATATGAGTAATTCACGTTTATTTGTTTGTTTTATACATATTGAATTCGTTTGTCACTTTCCTTAACGCCATTACTGTCGCTGTTTGTGTCAGACGGACTTGATGCAAGTCTACATATATTCCTCGCATATTTTCGGTACGCTGTTGATGAATCAGCACTCACGTTTGGTTCTTGTCTTGATGGCGCTATTGTACTGACGTCAAAAGACATCCTGATCCAGCCTGAACTCTCTGAGCTCATTATCAACATTTAAGAAAATATGACAAGTTTTTTACGTATGCATGGTATAGAAGTTTCCCATCCCAAAATTAAAAGTATCCTTATTATAAGTGGTAAAAGCAGGAAACTCATGCACATGGACATAGACCATTTCAAATCATTATCGAAAGCACTTTGATGTAGACCATTTCAAATAATTATCGAAAGCACTTGGATATAGACCATTTCAAATCATGATCGAAAGCACTTGGACATATACCATTTCAAATCATTATCGAAAGCACTTTGATGTAGACCATTTCAAATAATTATCGAAAGCACTTGGATATAGACCATTTCAAATCATTATTGAAAGCACTTTGATGTAGACCATTTCAAATCATGATCGAAAGCACTTGGACATAGACCATTTCAAATCATTATAGAAAGCACTTGGATATAGACCATTTCAAATCATTATCGAAAGCACTTTGATGTAGACCATTTCAAATCATTATCGAAAGCACTTGGATATAGACCATTTCAAATCATGATCGAAAGCACTTGGACATAGACCATTTCAAATAATTATCGAAAGCACTTGGATATAGACCATTTCAAATCATTATTGAAAGCACTTTGATGTAGACCATTTCAAATCATGATCGAAAGCACTTGGACATAGACCATTTCAAATCATTATAGAAAGCACTTGGATATAGACCATTTCAAATCATTATCGAAAGCACTTTGATTTGGACCATTTCAAATCATTATCGAAAGCACTTTGATATAGACCATTTCAAATCATGAACGAAAGCACTTTGATATAGACCATTTCAAATCATGATCGAAAGCACTTGGATATAGACCATTTCAAATCATTATCGAAAGCACTTTGATATAGACCATTTCTAATCATGATTGAAAGCACTTGGACATAGACCATTTCAAATCATTATCGAAAGCACTTGGATATAGACCATTTCAAATTATGAACGAAAGCACTTGGATATAGACCATTTCAAATCATGAACGAAAGCACTTGGATATAGACCATTTCAAATTATGAACGAAAGCACTTGGATATAGACCATTTCAAATCATTATCGAAAGCACTAGGACATAGACCATTTCAAATCATTATCGAAAGCACTAGGACATAGACCATTTCAAATTATGAACGAAAGCACTTGGATATAGACCATTTCAAATTATGAACGAAAGCACTTGGATATAGACCATTTCAAATCATGAACGAAAGCACTTGGACATAGACCATTTCAAATTATGAACGAAAGCACTTGGATATAGACCATTTCAAATCATGAACGAAAGCACTTGGATATAGACCATTTCAAATCATGATCGAAAGCACTTGGATATAGACCATTTCAAATCATGCTTGAAAGCACTTGGACATAGACCATTTCAAATCATTATCGAAAGCACTAGGACATAGACCATTTCAAATTATGAACGAAAACACTTGGATATAGACCATTTCAAATCATGAACGAAAGCACTTGGATATAGACCATTTCAAATCATGAACGAAAGCACTTGGATATAGACCATTTCAAATCATGATCGAAAGCACTTGGATATAGACCATTTCAAATTATGATTGAAAGCACGTTGATATAGACCATTTCAAATCATTATCGAAAGCACTTGGATATAGACCATTTCAAATTATGATTGAAAGCACTTGGACATAGACCATTTCAAATCATGATTGAAAGCACTTTGATATAGACCATTTCAAATCATGATTGAAAGCACTTTGATATAGACCATTTCAAATTATGATTGAAAGCACTTTGATATAGACCATTTCAAATCATTATCGAAAGCACTTGGATATAGACCATTTCAAATCATTATCGAAAGCACTTGGATATATACCATTTCAAATCATTATCGAAAGCACTTTGATATAGACCATTTCTAATCATGATTGAAAGCACTTGGACATAGACCATTTCAAATCATTATCGAAAGCACTTGGATATAGACCATTTCAAATCATGAACGAAAGCACTTGGATATAGACCATTTCAAATCATGATCGAAAGTGCTTGGATATAGACCATTTCAAATCATGATCGAAAGCACTTGGACATAGACCATTTCAAATCATTATCGAAAGCTCTTGGATATAGACCATTTCAAATCATGATCGAAAGCACTTGGACATAGACCATTTCAAATCATTATTGAAAGCACTTGGACATAGACCATTTCAAATCATTATTGAAAGCACTTGGATATAGACCATTTCAAATCATTATCGAAAGCACTTGGATATAGACCATTTCAAATCATGAACGAAAGCACTTGGATATAGACCATTTCAAATCATGAACGAAAGCACTTGGACATAGACCATTTCAAATCATTATCGAAAGCACTTGGATATAGACCTTTTCAAATCAAGATTGAAAAAGAGTTGGAAACTTCGCATGCACTAGGTTTTGTGACTTGACGAGATACTACGCAAGCATACAAATAGGTTCACAGACAATAATCCAAAATTTAGATTTTCTTTTACCTGGGTATAGCTACCGTTTGGACTCAAATTGTGGCTTGAATGATGGCATTGGGGGGGGGGGGGGTACTGACTTTGGAAAAGGGTATAGGAATGTGCCGCGCTGAAGACCCCCCTTTTTCACCCTCTGCTGCTAGCTCTTATGACCCCCCTTTTGAGCCTGCATCAGTTCTTAAGACCCCAATTTAATTGAAAATTCAAAAATCGCGAAATTTTGCGTTCCAAAGTCCCAATTCTTTGAATATTTTGCGTTCTAAACCGATTTTTGAAAAATCAGTTCCTAAGACCCTATTTTTCTTCATAAAATCCAGTTCAGTTCTGTAGCCCCCCCCCCCCCTTTTTGAGACCCTGGGTGGCACACCCCTACCAAAAAAAAGTTGAGTGCCCCCCCCCCCCCCCCCCCCCGGGATGGCATATGGTCTTTGTGACACATTTCCACATGGCCATACCTTATTTCTATGTGGCTGTTCACTATCCCTAAAGATCGCGTTTTAACAAATATTTATGAATGCAGGATTTATACATCCGACAATAGACATATTTTACGAACTTTTCTGTAAAAAAAAAAAATCAACAAAATCTTACACAGATTTAAAAATAACACTATTACATTTGTTTCATAGGCGCATTTGGAGTCGGGTGCGCATGCATGTTTTGGAGGTGGTCCGTGATGGCGCCAACATTTACGAGTCATCATGCAAGCCATCAGTCCGAGGGTTTAGTGCAACAAAGGGCTATCTGCAATGGCTGCCATTTGTTAGATTGTGTTTTCATAAAGGCATATCTTTAAAACATTCTTGATATATAACATGTGGCAGCTATTGCAGATAGCCCTTTGTTGCACTAACCCTCGAGTCATATTTTCGGAAAACTTTTATTTGAAATGGTCTATATATTTGCAACTCGTCCATTAGGACCAGGTTAATGAAGATCACTTTTGGTCATTTTTTGTAAGCTGAAAAAGACATGGAGTATGATTTAGCCGCAGGCATTTTTGCCAATTCCATCATAATAGTTGTCTGCAGGGTCAGTCCTTTACTGGAAATAAACTCCTCCACAAAAGTTTGGAAATTTCTTTTTATTGCAATTTTTAAAAAAGTTTTTGTGAGTTCAAAAATGTGGAAACATTAGAAATTAACAAATTTGTACTAATATTTGTTGATGACAAATCCTATACTATATATTTTCCAAATAATTTTCAATAAATCTATGTTTATGTTTCTGTGAGGGATTGTATGTGATCTAGATCCAATGGAATGGCATCATAAGATGTTGATGGAAGTAGAAAGACCCTCTTATCGCCTTCATAAGAAGTTTTTCTTGATCCATTGACTTTTCTGGTTATCCAGATGGATTTTCTTACAGTTCTGTGAAAAAATGTATACAGTCTTTAGGCCAAACAAAGAAGAGTGTTTGTCTCAGAAGCCCGCCCGCATTGGTATGTGAAATGAGCTACGGCGCGTAGGTGGTATGTGAAATGAGCTACGGCGCGTAGGTCTACGCGCTGAGGCCTAAAATGTTTTTGTTTGTTTTTTACCAAAATAAAATAAAAAAGGTCTCTGTAAGCTTAGATTAGCAACAACAAAAAAATTGCATACCTCATAGCCTTTTTTCTAAAAATAAATAAATCGCACAGCACTTAGCTCTTTTGCAAAATGTTTCTGAGACAAACCTTCTTCTTTGTTTGGCCTTATTGGGTTCTAGATTATTTAAAACAATGGATTATAACCAAATGTGTTTCTATTTGATACACAGATCAACTGATACTCTAGTAAGCCAAGACAGTCTACTGTCACCTTCCAATCTGGACACACTTTCAAACGCCGGATCAACGGATGGCAATAAAACATGTACAGAACAACGAAGCAGTGATGCACCGACGCAGAGCAATGGTAAATCATCCCAGGAAACTAGTAGTACTGGAGGTGACGTCAATGTTGCAAATAGTGGCGGGACGGTGACTGCAAATGGCGATGTAAACGGACAAACCTCTGATCAGCATACGGCTTCTGAAACGCGACTGAAAAGTGCTTCAGATGGACTGAATTTCAAAAATAGAATGCCATCAATCTCAGAGAACTCTGCTCAGGAATCAAATCCTGCCATGAATGCAACAAGAACTGAGCCATCTGGGGACGAGGCTGTGCCTTCATCACCTCTTAAAACACAATCTATGCATGAAATATCGAACTCTAAATTGCCAACTTCCGGAGGAGATACCAAATCGCCAAATGGTTCTCCAAAAACCAAGCAGCCTAAATCTCCTCAGCGGATCATGGATACGGGCCCGCCGCCAGTTACAGACGTCCCAAGGACTCCCAAGAAAACTGCCATGACTGAGATGCCCATGTTACCTAATGTAGTTATATATGATGCTGAGAAGCTAGAGAGTGTCGACACAAGTTCATTTTCTTACACTTTCAAAAACGATGCAAAAACCTTGGACCTAGAAGCGTCAAGCTCAATGGTTGAAACATATGATGCATAAAGGCCAAAAGACATATTTTGGTCTGGGTCATGTCACCTTAAAACCTGTCTGCTGTGAACATATGACAGGACCAGATAGGACAATCAGTTTTTTAAAAGTCTGCCTCTAAATATGTGACTTGTCTCATCAAAATATAAGAGACATATTGTCAGCAAAAATAGTTTTGAGTTGGAGAGCAATAAAATTGGTGAAATATCACGAAGGAGGCATTACGTATCTGATGCACAGCAGTGAATAATTACAGAAGAGCATGTGCCTGGCTCATATCACGCAACAATGTGCACTTTAAAAATACATCATTTTATGTGTGACGCAGGCGTATGCGAAAATCATACGCTTACTCTTTGATTACTTTCGCGTATGGGGAGATAAAAACCTCATAATTATCGCCAATTTGGAACTGATTAAACTTGAAACACCATTTCACTGGGAAGACTGTTGCCATGGAAATAAGACTGACCAAGAGAAGTAATCTAATTTTTATGATATTTATGTGTACAGTAGTGAAAGCTAAAAACCAAATCCTTTGTCTCTCTTGTAAGTGCCCATTCTGATAAACGCTTGTACCCATTCATTTTTTTCAGTGAACATGTAAGTTTTACCTCATTTCCTGAAAAAAAATACACAATTGCAAACTCTGCTTAGGGAAGACATCAAAACTCGACCGCCCATTGACCGTCGGTTACGGTCGGTTCCGCCCGGTTCTTTCAGGTCAAATGTTTTAATGGTATATGAATATTCACGCATGCAACACTGAACAACCGCCGGTTAACTTAATGCTGTAACCGGACCAATTTACACTATCAATCTGTTACTTTGCGGTCATAATAGCTCTCTCTATAATCGTTCTATAAAAAAAAACCATTCATAGACTTTCGGTATTGATTTTAAAAGTTAATTGAGCTATAAACAGATTGAAAAAGCCAACCCCAGCGAAAATCAATAGCTGTATTGTACTGGTTGTCAACTGAGACTTGAGATCCCATTACTTCAAGATGTTATTGCTCACGTGTGACGAAGGCACTATCAACAGGTCGTGTTCACCAGAGTGTAACTATTTGACCTCATTATGTGTGTATATTATAACAGACGACACGTTTTATGAGAACTGGGCGGAACCGGCGGTCAACGGGCGGTCGAGTTTTGACGTGATCCCTTATGTAAACTGTATAATTTACTAAAACAATATTATGCAAACCCAGTAAAATTTACTTGATTTGAGAAATTTTAGCTGAAAAATCTTCTTCAAATAATTTCATAGTTAAGATTTTTCTAAGTGGACTTAAGAAAATAAGAGTGATTCTTGAACTATTCTTAAACCTGTTAAAAAGAATATTAAAGAATTCTTCAAGCCAAGGTGAGCTTTATGAAGTAGGACCATGGTCTAAAGTTGGTCATGGGTCCTATTTCGTGAGAATCAAATAATGAATTCTTAAACATTCTTCATAATAACTTTATAAGAGTAAAACACCTACAAATAATAACCCATCTCATGATTAATCTTATGAAATTGGGTCCATGGGTGTTTGGGCTATTCCAGTTGAAATCCATACACCCCCTATGGAAGTCATGTTCTTAATCTTCCCCACAGGGAGTGCAGATTTCAAATGGAGTCACCCATGCAGGTAACCCCATTTGAAATTCACACTCCCTGTGGGGTAGATTGAGGTCATGTCTTCCATAGGGGGTGTATGGATTTCAAATGGAATAGCCCATGAGAGTGAATTATACAGTATGATAATCAAATGTGCCAAATGGACTGTTTAAATTATTGTGCAAAATAAACAATGTTCACCTTGAAATTCTATTGATGGAAATATATTTTTATATATGAATTTGAATATTTTAATTAATCTTGTGATACAAAAATGATATGGAAAAATAATTGTTAACATGACATGGTATTAGGGTCTTAAAACATCTTTTAATCAAAAATGTTAGATTTTGATTCATTTTAAACATCATGGGTCGTATTCTGCTACTAAACACAGTGTTAGCTTAAAACTGTGACTACTTTAAATGATGTGTTTAACAAAACCCGCTTTGTGGTCATGCGTTCATTGTATTGTATAATAGGTATTCAACTTATTGTGGCAAAAATGGGTTACAATAGATATCGACCAAATTCCTCAAATGCACGTGTATTTTTAAGACCGTACACGATCTGCACTCAGCTTGCACCGGACACGGTTGAGTTATTATTCAAGGCATACAGTTGGTGTTGTTTAGTTAAACGCATGTTAAACTACCCCCATGCCCATGTTTAAAATTAGAAACTTTCAGTGAGTTAAACGCATGTTTAAGTTAAACAATGTTCGAGTTAAACAATGTGTTTAAAGTCAAAATTAAACATGTGTTTAGCTTTAAAACCGTGTTTAAATATGTACGAGAATACGGGCCCTCTAACAGCATATTTAAAATGTTTAATGAATAATATGTAAATGTAATCATATTATATTGAATTGCATTTTATATTGAATTGTATTTTATTCAATTTAAAAGTAGGAAATAAAGCTATGAGACAGCATGAATAATGAGCACATGTTAAAAGATGTTTTAAATGCATTATCATGGTTTTGGGTAAAACAGTAATGATAAGGCTATATTTTAAAAAATCATTTGTCTCAAAGTTAGTTAATTAGTGCGGGTTAGAAAAACCAAAATCTTTTTTTATTATTTATTTATTGTTTATTTTTTATTTAAAAAAAATATATATTCATAAAAAAAAAATGGGAAAAAAACGCATTCCGCATTGGGTTTTGAAAAACTGAAGAGCTTTGAGACAAAATATTTTTTTAATATAGCCTAATTAGTAGGATTTTCATTCTTCAAAACTAAACAATTGTAATCATGATTGACAGTTTTGTGTGTTACACACTTCATCAGAATGACCTCTTTTGACCCGTGCTGCTTCCGGTTGAGGGTGCTACAGGGCGTGTCAAAAAAATGTGTCCCATGTGAAACATGACATTTTTTGGCTATGAAAAGATTGGATGTGAAATAGTAATAATCATGTTCAGCAATCTGTAAAATGTTTCACAAGAGTTTCTATATATTTCGGAGCTTTCGTTATCAAAATCAATAAAAAATCCACCTACTATATAAGCAGAATAACTTATTTCCATCCATATTATCCATGACAAACCACAGAGTATTTGAATATTAGATGTACTTTGAACACTACATGGATGTATCCTATAAATATTCATTGGATTCTCAAATGCATTTCTTGTTTAAATGTGGGATTCACACTCTTGTCACTGAATTGATTATATCTCAGGAGTAATGTGGTTAAATTTGATGGGATCAACTGTATTTGATAGAGGACTAATACAGCTTACCAACAGTCTATTTTTTTAACAAAAAAAACATGGGATGAATTTTTGATTATTATTTACCCTCATGGGACACTTTTTGACACATGCTAAAATTCCCTGCAAAGAGAGCGAACCACAGTCACAACAAATCCGCAAAGCCATTCGCATTCAACGGAAAGCACCCGACGCCATGAACAGAGACGAAGTGACTGGTCATGTCTTCAACCCCCTGATCGCCGTAAAAGAGCCCTCAATCGGAATTGTAGCACGGGTCAGAAGAATTCATTCGGATGAAGTTTGTAGACCTTAACATATCAAACTGTCAATCATGTGTAAAATTATTTGGTTTTAACCTGCAAATCTAATAAATGTATTCAAATGTAATAATACTTATTCTTTCATTAATAGTCGTATCATGAGAGTTTTATCGTGTTTGATTAGGCTTTATTCAAAAAGCTTTTGTCTCAAAGCTCCCGCGAGCGTTAGAAAGTTTTTTGTGGTTTTTTTTCTTCAAGTTTTTTAAAAAAAAATAATGGTTTTTTTTCAAAAAAAATAAGAATCCCAAAGTTTCACCGATTTTTCAGTTTTTTATTGATCACATTTTAAATACAAAAGGTCACTTTTACCAGGATTTCAAAATTTAAAAAAACTTGGAAAAAAAACTTTTACAAAACGCATTCCGCATTAGGTTTTGAAAAACTGAAGAGCTTTGAGACAAATATTTTTTTTAATATAGCCTTATTGTTATGCAGATGCAACAAGAATTGCCTTGGTCCTTGTTATGTTCATCACCTTGATATCTAATTGATGGAATTGTGTTTTATATGTTAGTATCTTCAATATTTTTGTACGAAAGTTTGATATTATTATTAGAGTAATTGAATGAAATATGTCACCATTCACATTAACAAGGATATGTTGGTGGAAAAAAATTGAAAACAAATTCATAATTTTATGAAAGCTGTAGTTCTAGAAATTATATCATGGAATTCATAAGTCCAATTTTTTTTATTAAACACAGCATCAACGTAAAGCTTGGAATGTGCAATTTCAACTATAATTTCAATAATACCGTGAATCATGAATTCCAATGGTCATTGTTTTGTGACGGCTGTTAGTTAATTGCCTTGGCTCAGTGATGAGATTCAATTGCCTTGCCACTCATACATTTGACATATCCCCTAGACAATAATAATATTGTTTTTTGTAGTATTTACGCGAGGTCAAATGGACAGTGGGCGCAACACGCAAGCTCGACCTACGGCCCCGATTGGTTCCCAAAATTGTATGTTTTCAAACATACGCAGTGAGCTGTTCAGAGTGCGTGTGTGGCTGGCTGACTGGTCAAGACGCTATGTGCTGTAGGTCCATATGGGATTCCATCTTATTGTGAATCGCGAGAATAAACCTTATATGAATGTGAACTCAACAAAGAAAGTATCCATTTTTATATAGATTAGCCTGTTTGCTACCGAAGAAAGATTGACCATGTTTTATAAGGTTGTACAACACTAAATCACTCCTCGTTTTGTGTAATACTAAAAGTAGTAAATTCCGGAGAAAAAAAAGTTGTAAAATAAATTGGTGTCCTTTGGGAATCAGGTTGGCGTGAGGGTAGCATGATATAAATCAAATGAAAGATAATCTCTCTTACTTTGCTCAGGAAATTGCAAAATGTTGATTTTTATGATTTTACGGAAAATGTATCTTGTGGATGAATACACTAACTCAGAGGCAGTCAGAAGACGAGCGTTCGGTTGAAAATAGGGGTGCCGCTATTTAAATGATATCCTAAAATCAGTGGCGTAACCAGCGGGGGGGGGGGGGGGGGGCAGGGGGGCGGGAGCCCCCCACTTGGAACCCTTGCCCCGCTTGCCCCCCTTGCCCCCCAAATGAAATCAATCGGTGTGGGTGTGGAATGGAGCCCCCCCATTAGGAGCCTCCCATTTCAAGTCCCTGCCCCTTTTTGCCCCCCCCCCCCCAAAAAAAATGAAAAAGTCTAGTTATGCCACTGCCTAAAATCTAATTGGAAGACGTAACACTTTTTGACTATTTTATTAAAATTAAACGCATGATCTTTAACTGCAAGCATTCCCAACACTTTTTTAGTGCTGTGCTGTCCTCATGGCCTTTACAAAAATGGAATACTTTCTTATGAGCCGAGTACATCTAGGTAGATAGTATTAATTAAGCCTTGTGCATTGCTATGTGCTACAGAGTGCCAATATGTATAGTATTTTATAAATATGAACAAAATTATAAGAACACTGTAATTATACAAATTTATATAACAACCAATGTAATTGGTTCAATTTCATTATCTGCGATGTGTGTGAGCCTATGTGTAGAATTCATATATATATTAAGTCGTTTTTGAAGTTTCTAGCAGTTTAACTTGTTTCAATTTAGACTCAAACTATTGGTGTGTATTAGGCCTATATGATTTGAAATCAGTACTGATAAGTAAAAAGGGGGACTTGTAAAAAGTGGATTGTTTATTTTCTAAAACTGTGTAAATAGGATTTTATGTTCAGTGTATATAGTTTTATCCTGAGAAAAAACAAAAACTGCACCGCTAAAATGGTAGTAAGACGTGGGGGGGGGCGGGTCTACAGGCCCGACCGACCCATTTATTTTGATTTTCAAATGTTTTGAAATTTTTGGAAATTATTGAAATTTGGGGGAGTGGGGGTATTTGAAAACATTTGTTTGTTTTTGATAATTCACCAATCCCATAGATTCCGTAAAACAAGGTTTTTTTTATCAGTTCAAGGTAAATTAAGGCCTAAAAATTGTCTTTAGTTTGCTCAACTCAACATTGGACTTCATCCCTCTGACAGTAATAATTACGGAACATTACAAGGGGAAAAACTTGAGCGCTTCTCAGTGTCAGGTGACATAGTGTGCCTTTAATATTTGAAAATTGGGGGAGGGGGATTGATGAAGATTATCAAGTAAATTTTGCCTGTGGAGTATACAATGTGTGTGTTTGAATAGATAGTCATTTTCGTATAGGCTGTCATCAGTGGCGTAGCTCAGGGGGGGGGGGGGGGGGGGGCAAATGCCCCCCCCCCCCCCCCCCTGACGGAAAAAAACCATTTGTGCCCCCTCCCCCCAGCCCCTCTAAAAAAAATTAAAAAATGGAGGAAAAAAATGAAAATAGGAAAATAATGATAAAAGACCGAGATGGCGGGCGGTTATGTGTGGGTATATTCAGCCCAAATAGTGAAATAAGGCAAAATAGTACATGTAGTACATGTACTGTGCGATTTTTGACCGTGCGGAATTTTTTGAACCTCAACCCCCCCCCCCCCCCACTTACGTGAAATTCACGAGTTGGTGACTTGGAAAAAATTTGGGGCAACCTTTTACGAAAATTTCAGAAATCTTGCCCCCCCTGAAAAAAATCCCCGCTACGCCACTGGCTGTCATCATGATTACTTGGCCGCCATACAGTTGTATATGTACCTGAACAGAACAAGTAGCTAGTTGCACAGTAGCAGAATTACTGGTACTGTTCAACTACTTCGGTGGCGGTATTGCATGGGTGCTGTTCCTGTATAGGTACCGTCTGTCAGTAGAGAAACCATAATGCAGAGCATAAGAAAATGGCTGTGTATAAAGGTAGAGGGGGCGAACGAAGATTATAATATTTTGATATATATTTGGAAAACTTTAATAAAAGAAGTGTTTTTGTGCATGGCATTTGTATGGTTAATATTTTGCACTCTTTTGAAATAATTACACACTTTTTTGATTTTGTGGGTTTTTTATAATAAAATCATAGAGATTTAGCAATATATTAGTGCACCTAATGTTCGTAGACATCTGAAACCCAATAAATGATTGGATGACTTTGATGTTTGTAGGACAGCAATGTTATAAAGCAATAAAAAGTGTTAAGTCATATTGAACAGGTAATATTGAGATCAAGTACTAATAATACTTAAAGTGTTTATTCTAAATATCAGTCAATTTTGTTCTCCAAATATTATTAGAATTAAATGTTTAAAAAGGTAAAATAATAATCTTACCTATAAATAACAAAGTTTGTGTTTACTATAGATGGTATCAAAAGCTTTATTTACATGACATTTTATGATGAGTTATGATTTTTAAACCTTTATTACACTCAGTGTCGTAGCCAGGAGGGGTGGGGCAGCGATTGCCCCCAATATTAGACTCGTGTCGGTTGAGACGTGGAACTGATGGTTGAGTTTGGCACTTTTGGTTTAGAATATCACCGTCTGATTCGATTGACCCTTGAGATTAGACTGTTGCTAATTGTGTTATTGAATGGCCGTTTTTTTTGGGAAAAAACATGTCACATTTATCTAAATTAAAATTAAATTATGGATATAAATCAACACAATGGCTACCATAGCGATACATGATTTAAATTTAAAGGTATCAAATTCAGACGACAATGTTTATGTTTCCATGACAATGAAAATATTTATTTTGTTTTAGTTTAAAAAAAATTCCTTTTGGTGTTCTGCCATACATAGAGTTATTTGTAAGATAATGTGCAATGTATAGTCGAGTTAGAATTAATAATAATGCAAATTATGTATCATATATGTAATATAAAGTTGAATAATATTTTGTATTGTTAATGATTGTATAAAAATTAAAAGAATTATATAGAAATATTTGAATCTAGAAATGATGGAATAAATCAAAATGTACCATAATGATGGTTGAAAAGTATAAGACATTGTCAATTCTTTACGTTATTTCTGTCCACTGATATTATATACGTCAATTAAAAAACCATAATATACACATATCAGTATGTGGCTAGATTTGGATTTTTTGCTGACAATCTTAACGCTTTCCAGGCGGCAGGCGTCTGCAGACGACATTCCAAAAGTTTACAAAATGTTTCAAATATTTCAAAATTATTAAATTTCATTACCATATTTAGAATCAACATGAGAAATGCATTAAGATAAATAGCAACATGCCTAGTATTGGATCAATAATCCATGAGATTGACTTAAAAAGTTGGGAAAGGTTTCTGAAAAATCAGTTTGTATATGTTAAAACTAACAACTCCCATTGTTGGGAATTGAGCGACGTCGATGGATATTGTTGCGCGAGATAAAGTAGTGTCAATTTGTATCCGTTAACGTCATGCGATGCCCAACAAGGGAGTATGAATGGACCATCAGCCGCCGAATCATAATATTTTGATCGATCGCCGCTAAGTGGAGAATAATTCAGCCGTTTCAAAACATGTGCAAAATTCAATCGATCATCGGTCATTACATTTACAGAGTGAAGTGGTCCATTTTAGTAGTCAATCATCGTAGCAACAAACTGTTATTTCTTACCAAAGGATGATTAATCATAATATGATCGATCTTCGTGAGCCTTGTATTCTATTTACAGCATGCTTCTACTATATTTTTGTGGAACAACTTGTTTTCACTATTTATAAATTGCCACTGTGAGGTTGATCAATGTGAAAATTGAGAAATACAAGTTTCAAAAGTGTGCATGGATCAGCTTTTGAATAAATTATGATAATTTGTATTGTAATGAATGTTAATTAGTAAATATGAATACGGTATTCATGATTAATTCAGGATCATCAACCTGGACCATTTCACTTCAATCTGGATCATTTCGGTTAAAACTGAGCCCGGGAAACTGAGATGAACCAAGATGATCCAGAATTATTAATCATGAATATTCATATTTCTAATAGTAATTAATAAGAATTATTAACTATGAATATTCATATTGCTAATTAATATTCATGTCACAGTTACCCTGATTTTTAGACTATATTCAATATATTAACCCAAATGGCCCATACAACGTCATTCTGTCGAGTGGAAATCAGCGTCTACCAATGTTAAGGCCAAAGAAAAATGTGTTTGTTTGTCCTTTGGAGGGGATCCCTCCAAAGGGTAGGTTGGTAGTGTTTGATTTGTTATAAATCAAATTCAATAGATGTACATGTATATAAGTGACCCGTCACATCAAAATGGATATGTTGGAGGCCTGAGTCAATTTGAGTTATTAATGACTTGAAAGAGCAAATTTTAGGCTTTGAAATGACACCATGTTAAAGGTAATCGGACTTTGTAATCACAAGATATGATTTGAAGAAGCATATTTTTTTCTATTATTTTCTTTTTTATTTCACCAAATATATTGGCCTCTATCTCACAACTGTGTTTGCCGACAACATGTCCTTTTTGACGCGTCTGGTCACATAATTGCTAAGGCCTTATATTCATGATTATTTTTAGAAAGTAGATTTTCTGGCAGATTAACATTTCTGATCATAAATCATACATGTATTCGGAGTTACAGAGCGATGCGATTCCTAATTACTACAAAATCATGGTTTAAAGAGGTGAAAATAAACTGACCTGCTAGCAGGACAGTTTATTTTCACTCTAAATTCACTCTAAAACCAAAAGTAATTATGAATCGTATCGCTCTGTAACTAAGAATATATTTATGATTTATGATCAGAAATGTAAATATGCAAGAAAATCTACATTCTAAAAAAAAATCATGAATTGAGAGCACCCCCTGGAAAGGATTACATAATATGCCTTTAATAGTGTATTTCCACAAAGCAAAATTCTGGAAAACAACAATTTCTTCTGGAATTTCCAAAATAAGGGTAGGTCAGAAATGGACATACAAACAGTTTTTTTTGCTTAAGTATTATCAGTACTTGATTTCAATATTACCTGTTCAATCATTGACTTGACTTGAGCCAACCAGTGACTTGACTCAATTTAACCTACTAGATCAATTTAACTTGACTTGACTAAAATTGGGCAGGACTCATTATGTTCCCATCCCTTAACACTTTTGGACCGGTGATTTTGACATTTTGCCGGTAATAAATCATCTAAGATTTGGTCAACCGCTGACTATGTGGTCCATTTTCAGGGTTATGAAGGTTAGTTTATGCCCTTGTGGCATAATTTTGTCCTTTGCAGTCTTTTAATTGAAACACATAGTGGGAAATAGACACATCCTTAGATGATTTATTCCCTGCGAAATGTCAAATTACAGGTCTAAAAGTGGGGACTGGGAACATAATGTTGAATCGAGTCACATCTGTCTATGACCTGACTGACTGTTGTCTGGAGACTGTGTGACTTCGGGGTCGTCCATAATTTTTTGCCATTTACAGATACATACAAAGTGTACGTAACAGGGAGAGGTAAAAATATTGATTAAGTGCATGTAACTTAAATGGAGATGTTGAGAGGCGGGACTGTTTTTATCAAGCCATGCCATTTTCGCCATTTATTGCGTACGTAACTCGAGGGGGGAGGGTGTAAAAGTTATGTACGCTCTGTATTTATGTAAAAATGGTGATAATTTTGGACGGCCCCTTAGTCACAACAGTGATAAAGGGACTGTGAGGACCAATAACAGACCAAGGGGGCACATACAATCAAAAATACTTGTTAGAGTATTATTAAAGTTAGCCTCATCTTACATGTGTGAGGATGTTATTTATTATTCAGTTACTTCAGACATTGAACAAGTGATAAAAAAACCAGTGATTTCAATCAACATTGACAATTTTTCCAATCAAGCCAAAAATGAAAGCTTCATGGCAGCCCTCCCCTGGAAAATTAAGCTATACAATATAGCCCCCTCAATCGATATGACTGGAATAATGATGTTGCGATATTACCAAAAGCAAAACCACCAGACAGGATATATCATTATGCTATGAATGGTATACTGTGGGTAAAAAGTACCTTGCCTATTTGTTGTGGCAATACAAGAACCTTGTGACATTTTTGATTTATTAATTGATTTATTATTTATTGATGAAAACAGGCAGATCCATGCATTTCAAGCCAATTTACCAGTCTTGAAGTTGGAATAACATCCCATTTGTAATGGATGGTCACAAATTATCAAATTGTAACAATAATTTCTCCTCTTCAAGAATGAGTACAGGATATATAGATGAGGTGATCGTTGTTTACATCCAATGTTTATCAACAAACGCAACGGGCGAAGGGACTGGACTGTCGATACACGCTTGAGGGAACAGCATATGACCACAACACTGTCCGCTATGCAGTATTGCCCTTTATAATGCTTTGGCGCGAGTTTTAAAAGCACAGGTCCTAAACAAAACATGATGCGCGCGCAAACTGCCGGGCAAAGAACAATAGCAACTAGCCACGTTTTGCCCGGTGTGACGTCACCTGTCACCCCATCTATATCGTCGCTGTTTTAAAACCTTGTGGTGCTAGATGCCAAGGCCATGTAAATCAATGACGTCTCCCTACGGTGCTGTGTACATGGTAAACGATAATGGTCCAAAGACAGATCCTTGTGGGTAGCCTTCCAGAGGAGTATGAGGCTTAGAAATTTTGTCATTTACAGAGATAAATTGAGACCTACGAGTGGCAAATGACAAAACGTGAAAAATAAATCTGAGCCTAATATTCTTCTGGAAGGCATCCTACAAGAATCAGTTATTGGACCATTATAATTTACCATGTACACATCACCGTTGGAAGACGTCATTGATTTACATGGCCTTGGCATCTAGCGCCACCTGTATAAAAAGTAAACATATTTATGAGACCATTTTTGCACCATAATGTTTTTAAGGACCAGTGATTACACTGACAAAATTTTATCGATATAGCTCCTTCACTTCTTGGTGATGTCAAGAACTTTTTGATAACCCCTCGTACATAGGGACCTGTATTCTCGTACGTTTAAAGCAAAACATGCATTTAACTTTGACTTAAAACACTGTTTTTCGACACGCAATTCACAAAAATGTGTTTAACATAAACACGAGTGCAACTCACTGAAAAGTGTCTAACTTTAAACATGGGTATTGGGGTAGTTTAACACACTTTAAATAAACTTATACACCAACAGTATGCAGTGAATGATTACTCAACCGTGTATTGGTGCAAGCTGACGTGCAGATAGTGTAGTCTTAAAAATACACATGCATTTGATGAATACGGTCAATATCAATTGTATTTTGTAAACCATTTGGGCCACAATAAATTGAATTCCTGTATACAGTGAACGCTCGACCACTCTGGGGCCAAGATTCGCAGAGTTTAAAAGCAGGCTTTGTTAAACATTTCACTTACAATATAAACTTTACATTTAATTTACAGACATGTTTACAGTTTTAAGCTAAACCTGCGTTTAGTATAGGAATACGGCCCAGAAAGTATTACTTTATACATGCTGAAGGGCCAGATGGAGATACAAGGTTTTGACAGAACAGCAAAGATATACAGACATTGGAGTCCTGTCTGCTACCAATAACTGTTTAAATTTCCAAAAACTATATTGTAGAAGTATATGTATGAAAATAGCCTACCGTACATCAAAGGTAAGAAAAAACCAACACTTTTTTATAAACGTAAAGAGGATAGTGGATACAGAGGGAGAAAAAGAAATGAGATGTGGGAAAAAGGACTAGGCATTAAGATAAGGGAGAGAATTGGAAATGAGACTTCATTGAATTAGGGAGAAGGAAGAAATTTCTTTTTTATCATAAAAGTATTTTTATTGTCGTAATTCTTCTTCATAATTGGTCAACCAATGCCTTTTCATCCTTTAAAAGAATGAAAACATACCATTATAACAGGACCCAAGCGTGTGTCCGTATGGACCGACCGTGTAAACAAACAAACATACAAACAAAGAAACATGTCACCACAGTTTTCCGACTCTGAGGGAAAACCCCCTTTGAGCACCTTTACGGATGTGTTATGCAGAGCGATGTTATCAGTTGCAGCTGTGCTATTTGTGTCTCACCAGTATCTCATATTCAATACTGCTTGCAAAGTGCCTGTAATATGCATGAAATTAGGCCAACAAATTGTTTGTTTGTCCATATAGATCCACTCCAAAGGGTAGGGTCAGTCGTTCTTTTTTTGAATTTAATTATTTTATTCTTTATAAATCACATGTTAAATTAACTTTAAAATTGTTGCTAGATATGATGTGAATAGGAATATTGTACAATTAAATCACTTCATTCATTCTGATTCATCACCATTCTGATTCAAGTGGACTTGATCATCATGCCACCATTAATCACCTACTCCAGATTGGATTTATTGGGATTGATGCCTGCTAGGTGTCAAATACCCAGTTCAACTTATGAAACTCTGAAAGAGCTTCACATTTGTGGAGTTCAACGAACTCATCGAGGCTGGGGAAGTGACTGGACAAAACACTTCACTCAAACTCAAGCACCCACTGTCACTGCTACCAGTGAAACATTAAATATACTCAACAGCACAAAACCAGCACAAAGTGAAAATAACAACCTGAATCTGAGCCTATGGAATGCTCAGTCAGTCGGCAATAAAACAAATGACATTTGTGAATATGTTATTACCCATGACATCGATATTCTCTGCCTTACAGAGACATGGATGAAACCAGATGATCCTGTTGTTATCAACGAAATGTCACCTCCTGGTTATGCTTTTATTAATACCCCACGTGTGTACGCATCCGGTGACAATCATGGAGGAGTTGGGATCCTCTACAAAGCTCAAATTGGACTCTGTCTTATGACAAACTTAGACATACCTGTATTCAATACATTTGAATATAATGTTGTCTCCAACATATCCCGTTCGTTTTATATCATCACAGTTTATAGACCACCCCCCTCTTCTGTGAATCAGCTGAAACTGTCATCTTTCTTGGTTGAACTGGATGTATTCATTGACTGTATAAACGTACTGCCTGGGAAAGTCCTCCTAGTTGGGGACTTGAACGTTCACTTTGACATCCCTGCAAAGAGTGATGTTAAACGAGTCTCCACTTGCCTGTCATCAGTGGGCATGAGCCAACATGTGTCAGAGCCGACCCATAGATCTGGCCACATCCTTGATGTTGTTGTTACCAGAGATATTGATAATTTAACTCACAATATTAGTGTTGATTCTGCCACCTTTACCAAGGATCACTTCATGGTTAACTGCGCCATCAACTTGTCCAAACCACGTCCATCTAAAGCTACTCGGACTTTTCGCAAGTACAGAAGCATTGATCACCATCGCTTCTCAGAAGACCTTTCTGCTAAAATGACTACCATCTCGCAAAAGATCTATCCCAATGTTGATGATTTACTAAATGACTATAATAGCTCTTGCCGCAAAGTTCTTGACTATCATGCCCCACCCATCACTAGGAAATCGACTGTATTGCACAATCCTGGTTGGTTTAGTGATCAGGTAAATGAAGCCATAAGAGAACGCCGGCATTCTGAACGCAAATGGCGTAAGTCTGGATCTGCAGCTCATCATGAACAATTCCTTATTTCAAGACAGTCTGTAAAGGATTCAGTGTCTGAATCAAAAGTTGTGTATTATAAGAACAAATTTGAGAACTCTAGTTGTAGCAAGGACATGTACAAGGTTGTCAAGGAACTCCTTAATATGGACTCAAACCCTATCCCTGACACTGACAGTCCCGTGGACCTTGCAAATTCTTTTGGTGATTTTTTCATTGGCAAGGTGAACAAGATCCGGGATGAGGTTGACAACTGTACTGCTAATAATGATGTTAATGTGCTTAATGTATCTAGTAATGTAATCAGTGCTCACATTTCTTTTAGTCAGTTCGCTAATGTGTCTGAAGAAGAGATGTTGCATGTTATCACTAAATGCCCAAACAAATCATGCATGCTTGATGTACTGCCTACATGGCTTCTTAAGCAACATGTTAATGTCCTGCTTCCTACCCTCACACGTATAGTAAATGAGTCTCTCTCCACAGGGACCTTCCCGAAAGATCTTCGCAGAGCTGTTGTTACACCAGTGTTAAAAAAGCCATCACTCAACAGAAATGAATTGAAAAATTACCGCCCCGTAGCTAACCTTCAATTTACATCTAAGGTTATTGAAAAATGTGCTGTTTCTCAACTTAAGAGCCATATTGATAAACATGATCTTGCTGAGCCCATGCAATCGGCATACAGGGCCCATCATAGTACTGAGACAGCACTTGCTCGTGTGCACAATGACTTTTCTCGTTTCCTTGATAATCAACAAGCTGTTGTCCTAGTCATGCTCGACCTCTCTGCAGCGTTCGATACTGTTGATCGCGAAATTTTGCTGCAGAGAGTCGCTGATGAGTTTGGAATCACCAGTATTGCACAAAAATGGCTCTCTTCTTATTTCGAAAATAGATCCTGCCGGGTCACAGTACGTGGTGCTTTCTCCAAAAATATTTCACTCAAACATGGACTGCCTCAGGGATCGGTTATTGGCCCGATTGGGTTTGTTATGTACACTCACGGGGTTGGCCGTATCATCCGCCATCACAATTTGAGGTATCACTCTTACGCGGATGATTTTCAGATCTATGTACCTGTAAATCCTAAAATCCCCGGTGATGTGTCGGTTGCAATCTTTAAAATATCTCAGTGTGTCAAAGCCATCAACTCATGGATGATTATGAACAAACTTAAGTTAAACCCTGACAAAACTGAGTTTTTTATTATGTCATCTTCTGATCACAAGACTAGGTTGCAAGATATCAATTTCTACATTGACGATGAGATAATTCCCCAATCGTCCACCGTACGTAACTTAGGTTTTGTCTTTGACTACAAATTGAATATGGACCAGCATATCACCAAACTTTGCAAAAACATCAACTGGCAAATCCGGAATTTATACAGGATTCGCAAGTATATTGATCAAGAGACGTGCGCTAACATAGTTAGAGCAATGATTTTATCTCGCCTTGATTATTGTAACATTTTGTTTAACAATATTGCGCAAAAGGACGTCGATCGATTACAAAGGCTCCAAAATAAGTGTGCTCGCCTTGTTTTCCTGACACCGAGACGTACCTCTATCAGCCCTCTGTTGCGGAAACTTCATTGGCTTCGTGTTAAGGACCGTATCAAATTCAAAACTTTGCTCTATGTCTATAAGTCACTGAATGGGCTCTGTCCCCGGTATATCGATGAGTGCCTCATTGTAAAGAGACCCCGTGATGGCTCTGTTACAACAAGATCGGACCACGGCCTGAACCTTAGGGTTCCTAAGACTTACAAGTGTGCCGGGGATAGGGCTTTTTCAGTGGCTGCTCCTATTCAATGGAACAAGATTCCAATTCATATTCGTAGTGCTCCTACAGTCACAGGGTTCAAATCCCTTCTTAAAACACACCTTTTCTCCTAAGTTCTGCTCTTTCCCTTGTTTGTATTGTTTTTGTTTTTGTCGTTGCGCTTTGTATCCTTTGGCAAAGGCGCATTATAAATGCCGTTATTATTATTTATTATTATTATTATTCATGCTCTGAAACAGTTTAGAAGAGTAAAGAAACTGTTTTTAAAATATTGTAGCGAATTTCTAGAGAATGGAATTTCCAAAATTAGGGTTGGTATTCATTTTTATACAGTAAAAAATGTTGTCAGTTTTCAAAATTAGGTTAGGTCAGAAATGGACAAACAAGTTTTTGTTTTTGTTTTTTACCGTAATGTACTTGTGTCTATGAATTGCAACCCTGGACCAAGGACATGGCAGGGACCTCCCCCCCCCCCACCCACCCGGGTTGCAATTTAATAGTACATAAGCAGATTGATTACTTATTTGTTACAATTATTATATTGAGCATATTAAACACATAGGAATGTGGCCAATCTTGGAATTTGCTTCATTTATTTGCCCATAATGCATTGTTAATATTTACCATTTTTGATACGAAAAGGATATAAAAACGAAGCTAACAAAATTCCAGAAAAGGTCTGCATAAATCTCTGTTCACACTATAGTTTGATCAGTTCCAAATATCGCGGCGAAGCCTCCTCACAGCAGCGAATTAATACAGAAGGATGCGGGAGCGCATAAAGGCAACAAACGCACTGTGCAGTATATGCGTGATGCGTGCGTGTGACAAAAACCGCATCTGTGTGGCCATAATTGGTATGTAAGCTTTGATTACCTTGTACACAGAGAGATAAAAAACAAATATTTCTTGCCAATTTGGAACTGATCAAACTATAGACGTTATTCACCGTGCGTTGTGAGTTTAGAGTGAAGAAACCTTAAATCATCATAGAACTTACAATGTTATGTCCCCTCTACTGACTTCATTAGAGCAATATAAGGCCTCGCTAACTTGATCATTATTCATTATTCATTATTTTTACGACTTTCATTATTATACAAAATGTGGATGTCAGACGTATTGTTATACACCGCTGCACACCATCATAGAATGAAATGGGTCAATTTAGATATATGTAAGTTACAGAAAGGCTATTCTGGTCAAAATGAATAAACATTTCACAATTTCATCACACAAAATGCATGAATTTGGACGTTTTCAAAAAACTGTATTTTTTCCCCAAAATTTCAATAATGAATCCAAACGCGGGCATGAAAATGAAGCGAGGGCGGGTTACGGGAAACTAAAAATCAAGTTGGCGAGGCCTAAGGCACCCCGGGGTAAGGCACTGACTTTATTTAAGTTAAACTTTTGTTTGTTAACAGTTATACATGAACAAAACAGTAACATATTTGCGTTGTAAAAGTCCTGAGCATTTCTACATAAAAATATAGTAAAATAAACTTGTGGTATAAAAATATCGACCATTCATAAATGTCCAAATATTTGAAATCGTTTTTAGTACTTCTACTATAGGTTTTCCCAGTTAGTTTAACACTTTTTTCATTATATTTCATATCTCGTTAAGTTAGAATTCGTCCCCAAAATCTGACTTACGCATTTTGTTAGATAAATTTCGTCAATGAGCATTATATTTCATAGTATGACCATTTAATTTAATTCATTGGTCATTTCTTTTCGTCAAGGAAGGATTGAATTCGTATCACCTGATGGGTAGCGGGTCTATGCACAAATATAATTCGTCTTTGTTCATTATTTTTAATACTTTTATCACATATATTCGTCAGGTGTTAGAAGAATAGGCCTACATATTATTTCAGGTTAGATTTGAACCACCGACATGTGTTCTTTTGCCTTGTTGATTCAGATCCGAACAGACCTACATTTCATATCAGCGAACAAGAAAGAAAGAAAGAAAGAAATAAATATTAAAAAATATATATATACGAGATATATAAAACGTATAGCTGGATTTTACATGCTTCTAGGCAGGACGTTCCACATGGCCACATGGGACGAAATAAAGTGAACTGAATATGAAACTATTTGATCAAAGACGAAATAAATGTATACATTAGTAGGTTACCGCTGTATCAGACGAAATGGAAGTGTGTTAGGAACATTAAATGAAATTCATTGCGCAAAATATGAATATACTTGACCAAAGACGAAATTTACTTTAACAAATGCAACCTTCAAAATTTTGGGACGAATTCAAACTTAACGAGATATGAAATATAATGAATAAAGTGTTAAACTAACTGGGAAAACCTATATTAATACTACTATTTTTACGCTATTTACCGATAATATATAAAATTTCTTGTAAGCATTTCATTACATATGGTCCAGAATAGAGGTTCTATATACGAGTAAGATATTTATGAAATCACCAATATTAAACCTATTGAAAAGCTACCATAATTCATTAGGTATGGTGATGAGCTCGAATCCGGGTGGGGGGGGGGGGCTGACATTGGAAAAGGGTATAGGTATGTGCCGCGCTGAAGACCCCCTTTTTCACCCTCTGCTGCTAGCTCTTATGACCCCCCTTTTGAGCCTGCATCAGTTCTTAAGACCCCAATTTTATTGAAAATTCAAAAATCGCAAAATCTTGCGTTCCAAAACCCGAATTCTTCGACAAGTTTGCGTTCTAAAACCAAAAAAATCAGAAATTTGCGTCCTTGCTAATCAAAATTGAACTATAGGCCAGTTCTCAAGACCTACTTTTTTGAAAAAATCAGTTCCTAAGACCCTATTTTTCGTCATAAAATCCACTCAGTTCAGTAGCCCCCTTTTTTGAGACCCTCCCCCCCCCACCCCGGGCTCGAATCCATTCATGAATATCTTACTATAACACCAGAATGGGATCACAATTCTCATAGAAAAACTGACCTGATCACACTTTTACAGTCAACGTCATTTTCCCAGAATAAAAATACAATCTGATCAAAGTTGATCAAATAGATTTGTTCAACATTACTTCTATTTTATTTACAAATAACTACTGATTTCTGTTAAACAAAATAAGTGAGGATCTTAAATTCGCGAAAGTAAATCCCCGCGATATACATTTTGGCTGACTTGATAGATCATGACAACATTTTAGAATCCCCAGAAATTAAATACTCGCAAAAATATTGGCTTTCGGTAATATGGAAATAGTCAGGGGTCGCATTCTGACACGTCTGCGCGTCCTGGACCTCTCATTTTCTTGTAGTGATGTGTCAGTTTTCAAATTGGAAAGACTTGCGGGTCCTGACCAAAATTGAAGGGACCCCTTAAATTTGACGATGTATGGAAATGGAAACCTTAAGAAATTATGTAAATTACATATCCATCCTTTGCTCACAATATAAATTCATTAAAACTGTCCGTAAAAAAGTAAAATTTTCAAATACCCAAACTTCAGGACCCCTTAATTTCTTGGGGGACCCCTTAAATTTGTTTTTTGAAGTCCTACGGGGTCCTGAATAATTTCATGGGACCTCTCACATTTTTGATCCAGTGCTATCCCTGGTACTTGTGAATTTTAATTGTTTACATTATGAACAAAAGGTCTATAGCTGGCCATATCATTTTACTATTTGTACTTAATATCTCGTATTATCACACTTGAATCTATAAACAAGATTATTACCTGGGTGAATTATATAACAGATAAGAATTATTTTATTAACCTAAATATATGTATACATGCAGGTTGTGACAATTGACTTATGATTTGATTTGTGTGTGTGTTAATATGATATGGTCAATAAAGTTTGAAGCTGAAATCAAAGTTATTTTGTTAAAATTTAATGAACCTCCTATTTCCTCAGCCGCAGAATTATAACTGCGTCTACACCAAATTAGTTAAAGATTAGTTTTTAATAAACAAGTTTGTAACAAGTTATAGGAAATTTCATTTTTATCATTAAATCTGAAAGTGAATGTACACGTTCTTTAGTGTACATTCTAAATTGGAACATTGAGAGTAGTTGTTTGTATACAGTCCTCAAAAAAGGAACTCACCAGGTAATAAATACGCTCAAAACTCTAAAAATATGTGTGGTGGTATGGGAAAACCCGTCGGAAGTCGCTAGTATTATTAATATTGATATATCTGGGTCATACCAAAATACTCCTAACAAATGAGTTCCAAGTCAGTTTTCCAACTTTGGTCCCAAGATAGAGATTATACCTTGAACTTTAGTCTCCAGGAGTTTTTTATGCAAAATTCCAAATGTTAAGTTTATCTTAGTACTTTTCTGAACCTTGTTTATCAAATTTTATGTGTAAAATGCTATGTGTAAAATGCTACGTAAAATGACATTGTTACCATGGTAACCACTTGTGAATTCCGACAATGCATTGTAAAGATTTTGAAAGTGAATAACTTACAATTGTTAATAATATCGCAAAAAACTAGGTTCATATCAAAAGTCCTTTTCATATGACAAGCTATTCTGTGTGACATAACAATATAGTTTTATTATTATTAGAGCATTTAAAAGATTATATGTACACCTTTGAATTGTCAGTTTCAATTTGTACATGTTGCGTTTAAACTTGCCGACTTTAAAATACTATTACTGTAGTTCTAGATGGAATTTCTGAAAAATTTAAACAGTCAAATACTCAGTAGATTGTGAAGCTCTCCGCCAAAGAAAAAAAACCAAGTTGCTAGAAAATGACCATGTGAAGGGTTTTCCCATGCCACCACACATATGGTTCCAACTTAAAACTTTCAACATTTTTCATAAGGTGATGAAAAAACCCTGTTCTACGGGCAAAGGAGCTCTCAGGTAGGGTCGGTTGGTCGGGCATGTTTTTTTTAAATGAAATTCGCCAAGTGCTTGATGATGATACTGCTGCTACACTTGTTCACGCCTTAGTCACATCACGTCTTGACAATGGCAATGCTTTATTATATGGGATCACTGAACGAAATCTCAATAAACTTCAACGAGCTCAGAATGCTGCTGCACGAATGCTCACAAGGACTAGAAAATTTGATCACATTTCACCTGTTTTACAGCGTCTCCATTGGTTACCTATTCGGTATCGCATCCATTTCAAACTTCTTCTCATAACCTGGAAAGCCCTACATAACATGGCACCTTCTTATATCAGCGATCTTCTCAATCCACATATTCCATCACGTCGCCTCAGATCGTCAGATAAACAGTTTCTCTCAGTTCCTCGGACACATTCTTCATATGGCGACCGGGCTTTCTATGCTTGTGCACCTAAACTGTGGAACTCACTTCCTTCAGATCTTCGATTCTGTGATTCACTTGATGGTTTCAAAAAGACTTTAAAAACTCATCTGTTTAAGATTGCTTATGATTTGACTGATTGACTTATGTAATTGTTTTTATATTTTAACTGTTTGTTTTTATTTGTTTAATGTTTGCGCCTCGGAATAGGTTGTCTAGATAGATGGCGCATTATAAATGCATTATTATTATTATTATTATTAATATTTGGGGGGTGGTTCTCAAAAAATTCGGTAAAACCAACCATGTTATTGTCAGCTTTACAAGAAAATGGGTACTTTTTTCAAAACCCTGGCAATGTTTACGCATTGACTCAACCAGTAAAGCTATGTTTTTTGTGCGTATCGGGGAGGGGGAAAAGTACTATTTTTTTTACCCCAAAAAATCACCCAGCACCCCAGTCTGTCCCTCTACCAACTGAGCTAAGCTGCCAGCGCATATGCGGGCTAAAACTTCCTGCCCACATATGCCTGCGGTAGGTGACGTCATCGAGGCAATGCAGCAGCGCGTGCATGGAGATAGTTTCTGGCAGTGAGATTTAGTGAGATTCAGTTGGGTTAGGGTTAAAGGGGTCAAATTGGGAGAAGACACACCAAATACTCATTTAATGGTGAATTATGGCTTCAGAAGAAATATGTGTTTAGAGGGGTGTTTGAAAACTCTTTGTTCATTCATGCTTACAGCGTGATATTTGACCCACCCCCTCCCACCTCCACGCTGCCCCCCCCCCCCCTCCCCTGGTAGTAGAAATAGTATCTATGTACATGTAGATAAGATATTAGTCTTTGCTTAGGCCAAATTAAATTAATTGTTTGTCTCAAAGCTCCTCTCCTGTTGTAAAACTAATGCGGAATGCGGTTTTTTTTCAAGTTTTTTTTAAATTTTTTTTAAATATAAAATATTGAAATCCTTGTAAAAGTGAACTTTTGTATTTAAAGGTAGATGACCCGATCACATTTTCGTAACACAGAATTATATCAAACATACGGAGATTTTCATATCATATGAAAGCTCGTATTTTTCTCATCATCATACTGAAATTTGACGGCCTAAATCTGTATAATTACGGAGAAATCGATGAAATAACGTCGAATTACCGCGAATGGTGGTAACCACCGATATAGTTTGTGTACACTCAATGGGTACAGTTCACAGCATCTTATGCGTCTAAAATAAGAACCATTAGGAATTTAGCATATGATAGCATATGATAGCCTCCAAACTTTGGAATACGACTTTTTTAAGGATGACCTTTCATGTAGAATAGAAAACTTCAAGTTGAAAATCGGAAATGTGATCGGGTCATCTACCTTTAAGATGATGTGATCAATGAAAATCTGACAAATCTGTGAAATTTTCAGATTTTCTTTTTTTTTTGAAAAAGAAAAAAAAAGAGAGAAAAAAACACGTTTTTTCAGATTTTTGTTTTTCTAATGCGCATCAATAAACTAACGCGCGCGGGAGCTTTGAGATAAACAATTCATTTAATTTGGCCTTATAATACTGTACTAAAAGTTATCAAAAATATTTACTTAGAAAATAGAAAGTATACAACTATAATAAACTCCTCAAAATGTTCAGAAATTTGTTTTCAATCGCCAATTTTTTTGAATATGTTGTGATATTGTGTTACATATCAGTGGAAAGCTGATGTGTTCCAATGTTACCACATTTGTAACAATAATTTCTTTTAGTGCTCTGCCACTTGCTTGAGAATGTGGGGAGGGCTCAATCTGAATGTACCAAATTCACCACTATTTAGTGCTCACACTAGAACAATTATGTCGCCTTCGATACCGTAACACCCTATTGACTTTTGAACATTAATTAGTGATGATTTTGGCACATTCATATTGAAATCCGGGGGGTAGTCACATTATTTTTACGCGGGTGCATGCCACTGGAGGTTTTAAATTCTGAACCACTTTTAGGGGTGTTTTCCCTAAAATAAATGACTGTTTTTCATGATTTGGGACAAATGTTTAGGGTTTTTCACCACAAATCATACCCCATGTTTCTGAAACTTTTGCAAAAAAAAGTGACCCATTTGGGCGGTACATAACTGTTTACCTTATATGTGAGTAGTACTACCCCGGGATTGAGACCTCAGCTGACCACTGAAACAAGTAATTACTACACATTTTTGTATCATTGGAAAGATGAACACATCAGCTTTCCATTGATGTGCATCAGGATTATGAACATATGACAAATTATTCAAAATATAGGCAATTGAGAAGGATTTCCAAAGTTTTTTTGAGGGTTTTTATTGAAGAGCCCATAACCAGAAGTAGTCCAATTGTTGGTATACCATATAACATCCATTAGTTCTTAAGCTATACGCAAACGGCAACATTTTTTTGGCCAAAGTATGCAAGAGTCAAAACTAGCCCAATTGCATGGTTTAGCCACAAGATTGGCAACACAGGATGTGAGTTGCATCTATACCTGTACCTGTCACAGTTTGGATTGTAGAGGGCGCCTTATTGTTCCATTAATCAACCCATATGGTTTGTCAGTCGGCATATAGACCTGCAATATAAAAAGATAATGTCTCTGATTATTCCACCATCATATAATTATTAGGGCTATCTGGGTTTTTTACCATGGCTAACTCTTTAACAAAGCTATCTTTTTAACAGGCCTATGTGATCTACGCACATCACACTTTGAACGCGGTTGGTCGTCTGCAGACGACATTCCAAAAGTTCACAAAATATTTCAAGATTGTCAAAATTATTGAATTTCATGACCATATTTGGAATCACCATGAGAAAAATGCATTAAAATAAGTACAAACATGACTAATCTTGGTTCAGTAATCCTTGCGATAGACCTTGAAAGTTGAGAAAGGTTTTCTGACAAATCTGTTTGTATGGTAAAACCACTAGCCGCATGGAAAGGGTTAACCCTTTACCTTCCTCATCACTACAAAACACTACACTACTTGGTTCTGGTAGCGCACGCTTTCCAGGTCTCATGGCGCGACCATGCGGGCTATCATATGCTAAAGAACATCAATAATTTAACCATAACATTCCTCAGCACTACAAAACACTACACTACTTGGTTCTGGTAGCGCACGCTTCCCCAGTCTTATGGCGTGACCAGGCATGCTATCATATGCTAAAGAACATCAATAATTTAACCATAACATTCCTCATCACTACAAAACACTACACTTGGTTCTGGTAGCGCGCGCTTTCCCAGTCTCATGGCGCGACCAGGCATGCTATCATATGCTAAAGAACATCAATAATTTAATCATAACATTCCTCAGCACTACAAAACACTACACTACTGGGTTCTGGAAGTGCACACTTCCCCAGTCTCATGGCGCGACCAGGCAGGCTATCATATGCTAAAGAACATCAATAATTTAACCATAACATTCCTCATCACTACAAAACACTACACTACTTGGTTCTGGTAGCGCACGCTTTCCCAGTCTCATGGCGCGACCAGGCGGGCTATCATATGCTAAAGAACATCAATAATTTAACCATAACATTCCTCAGCACTACAAAACACTACACTACTTGGTTCTGGTAGCGCACGCTTCCCCAGTCTTATGGCGCGACCAGGCATGCTATCATATGCTAAAGAACATCAATAATTTAACCATAACATTCCTCATCACTACAAAACACTACACTTGGTTCTGGTAGCGCGCGCTTTCCCAGTCTCATGGCGCGACCAGGCATGCTATCATATGCTAAAGAACATCAATAATTTAACCATAACATTCCTCAGCACTACAAAACACTACACTACTGGGTTCTGGAAGTGCACACTTCCCCAGTCTCATGGCGCGACCAGGCAGGCTATCATATGCTAAAGAACATCAATAATTTAACCATAACATTCCTCATCACTACAAAACACTACACTACTTGGTTCTGGTAGCGCACGCTTTCCCAGTCTCATGGCGCGACCAGGCAGGCTATCATATGCTAAAGAACATCAATAATTTAACCATAACATTCCTCATCACTACAAAACACTACACTTGGTTCTGGTAGCGCGCGCTTTCCCAGTCTCATGGCGCGACCAGGCATGCTATCATATGCTAAACAACATCAATAATTTAACCATAACATTCCTCATCACTACAAAACACTACACTATTAATTGCTGGTAGCAGGCACATCCCCAGTCTCGCTATCATATGCTGAAGAAAATCTAAAGATTTTCAAAGCTGACTCCGTGGCACGATTGGGTAGGGGCGGGATTCCCATCCAGGTGACCCTTCACAACGTCAGCACGGCCAGACTCTCCCCCCTAATTTGACATGTTTTTCTCCCCTGATAATTTTATTCCCAAAAAATACACTTTGAGGGTTAGGGTTAAAGTTGACACTAAGTGTAAATCAAAATCACCTGTAAATTGCGCAATATACATGACAATGGATTCAAAATCTTCACACTATCCACGCGGCTATATTTTTACAAAATAGACAATATACAAAACAGAGTTTTACCTGAAAATTGCGCAATATCCATGAAAATGGATTCAAAATCTTCACACTATCCACGCGGCTATATTTTTACCATATACAAAACAGAGTTTTACCTGAAAATTGCGCAATATCCATGACAATGGATTCAAAATCTTCACACTATCCACGCGGCTATATTTTTACCATATACAAAACAGAGTTTTACCTGAAAATTGCGCAATATCCATGACAATGGATTCAAAATCTTAACACTTTCCACGCGGCTATTAGTTTTACCGTATACAAAACAGATTTTTCAGCAACTTTTCCAAATTTTCAAGGTCTATCTTAAGGATTACTGAATCAATACTAGGCATGTTTATACTTATTTTAATGCATTCCACATGGTGATTCCAAATATGGTTATGAAATTTAACAATTTTGACATTTTTGAAACATTATGTGACATTTTGGAATGTAGTCTGCCGTGTGGAAAGTGTAAAAATTTGATCAGGAACTCGCAAGACATAGGTCATGCTCTTTTGTTAAATATCTTAAAGGATCGTTGTATTGTCAAGAATGTTTAAACAAATATCAAAAGACCATCATGATGTTCCACTGCCCTAACACTTGACTATAAAGCAAGGTCCCATGTGGATTTCCATCCAAACAGTGATTCAGGGCATGACCACTGGCCTGCCTAATTTAGGAATTGGAGAATTTATGACCGGTCAATAGATAAATCGCTGTTATAAATAAAATTGATTAGGCAGTGATGCAATTATTCAATACCACCTGTGTGACTATCTTACTGTATGGATGTGAATCCTGGGTGATATCCCAAGATATGGAATGCAAAATAAATGCCTTCGCTACCTCTTTTATTTAATTTATGACATGACCAAGACAGAGCCTCTTATCCACCGTGTAAAGCGCTGCCAGCTGAGATTCCTTGGCGATATACTCCGTCTCCATGATGAAGAGCCTGCTAAAAAGTATGCCACCTACGCACCAACACATGGCCGAAGGAGACCTGGGCGTCCTTGCACAACATATCTGACATATATACAACGCTTACTAGGGGACAATGAAGGCATGATTGAAGATCGACAGATTGTCACTCTTGCTCAAGACCGTCGTGCATGGAAGAAACTTGTGGTCGCCTGCTCTGCAGCTGAAAAATGATGATTAATGATGCATAATGTCAAGATTTTATAGCTATCGTGACACAATTAAATTTACCTCATTGTTGTTTTTCATTCCAATTTTGGCCAAATCTGCCAAGAAATAGTGTACATTGGGCATCTCCATTTCCACCTGCTCAACCTGAAATATAACGAAAACATGATATCAAAAATTAACATCCCCTAGAACAAAAGTAATATATAGCGTAGAATTGCGAACACAAATATTTCACCCTTACCGGGTTCGAGACCGTTTAAGTATTTAGCAATTAAATTCACTCCAGTTTGTCCGAGTCTATATGTTTGTGACCCAACATGAGTAAATGAGGCACAATGAGGGAAATATGAATATATAGTTATTTATATCATGATAATATGCATGAGTTAAGGGATATTTGGTACCAAAGTCAATGTAATATCACATTCATAACCAAAGTTAAGGATTGATGAAAATCACTTTGTCGCAAAACATCAAAAACAAATTGTCAAGTTACGGACGTTTTAAGGTTTTGGTTTTGTTAACAAATCAATGGAGTACATAAAAATTAAATACCTCAACATAATTTTTAGTTTCATGAATTTGAATCTTTGGATACAAGATGTAAAAAAGATCAGAAATTCAGATACAAGATGTAAAAAAGATCAGAAATTATACTTTTTATGATTTTGACTTATTATGACCTTGTCCCACATTTGCGCCACAATTTTGTTTAAAATTTGTAATGATAAATAAATAAATATTATTTACACAGTTTTATAATGAGAAATTCAATTTATGGAAAAACAAGAATTTGCACTAGAGGGCGAATTTGATGTTTGAACTTGACATTTGTGTTACAAATACTATAACCGGGCTTCATCAGGTCACCCGTAGTAGTGGGTCAATCAAATAAAGATCTCCCAATTTACAGAATTGAAACACATTTACCGTTGAATAGTTGTGAGATACACGCAAATACATTTATTGGCACTGTTTTATTGAATAAATTATCCTCCTATGTTAAAAATGTCTCACTTTTAGACTAACCTCAAACTCCTCATGCTCTGATAACACGAGAAGTTTGATGCATGCATGTAAGATCTCCAGTATATGATACGAATTAGTCGAAATAGAGGATACTCAAAAACTATGAACGCTATACAGGAACGTGTACGTTACAAAAAACAGCCATATACAATGATCTAGGTTGGCTGAGATATTGAACCCCAGATTTCTGCGTGGGAGCCATAGAGCGTGGCCACTTTGCTACACTAACTGTTTTGGCAAAGTCGTTGATAAAGATATAATTAGCGTGGAGTTATTCAAGCATCACATTTCTTACGCGTTGCTGATCCCCATACTTCTTTTTAAATTCAAATAATGGAGCGATTAGCCTTTTAAACAATGGGGATTGTTCATTAGGACACCGGCTTCTTTTGGATGCTGTTCAATCTTCAATCTCTCCAGTATTAAGTGCCCTAGAGCTGTGAGAATTGAGGGCAAAATGTCGCAAGTTGTATGGTGGTTCCATGTTTAAAATGGTTACAGGTCAAAATGCTATGAGATGAGGGAAGATCATCGAGGCTGCTGTGATGCCCTACTTATATAGATAATAATAGATGTACCTTGTCTAGTGATATATGATGTATATTAAACAGAAGGGTAGTACACTTCACTATCGGAAGGGCCGTCTTATATCTACAATGAACACTTACCTGAGGCACTTTCTCTAGTATCTGTTTCTCAGTTATGTACAATGTATTTTGTACAGATGGGGAGTACACGCCACTATCGGAAGGGCCGGCTAATACACTAAGAATGGTGCTCTTCACTGTATCCCTGTAATGGAAGCAAAGAAAACACAAAATAAGTACCTAATTTCAGATAAATTGACTATTTTTAAAGCATGAGACAAAGTTGCAGTATGATTTATATTGGATGCATCCATCATGCTGCATCTTGTTTACCCTTCAGCTTATCATACTATAATTTGCCGTATGTTGTGACTATGTATGTATCCATTAAAGTCTCTCTCAGTTTGTAACTAAACGCCGTGATCGTTGCACTGATAAAAGATTATTATAATGTGAGTGTTATAAGCTATAAATGGCTGAAAACCGTACAGAATTGACCAAGATATGAGCAAAAGGAGTCAAATTTAGGGCCTTTTGAGACTGTTTCTACGGGCCTGTTTGTTTATTTTTCGGTGCGTACTGCAACCATGCAGTCGAGCGCGTAACACATAACGCGGCGTAGTGCGCCATGTAAAATAAACGCTCACACGCACTACACCCACGCACACCTACTACACACGCGGGCGGACAAATATTGGATAAATACGCTGCGCTACGGGAGTTGATTAATTTAGGCCTTGAAGGTGTATAAGCACGGGGCGGGCGGTAGGGGCAGGGACGGCGGACGACTAAAGGACGGCAGGGGGAGGGCGGGCGGGGGCGAGGGAGACCATGACGTAATGAGGTTTGGGAGACAGGGGGTTACTGAAGAACGCTACGGGAGTTGGTTAATTTAGGCCCAATGACGGAGCTTTAGGCCTTGGGGTTGAGATATGCCACGGGGTGGGACGGACGGGGCGGGGGCGGTGACGAATGGGGATTGTGTGTAGTGATACAATGTGGTTTGGGAGGCAGGGGGTTAATGAAGAAATGCGATGCTAAATTGCGTAACGGATATGCCACGGGGCGGGGCGGGCGGGGGCAGGGCGGGGGGGGGGGGGGGGTGTGATGGATGGGTACGGGAGATGATTAAGGTTTAGGCCTTGGAGTTGAAATATGCCACGGGGCGTGGCCGGGCGGGGGTCTTTTTTAATTTTATACTTGAAATTTGAAAACTTTTGAATCAAAACAAAACCTTTTGATTTAAAACAAAAATGGTTTAAATATTGTTCTATTCCTTATGTGTTTCATTATACATTTTTCAACACTTATGTGTTGTTTCATTTTGTAGGTGTTCTATCTGGCAGGCCTTACTCCCTAGCGGGAGAGCCCGTCCGAAGGACGGGCGTCCCGCTAGTAAGCTATAAATGGCCGAAAACCATACAGAATTGACCGAGATATGAGCAAAAAGGAGTAAAATCCAGGGCCTTTTGAGACTGTTTCTACGGGCCATGTTTGTTTATTTTTGCGCGTACTGCAACCATGCAGTCGAGCGCAGTCGAGCGCGTAACACATAACGCGTCGTAGTGCGCCATGGAAAATAAACGCGCACACGCACTACACCCACACACCCTAGCTACACACGCGGGCGGGCAAATATTGGAGAAATGTACGCTTCGCCACGGGAATTGGTTACGGTTTAGGCCTTGGGTTGAGATAAGCCACGGGACGGGGGCGGGGACGGGGCAAGGACGGCAGGGCGGGCGGGGGCGGGAACGGCGGCGGGTCGGGGACGGGGACGGGGACGGCTGGGGCGGCGGGCGGGGGCGAGGGGGGTCTAATGAAGAAATGTGGTTTGGGAGGCAGGGGGTTAATGAAGAAATGCTAAATTGCGTAACGGATATGCCACGGGCGGGGGCAGGGCGGGGGAGTGACGGGTGGGGTACGGGAGATGGTTAAGGTTTAGGCCTTGGAGTTGAAATATGCCACGGGGCGTGGGTGGGCGGGGGTCTTTTTAATTTTTTAATTGAAATTTGAAAACTTTCGATTAAAACAAAACCTTTTGATTTAAAACAAAAAATGTTTTAAATATTGGTCTATTCCTATGTGTGTTGTATATATTTTCCAACACTTATGTGTTGTTTCATTTTGTAGGTGTTCTATCTGGTAGGCCCTACTCCCTAGCGGGAGAGCCCGTCCAAAGGACGGTCGTCTCGCTAGTAGAAGTAATACTTCTTATAATGTATTACCTTTGGGCAGTCTGCTCTAAACATGTTCAAGGGCAAAAAGCACATCTATCAAACCTTGTATAAGTGCTCTTGCCTGTGAACATGTAAAAAGCAATGCTTCCTATATATGCATAACTATTGTGCAGTTTTACTTTATACATGCAAACACGAAAACACATACAAGGTTTTGACAGAACAGCGGACGTAACTTGACCAACGCTCAAGATAACAGTTTTTTTACCGGGAGCTACTTTTTTTCTCAAAAGTAGCGCCCGGATCATGGGATTTATTGAGAACCAGGAGCTACTTTCAGTCTACCGGGAGCTAACTTTCTATTAAATCATATTGTCAAATTGAAATTTGATGTCTTGGGCAAGCTTCCTGATCGTCAACGGGCGCTTATTTGGACAAAATATAAGCGCTCTGTTGTTTATTTTTCAGCATTACCGGGCGCTATGGCAGGAGGACCGAGGGGTAAAAATCGCACACCACCCGCTTATCTTGAGCCTTGAACATGACCTCCACTTTCATACTGTAGTCAGTCACATTCCAAATTGTTGGCCAGTTTGAGGGATGTATTGAGTGTCTAATACGAGAATGACAGTGGAAGTATAACAATTTGAAGGGGCAGGGACAATTTAAGGGGATGGGATAAATTTAATACACAGGTCCTATTAGGCACTTAGAAAATTGTAGGGGGTGCAGAGGGGGTCATGAAATTTAGGAGGGGACACAGGACGTGGGTCCAGTTTAGGGGGGATGAGGATATATTTACTACACATGTTCTGTGGGGTCCTTGGAAATTGTAAGGGGCCCGGGCAGAGGGGTCATGAAATTTAGGAGGGGACACAGGACGGGGGACAATTTCGGGGGGACAAGGATATATTTAATACACATGTTCTGTGGGTCCTTGGAAAATTGTAGGGGATGCATCAGAGGGAGTCATGAAATGTAGGAGGGGACACGGGACAGGGGACAATTTAGGGGTGATGAGAATATATTTAATGCACAGGTTGCTGTGGGGTCCTTGGAAAATTGTAGGCGGGGACACAGAGGTGGTTGTTAGTGGCCCAACCACACATGACGGTTGATACAAATGCATATTGGTGAGAACAGCGTTACCAACCACTATTTTGTATAAATACATGCGTGTGTGCCACCTGGCCGACAATTTTGAAGAAAAGTAAATAACTATATTTCGTCCCACCTATTAGGCAACGTTCAAACAACAAATATTGTTGTGTTGCCCACGAGTGCCAAACAATGTTGAGGTCTGGTCGGTAGGTCGGTTTTTTTTGTGTGTGGGATTTGAATTGTTGAAAAATATTACTGACAGACTGTGGCTGTCGTGGTTCATGTCAAGACAATACTGGTAAATGTCAATTGTATTTATGTTTCTAGTGTGATAACAGTTCAAAAAACGTTTTATTCAAGCAAACTTTCATTTCAAGCAGAAAATAGTAATATTTTGACAGTTTGGTTCAAATTCAAATCTTAAAAAAAGAGGAAAATATGAGATTTTAGGGTCAATCGCTGAGGGCAACACAACACCTTATTTTGGGCCTTATTATGGGTCCAAACGTCGATGATAATTATGAGGTATTTTAAATGTAAACAGAACATTTATGAAGATAAAGCATATGACCCGACCTAGAGCAAATAACATCCATGCGATAATAAATTTAATATTACAGAAATAGTTTAAAATGCACACAAAAATACTGTTTGAACTCTCCTTAACCTATATAAGGCCAAGGAAATTTAAAAAAAACACCACCTGTTCTTAATAAGGCATGACAAACGTTTGTTTTTTCTTCAAATTTTGGATCTATTCATTTTGGAAAACATTTTCCAATTTTGAGAAAATTTGTAAAAGTGTTTCAAAGTGTTTGAAAAAATAATTGCAATTCAAAATTAATTTAAAATGTTAACACAGATTCTGAAATAAACAGAAAACCACCTGACCAACCCTCCTGGCTTCGTCCCTGTAGAACTGTTTATTTAATTAAGATTAATCGAATGTCAATCAATAGAACTACATACACTGAAACTCTCCTTGACTTTCATAAGGCCATGGAAACAAAAATCCTGTTCTATGGGCTGGAGCGACCCATATTTAGAATTATAATTTTTTCCAAATTATTTGAAGTAGAACTCTTTGGAAGTATAGCAGAATTGAAGCAGGCTTTGGAATTGTTCAGATATTGTTCCTGTTTTCATTATCTAATAATTTGCAAGATATGATAAGAATCAAAAGATACACATAACATACATACTAAATGTATTCTGATTTTACCACCTAAATGTTTTTTAATTATATTTCATAATTGGATATATAATAAGAACAAGCTATCAAAATATAAATGCAATTCTTTTAGCCTTTTTTCCCCTTCCATTTTTGATTTCAGTATTGCTTGTGTACTAATAATACAAAGCTATATTGTGTAGTCTTCAATGCAGTCTTCTTTCTACTCACCATACTTGATCATAATCCACACCCTGTGTATTAGAGTACTTCCATTTACATGCAACTATAGTACTGAACACCCGATCTGAAGTCTCCGGCAATGATGTATATTGATCTCTAACAAATCCTTCAAAGCCAGACTGTGTAGTCTTCAACACTTTCATGTCTTTAAGACCCCCTGAAACAGTCGGTGGTCCTATAATGAACAACAAATAGGAGAAACAGTAGGGATTAGGCCACACACAAAACATCCACTGATTTCTTAACACTTTCCACGTGGCTATTTAGTTTTGCCATATACAAAACAGATTTTTCAGAAACCGATCCCAACTTTCAAAGTCTCTATATCAAGGATTACTGAACCAATACTAGGCATATTTGTACTTATTTTAATGCATTTCTCATAATGATTCCAAATCGTTGTGTGAGTGCAAGAACGTCGTATCTGCATTTTGCTGTATTTGCAGGAGAAGCATATTTATGTTTTTCATAATTATTGTGTGTTTGAGTAACCACATAATGTTATGGAAGTATAAAGATGTTTTCCTTAAATAATATAAATTGAACATCTTGGGATGAAAATAATTTATTGAAAAGTTATTGACATTTTAAGATATCATATCTGCACTAGCAAATTTAATGAGTGCAACAAAATCGTAAGTGGCAGTACACTGAGAAAACTTGAGGACATACGCGAAAAACAGAGTGCAACAACATCGTAATGTTATTGCAGTGCAGAATTTTGAGAATATACAGGAAAAAAGAGTGCAAAAACATTGCAAGTGGTAGATACGATGTTATTGCACTCAGAATACTATGAAAGCACAGTGCAATTCTAACGTAAGTGGCAGATACGATGTTGTGGCACTAAGAATACTAGGAAATATAATTGTTGTGCACTTACAACATTGTTTTTTATTAATTACAAAATGATTATTTTGTTTTAGAATTTCAAAATTAGCTTAAAATGTGTGCAATTACCTACTCTTTCAACAACAAAAAAGAAGTCAAATTTGCCAAAAATGTCACTTACGAGGTTTTTGCACTCACACAACAAAATATGGTGATGAAATACAATAATAGTGACATTTTTGAAACATTTTTGAAATGTTGGATCTGTCGTGACGACTGTCGTGACGACTGGAAAGTGTTAAGTGACCAGGAGCGTCTTTCTACTGGGCAACTTTACGTTAAGGCCAACAAAAAAAAGGTGTTTGTTTGTCCATAGAGGGTCCTCAAAAGGTAGGGTCGGTAGGTCGGATTTTTTTTTTTTTTTTTTAATATTTTTTAATACGGATATTGTATTTGGGAATATAAATTCGGCATGTATACTGTGAATTAAAGTCCAAACACACACCAAAACACCTCACTTTTCATAAGTTTGCGACATTTTAGTTGCTTTACTCTTCACACTGCTGATTTTGATCTCTTTCTCCTGCTGGGGCAGATCGTCAATTTAAAGTTCCAATACTGTCGCATTGGTTGCAACACTACAAACTCGATCAAAAATTATTTTTGTACTGAGTTTGCATTGCGCGCAGATACCGTAGAACGCCGCCATTGTGACTGAATGTTACACAATGTGAAATAACGTTGTGTTGAAGTTTTGCTAGAAATATATACGTGAAAGTATTGCTAAACCTATTTCCCGTACTAACTACCCCAAAAATTGTTATATACTATGTTGAAATTAATATTCATGCCGTTGAGCAACATTTTGGGAACAAATATTAACCGTAACTAGATTTTTCATATTTTCTCACACTGCGTTTTTAGTATAAAAATGACATCACTTGCACGTGCGATCACTGATTTTCATTTAGTCCTTTTAATAGTCCCCGCGGGCCGCGAGTGCCAAGTTCATGCAGTAAACATCATGTTACACGGGATTGCGAATTGGGGGGATGGTGTTGCAAATACCAGATTGACGATATATCATACGAAATAAGGAATAAAACGGTCCGTTTGGCCATTCAAATTGCTCAAAAATTTGTTTAAAAAAAATTATCGAAAATAAAAAGTAATACGGTCGGCACCTAGGTACACGGTCGGTCGGACGTGGACAAACAAACAACTTTTTTTTTTGGGCCTAATTAATGGTACCAATCGGCCTTTTTGCCCAGTAGGAACGGGAACGCTAATTAATGCTCATGAGTTTTCTAACGGCAAATACCTGCAAAAACCAGGTATGTAGCAGGTTACCGGTATGGTATCGCTTAGCAGTAATTACAAAATGAGGCGGTTAAAATATTTAACAGTAAATTACCATTATTTCCAATAGCGTTAAAGGGACACTAAGAGATGTGTTGGAGGCTGCGCCCTCAATTATGATAAAAACTGGGATTAGTATATTTTTATAATTGTATTACATGTATGAACTTACACCTATAAGGATTAAGAAAAATCAGCCCTCTTTGTACAAGAAAACATCGATTCAAAAATGCTTGTAGAGCCGCAACGAGCATTTTACGTCCGACAGTATCCCCCTGCAGTACGCGTGATACATAACGCGAACCAAATTTGCATAGAGGGCGTTTTTCAATAAATAGTGATGATATTGTTTTAATCAAGTTTTGCTGTGTTTTTGTTAGTAAAAACAACAATAATGGCAATTTTTAATGTTCATCTTGAATTCTGAAGTAAATTTTTAAACATTTAAAATTTTCAACACCACTTAATGTCCCTTTAACTTTCCAGAGCCTCTGTAAAACATGCTCTAAGCCCAGAACCAGAGGGAGTGGTAGAATTGAATGGGGAATCCCCCTCCCAGAAGCTGGAGACCCCCCGGTACGGACATGTCCTTACTATATCTCTGTTGTGTGACGTCAGCAAATCTTGTGGCTTGATGTGACACGATAAACGCATGGTTATGATCTCTACCGGCTTGTTGTATTCTCTGCCATGGAGCCTCTTCTATGTGTACTTTGACTTGTGAGACTTGATGATATGTGTCCAAGAAATGCTGGCAGATATCTTGTCCAAACTGTTCAGCTGATTGGAGCTGTGGAGATTTGTAAAGAAGAATATACCGTAAAACACTTACAATTTGCGAGTGCTTTATTCTGTGAACTACCGAAAGCCAACATTTACCTTATTAGATATGAACTGATCAATCAAAAAAAGTTTCAATCACCAATTGTCTAAAACCGTTAGGAATTTTTGGTGGATTTTCAAACAATTTCAAATTTGAAAATGAAATGGGTCAGTCGGAGTGTTGGGTTTTTCGTTTTGAAAATGCTGGGTAATGCCTGTAAATACTTAAATTGTGTACCAAGGCAATGAAAAAATCACATCCTGGTCGACTGATCCATACCTATTTTTCCCCCTGAATTTGGTTTTTTGACAAAAGATTTTGCAATTTTTGAATTAAAAAATGGTTGAAAAAAAGCCCATCATGTCCATAAACATGTAGAAAAAATTAAATTCAAAGAACGATACGTTCAAATTAAAAAACTGCCTGCCTGACCGACACTTGAGGTCTGTTTCCAACGCAGAACAGAATGTAGGGTTTTTTCGTCGCATAACATACACATTTTTCAAGTATTGTACTTACTCCTTTTGTTTTGGCTAGGGCATAAACTGTGTTCTTCTGCGTGTCCGTAGCAATAATATCGCTATTGTCTCCGACCTCGTAATCTTTTTTAGATGTTAAAGACAGATGAACGGACACTTCAAACTCTCTGATGTAATGCACGGCACCCTCACGATGAAAGCGTAACACTTTGACACAACTTTTACCATAGAACGTCCGGTCCTCCACAAACTCTGGTTTAGCCGATGCTGCCATTGCTTCACAGGGATCTATAAACTTTTGAAAATTGAGTCAATATAGAAAATTAGATTGGAAATGAAAGAGCTTATCTGGAGAGCTCATTTGTGCTTCCATTATTTTGTCATAATTTAAAAATTCAGAGTTTCCTAAACATTTTCCTGTTAAAATCATTAAAAGCACTCGACAGGAAGGTGATGAAATCTTAATTTGCAACATAGCTGGAGTATGAATATTCTTCGATTTTTCTCAGGACAATATGAAAATTCTACATACCCAATATTTGCTGCGTAAATTCCTGCAAAGACCACAATCTGTCTGTAATTCAAAAGAAAAGGATTAAATTGCAGTCAGAAATATTAAAACTATGTAGTAGAAAGGGATAGGATAAACACAGAGACCAACTGGCCAACCTATAATAATGACAACTTAACCATACCCCATTCGGGGAGGGGTGTAACAATAAAGCTAACAGGGGGAAACACAAACAAATAATTACACACAAAAATGATTTTTCAGAGCCTAATATGTACCTTTGCATGATTGCGCAATGAGATCAGGGATTTTGTTGGATTTAGCATGATCTCTGTAATTGCCACTTTATGCCCGGGGGTGGCGCGTGGGGGGAACTCAATTTGTTTTGTATAGAGGTGCCGCCAAGGATTTTGAAATAGTATGACCGAAACACATTCTGATTGCTGGCCCGATTTTCAACTTGATGTTTTCTCTTTTACATCTTATTATAGGCTTTTAAGCCTGGCCCGAGCATTTTGCTTAAGCCTGGTCCCTTCAGGACCCAAGCGTGTGTCCGTAAGGGACCCACCATGTAAACAAACAAAAAACAAACATGAAAGGTCATCCTTAAAATTGCCACATTCCAAAGTTTGAGTTGCATAACTCCAATGGTTCTACTTTTAGAAGCACATGGTCACAAGACTTTTGCCCATTGAGTAGTACACAGACTGGCTGGTGGTTAACCACCTTTGGCAGTAATTCACCACATTTTTGCATATAATTTCTAAATGGAACATTTCTGGCCCCTAAGATTTTTACAGAATGTAACAAAAATATGGGGATTCTTCTGATATCAAAATATCTGAGACCATAATATTTAATGGTCTCAGCAAAATATCATGTGAAAAAAAATCATAGCCAAAAAAAAGTGATCGGAACATAGACCTTTAATTAATATTTGGCACCCATATATTTACCACTAATTACCTTTTTTACCACTAACAACCATTTCAGGCCCCATTGACCAATAAATGAACCCATATACTTACCAGAAAATAAGACAAATAAGGAGTCATCGGTTTACCAGACAGGTGAAAAGGCAACCCTATTTGGCGGCACATCCATAACCTCAGATCCACTGAGTAGCCCTCCCCCTCAAGACTTTATGAGCATATATGTTTCAGTTTCAGTTTCAGTTTTATTTACCAACAATACATATACAATAAGTTTAAGTACATACATTGGTGGGCTGACCAAAACCAGAGCAGAGCTCACAAATATATTTGGCCACCCTTAATAAATCATATGGTCTGAAGGGGGTCTGAAATTTCCTCATTATTTATTTAACATGTACCTTTATTTGCTTGTGTAAGCCACAAATAATAGTCAATCCTATAGTTCATCTTTCATACCACCCACACATTATGTAAAATGGATTACAACATGTAGAAATACATTGAAGGTATCCTTGTATGGTGAGACCATCTGGGGGGGGGGCACTCACAAGGAGTGTCCGTGGGGTTGTGCAGCTCTTAAAGACCTCCTTTTTAAGCTTCATCAGTTCACACATCAGCTGTTCACTATTATATAATGACCCACAGTTCTGCCTCAAAACCGTTCTCATGGTAAAAATTGGGCTTTTTATGCCATTTTCACTTTATTTTGAGTGAAATTCAGCGTGAATGTCTTTTAGAAGAATGAAAATCAGCTCACAAATGCTTTTTGCATTGTCAATCAGTTCATAAATTACCCATGTGAACACCAAAAATCAGTTCTATAGGGTACCATTTCATCCCGGGGGGGGGGGCCAGTCAAACATAATAGTGTACACATGCGTGACCAAAAAAACGTGTAAAAAGGGGTGTTTTTTCAGTGTTAGACGCGTCACGCGCGTGGCGCGTTAAGGGTATCAAAAACGCTGATTTTCAAGAAAAAGGGTGGCTTAAAATACCGGTCGAACGTGTTTAGGGTAACTTGTTTTGTTCCCGTTCCCAGAAGAATGTTATCCCTGTTTTTGCGATTTCTACAAGAAAGAACAATACCCATGAATAAATTTTTGTCTGTTCATATCTACGGGCATATCTATTGCAGGCAAATAGACAAAACTTGTTTAGGGGTCATATTCTGGCAAGTACTTGTTTAGGGGTCAAAATTTGCATGGAAAACGCGCTAAAAACTTGTTTAGGGGGTAATTTCGCTTGCAGGATAAAACTTGTTTAGGGGGTGTCTGGAAAAAATTTGGTCACGCATGTGTACACCATTATGTTTGACTGGCCCCCCCCCCCCCCCCCCCCCGGGATTTCATCTTCTAGTTCTAGACGCTCAATAAACTCCCATTCAGTGATGATCAGTTCATTCGTTATCACCAATTACCAAAATTGGCACCGCATCCGTCAAAATAAGGTTCAGTGCCCCTCCCCTCAGAGGGAGACTGTATAATGCACTGATCAATTGCAAGCCTGGCCCCCGGGGACCCGGGGCATGGCGGGGACCGTACATGATGAGTGTACAAAAAATGATGCCCGGCTATGCGGGGGAGTGTACGCGGATGTATAAACTGTGCCCCCGCTAGCCAGGGCGTGTAGCGGGGACGTACGCTAAAGTACACAAATGTACACCCCGGGCGCTTGCTATAAATAAAGCTAGAGATGCGATGCGCTTGACGAAATAAGCCTAATAACACATAGAAATGCATTCCGGTATGGTTGCAGAAAGAAATAAGCGACCTTGGGACTGTAGCCAGGTGAATACTTTGTCCTGGGAAATGGGTGGCCTGGACTGTACACTTTGTCCCGGCCAAGGGGGGCTGGGACTGTAGCGGGGACGTACAAAAAATGTGGGGACCGTACACGATTGTACCCAGGACGACACATGGGCAATTTGTACATCTCGGCCCTAAACCCCGCTATCCCTGGGCTGGGGATGCAATTGATAAGTGCATAATGCATGCAGAGCCTAAATGATCAAATTGGGGCTATTCATTTAATGGCCTGTGAATATTATATAATATATGTGGCCTTGGCAGTTCTTCTCTCCAGTGAGCTTATTCAACCATATAAAAATCACTGTACAGCACAGTATTATTGAGTAAAGGCAATGAAAAATGTATTGCTACATAATATATCATGATGTATTGACCTATCAATCAGAGAATGCAGGATTTATGGATGGAACCCAGTGGCATGTCCAGGATTTCTCTGGTGTGGGGGGGGGGGGGGGGGGGGGGGGGGGGGGGCAGGACCTTCATTCCCCAAATGATCCAACTTCATTTTGTTGATTAGTTGTTTGGCTATATCTTGCCTCTCGTCCCTATGGAATAAACTGTGTATAGCTATACAACATATTTTATTTGGTTTGAGCATGCGCACTTAAGTTGAGTTATGGGACGTCTAGCAAGACATTGCCATTTGTTCCTTGAAAGCCGTATGTGCGCGGAGCGCCCCAAATCTTTTTGGGGGCGAAGCCACCCTTATAGCTTCAGATTGCAAAAAAATTCACATTTAGGTCTTTCTAGACATTAGTGGGGGCAGCCATGTTTTAGTCTTTGTAAATTACATATACACCTATGCAGTTTATTTTAACAGTCCTGCAGTCTGTGCTGGAGTCAAAGCTTGTTTTTGATGCATAGACTGTTGATGAGATGTTTATAGACTCCCCACAGAGAGACATAATAGCTTATCTTGTTTGACTACTAGGAGAAACCTCCCCAATTGCCCGGGGTTTGTCTAATATTGTGGTTAGTTGGGGATGTTTGAGTTTCGGGTTATATATATATATGATACTAATTCCTGGGTTGATTTAATGAAATGTCAATAATAACCATGATCGCGGAATGACATTTTTATATAGAACCCCCCCCCCTGCACACAAATCAACTTTAGGCCTATTGGTTTCCTGTACTATTTTTAGACTGCGTGTTTTGATTTGTTTTTTGGTTTGAATGGAAAATACATACACCATTTCCCTGGTAGTTTGGTTTGCAACAGATGCACCAGAAAATGGTTACAAAACATGCTTCTTTCTTTTGGATCGCCCCCATTCCATTTCAATGGAATTTTTATTAGTAGTTTATACCGTGCTATTTACATGAATGATGAATGCCATCGAGTACGGTAGAGTACCCCATCCCCAGTGCATCATAGCTAGGCTTTTCTGGGGGAGGGGGGGGGCAACAGTGGCAGATCCAGGATTAAAATTTACGGGGGGCTGACCAAGGCTTTTTTAATTGTTACCCCCCAAAAAATCGTAAAAGGTCCAATTTTTGTCCCGTCAGGTCGTGAAATTCTGCTATAAGTGGGGGGTGGGGGGTAGCGATGTGGTTGTCCCAAAACCGGCAACAAAAATTGCATGGTATACAAGTGCCAAATGTACCGACGGAACCTACGCCTCTGAAAAGGCTAAAGTGGTACACAAAAAAGGTATAGTGTCAAATTTTAGGGGGGGGGGGGGCGCCTGCCCCCTCACCCCCCCCCCCCCCCCTCCCCCCCTGTATCCGCCAATAATGGGCAAGCAGAACAAAAAGTGAACCGACAAAGACTTTTCCAAGGCTGTCAACTTTTGAGAATTGCAGCTATAAGCCTAAGTAAGTGACCAGCGATGGGACAGGGCGAAATCACCCCCCCCCCCCCCCTCCCCCAGCTACTGCGCTGCCACATCCCAGCTCTGACACGTACGCACGCGCCCGGGGGCGTACGCATATAGCTCTTTCACTGAGCTATACAAATAAGGCTATATTCAACTTTATTATACAGTCGCGCGTCATAGTGTAGCTAAGCTAGCTGTGGTCAAGAGCTGTGGTTTACAATTCGGTTTTTCCGTAGCTATGACGGACGGCTAGCCACGTACGCGTCCCACAGCAGATCCTATATCATGCACATGGCCAAGGCCACAGTACTACGTGCAGATCAGTGCTTTCAAACAATATTATTATTTATATACATACCACTCACTATTCAATTGTTATTTGTCTGTATGACACTGATGTCAAACCGGAAATTTAGACCTGCTGACACTGCACCGCCGCTGTTATACATCAACTGTAACTTATAAGCGCGAAGATTACGGTGCATGTACATATGATTTTCAGCCAACTGGTTTCGGGAATGACCCCGAACCTAATACTGTAAAAGTGGAAATTTCGCGCTACAATTAATTTCTCAAATTACGCGCTAAAATCAGCAAGAGCTAAAATAAAAACGCGCGAATATACTAATTTATATGTAGGTCTATTAAAGGAAGCTCAAAATCGCGAAAATAAAAAAAATGTGCGAAGCGCGAAAATTTACACTCGCGAAAATTTACACTTTTACATTCAGCCAGACCTTGGGGTAAGCTGGTACACAGCGAACACGAACTAATTCACGGGGATTGGTAAATGGCGAGTTACCGGATGGGTGAGTTACGGTGAGTTGTTGACAAGGGCGAAAGGCGAATGTGTTGATCAAGGTGAAAGTCAAGTTATTGACAAGGGCGAAAAGCGAGTTGTTCATTTCTGGCTGATGGCTAATATTTCCAGACATATTTTCTAAGTTTCATGAGTGAATTTAGAGTGAAAAATAAATTGTCCTCTATGATCAGAAATGTAAATCTGCAAGTAAATCTACTTTACAAAACTAAATCATGAATGGAGATCACATAATATGCCTTTGATCTAACTTGAAACTTGAAACTTGAAACTTGAAACTTGAACAACTTCCAGTCAGTGAGTTTCACAACCAGGGGCCCGATTCGCAAGTTTCCACTTTTTTCTTCTTTTATTTAATAAAAACAATTGCATTTCGCCTATAAGGGCGCACAGCACTAAATCACTCCTCGTTTTGTGTAATGGTAGTAAGTTCCGGCAAAAACGATTTTGTGATTAATGGGGTCCTTTGGGAATCAGTTTGGCGTGAGGGTAGCATTTTATAATTAAAATGAAAGATAATCTCTTGTACTTTGATCAGGATATTGCAAAATATTGATTTTCGATTGTATTGAAAATTTATCACGTGGATGAACACATGTGATCGGAGGCGGTTAGAAGGCGAGCGTCCGGGCTGAAAATAGGGGTGGCGCTGTTTAAATGACCGTATCGTAAAATCTAATTGGAGGTGTAACACTTCTTGACGATTTTATAAAATTTGAATGTTTATTAGAATAAAGCATTCGAGACATTTCAAAAATGGTTACTAAGGGCCCAAAATAGCGACTCTTTTAGCCCTAATTTACATGTTATCCAATGGGCGGTTTATTTAGTGCTGTGCCCCCATAACCGCTCAAATTCCTATTCAAGGGAGGACAGCCCAATCTTGGAAAGTACGGGTGTATAAATTGTGACCCATAAAGGTTCTTCTTGGTTGTTATTGTGCATTTTATGGTTGAAACATACATGTTAGAAATAGGTTTAGTAGATTACTTTACATAATTTATATTTTTATTAATTTTAATTATGCAAATAAACAATACCGGTATCTAAAGATTAATCTTTTTTACCAAATTGATAAAACTTGGAGTTTGTGTAACTCTTCTGTGACTGTGTGACATATATTTATATTTAGTGAATAAAAGATGGAAAGTGTATTTTTGGGCGGGTCTATATTTTGAGTATAATCCAATGAATGCACAAAGTATAGAAAAGCATTTTGCGTAAACAAGTCATTGCTGCTGCGTGTGTTGTGTATAATGCATCATACCTGTTCAAATTAATCAGATTATATAATTAATGTCGGCATCAAATAATGGACAACAACAAACATTAAAATGCCAGTTTCTCTCATTAGTTTTGAAGTTAGCCATCATTTTCAAACTTGCCCATGCTCAACCACCTCAAAATGTGAAAAATCACTTACTCAACAAGTGCCAACAACTCGCCTTTCGCCCTTGTAAACAACTCGCCTTTCGCCCTTGTCAACAACTCGCCTTTTGCCCTTGTCAATAACTCGCCTTTCGCCCTTGTCAATAACTCGCCTTTCAGCAGGACTGTTAAAACAAGAACAGTCCTTAAAAAAGACAGACTTCCGACAGAGGGTAAATGTAATTGAATGTGTTCATTAAAATGATATCATAAATTAGAATGTTGTGTACACAAACTTTAATAATGAAATCACTCATCAGTATTAATTAATCTGACAAATTGCCGAAAAAATTGGACAAACAATCTAGTATAATTTTCATTTAAAGGTGTATGTTCCGATCACCTTTTTTTTACTATGATTTTTTTTCTCATCAAGATAGTTTGATATCAGAAGAATCTTCATATAAATCTAATTATGTCTGTAAAATCGTAGGGGCCGGAAATGTACCATTTATAGAAGTTATAGGCTACACTGTAAAAAGAAACGTTTATATTTCTGATAACACTTAATAAACACTTAAACACGTTTATTTTTGTGTTTTACGTGTAAAGGTATAGGAGGCATTTCTACGATAAACGTTTGCATAAACACTACAACACGTTTATAGAGGTAATTGTGTAATATTTATTAACACACCAACATGTTTATATCAGCAATATAAACATGTTGGGGTGTTAATAATTATACAACAAATACCTCTATAAACGTGTTGTAGTGTTTATGCAAACGTTTATCGTAGAAATGCCTCCTATACCTTTACACGTAAAACACAAAAATAAACGTGTTTTGAAGTGTTTATTAAGTGTTATCAGAAATATAAACGTTTCTTTTTACAGAAAAGGTGGTTAACCATCAGTCAATTTGTGTAATATATATACTCAATGAGCAAATATATTGTGACCTTGTGCCATTGGAGTTATGCAACTCAAACTTTGGAATGTCAGTTTTAAGGATGACCTTTCATGTAAAATGGAAAACATCAATTTGTTAATCGGGCCAGCAATCAGAACATCTACCTTTAATAATGTGAATACTTATGAAAATGTAAATATAACATCACTTCAACACAACAACAACAAAAATGGTAGCGTTGACATGGTTGAACTAATGACAATCCCCAAAACACTCAGTAGCGTGCGCAAAATGGGGGGGGGGGGCGGGCCCACCCCACAATTTTTTTGCAGCAGTCGGCTAAATAAAGGAAAATGTGATAGAGAACACTCATGAAAACCCGGAGGATTGGCTATCAGATAGGCCTAGATGTTGTCTTTTGACTGTGCGATTTTTGGTTTGCGATTTTTTTTTTTTGACTGGCCGTGCGAAATGTTTTGACCTCAATAAGTTTGGCGTGAGAGATCATTTTATAATTAAGATGAAAGATAATCTCTGGCACTTTGATCAGGATATTGCAAAATGTTGATTTTCTATTTAACCGAAAATGTATCACGTGGATGAACACACGTGCTCGGAGGCGGTAAGAAGGCGAGCGTCCGGGCTGAAAACAGGGATGGCTCTGTTTAAATTATCATATCGTAAATCTAATTGGGAGCCGTAACACTTCTTGACGATTTTATGAAATTTTAATAATTGTTTATTAGAATGAAGCATTCGAGACTTTCCAAAAATGGTTACTAAGACCCCAAAATCGAGACTCTTTTCACCCTATTTTACGTGTAATCCAATGGGACACTTATTTAATGCATGCTGTGCCCCCCTTGTAAGCAGTGCTCTATATAATTATGCAGTTTATGTTTATTTCTTTGTAACAAATGTAACAGATTTATGTTTGTATCTATTGTTATAAAAATAGCATGTGTGAATGTAACATTTGCTATAGGAAAAAGTTAAAAAGAGTGATAGTGTTCTTTATGCTATGTTATTAACTGCAACTTTACATTGTAATATGACGAGTCTATTCAATAAACTGTAGAATATGTTTTTACGAATGTACACTTTCCTGCACGAATCTACAATTAACTGTAGATTCGTGCAGAAAAGTGTACATTCGTAAAAAATAATCTTCAGTTTATTGAATAGACTGACGTCATAGCAATGGTTTAATTTAATCAAATAGATACTACAAAAGAACATAAATTTAAAAAAATGCTGAACATGAACCTTTCTTCTTTCCTAAAACTTTTAATATTTGAGTAAGTGAGTAATTGATGATCTTATGAATTCATGTCGCAGTTAAACATAAACAAGACACATTTTGCTAGAATTAATCAACCAAATTATGATATCAATTTTCTTTTTTAAAGCGACCCTAGATTTTCGGGTTGGTTGCAAAGAGCAAGTCTTTTAGCCCCGCTTTTAGCTTTATGATTTTGAAAATGTCACAACTAACCATAAAGCTACAATAAACTTACTGTAATGCATCGATATATCGCACCCCTTCATAGTCTGACAGGTCTAAATATAGAGATGGCGCCATCTCGCGATAAATAAGCTAGATTCTCAAATCTTGCGCAAACTCTTTAGGACGTAAGTGATGTCTGCAGTTTTATTATTTTGCGATAAAGAACCTATCCATTGACTTGCCATGATATGATGTTTGCGCGTTTAATTGAAGTGCTAAGACTAAGAGCAACAAACTTACAATGTAGGCCTACAGATAAATAAAAGGAGAAATTGCAGGCACGAGTTCGAAACTCAGTAAAGTCATTTTAATGACTTTATTAAAATTGTCACTCGTGTTTTTGTCTGTTTTTCCTGCTGGATTAGTATTATTTTATGTATTTTTTGTGATCAACTTGGGAAGATAACTTATCTCATTATGTCGACATCCCCATTTTGGTACGTCAACTTGGCAAGATAACTTATTTCATGAGTGTTGACATCCCCATTTTGTTAAGTGAACTTGGGACTAAGATAACTTATCTCATCATGTCGACATCCACATTTTGGTAAGTCAACTTGGCAAAATAACTTATTTCATAGTGTCGACATCCCAATTTTGGTAAGTCAACTTGGCAATATAACTTATATATCTCATCATGTCGACATCCCCATTTTGGTCAGTCAACTTGGTAAAATAACTTATTTCATCATGTCGACATCCACTTGTTTCAAAGTCGTCATAAACCAATAGGATGTCAATGGCGAGATAAATTATCTGGTCATCTGGTTAGAAGCTCCGTATGCTACTACAGCGAACTTGTTCACATAGTGCCATAGTGTAATGCTATATCAGCAATGCAACATGTAACTTCAAACCCGTTTTGTCCCATTTTTACATTTTTCATTTTCAAAATAGTAGACCTACTTTGTTGACATTTTCACAGGCTGTATATATTTTGATATTTTGATATTTGCCAAAAAGGATGGAGTAGCGTAATTGTTTATTATGACAAAAAAGAGCGTTTGCGGGTAAAAAAAATCAATGTTTTTGCAATTAGGCGACGAACTTGAACGTATGTAAACCCGGGATGTAAACTATCTATTCCCGACTAGTTTGACATGAAATGTTTGCTGGTATCCGACACTATCTAGGCAAATGTAGAAGTTCCCATTACATTGCAGTACAAGTACGAGATTGTAATGTTGATCGGCGCACTAATTGCTCTGAGTTTGCTCCAGTCTGGTTTGCTCAGTTAGAATTTCCAACCTCTGTTGACGTAAATGCGCCAATTACGAATAACGTCTAATCGCTAGCTAAAATTAACAACGTCATGTAATAAATTCTTCACGTATGTGCAATCGTCGCCAGTAACGTGCTAAAATTCGTCAAAAATCATTTAGTAAAATCGATTAGTGATATCTACCGTATAGATATCAATTTTTTTCAAATTTACTTATCCTTATAGTTAAATTTAATTTTGCGCTATAGGCCTACACCTATGGTAGATATAGCAATTCGTCAGATTGGTCAATCCTTTAAAATTAATTTGTGCTATCTACCGTAGATAGCAATATAGTCAAATTCGCAAATTTAATGTTGTGCTATCTACAGTAGATAGCAATGTTGTCAAATGTCTTAATCCGTTATAATATATGTGCTATCGATGGATATGCCCTAATATTATACAAGTACCGTATATGTGATATACGGTATTGACAACAAAGTTGCTCAATTAATTAATAATCCTTTTAATTAGATTTTCGCTATCTTCAAATTAACTATAAATCCTCGATTTGTGATATCTACCGATATGTTATTAAATTCACTAGTCCCTGATCTTTACTAAATTTAATTTAAGCTATACGGTAAATATAAAGTGCTCAACAAAAGAAAGTCGTACACTTCGTTTAGATCAATCATCAAAGTAATTTTTGATTGTTTTTTTTTACCAAACAGGCTAGATAGACATTTGGATGAATTTTTTAGGCACATTTTGATACCAACATAACACCTACACTGCAAAAACTGCAGAACGTGTTCAAATGTAACAGTTAGAACATGTTCTGAACATGTTCTGATGTGTTCTAAACACGTTCAGAACATATCCAGAACACGTTCAGAACATGTTCTAAATCTGTTACATTTTGAACATGTTCTGGAACACCTGGAGAACACACCGTGAACATGTTCTGAACGCGTCATGTGTTCTGCACTTTTTGCAGTGTAGCAACAAAGATAAACCATGATTAGCGCCATTTAAAGAAAATTAGTCACTTTTCAAAAGTCACATTTTCAATTACTACACGGGAGGAAAATGGGTGTGTGCGAAGTTCACACCGTGTGTGACACTGTTATTAACCAGGATTGACCGGCGGGCAATCGATCACACGGTGCAGCCGTGTACACTACCCTGCGCTGGGCGTACACTACAGGGTGTCTCAAACAAATTAGGACTCTGTTTCATGACGGTGTAATTCTTATTTTAATCATTGGACCATGGCTAATTTAGTCTCAATGTAAAGCCCAATTAATTATTATGATATCCTGAAAATATATAAGATCAATCCGATGCAAAATAAGAAAACTAGCGTACTTTGCGTAAACCATGTCATTTACTGGTTTGTACAATGGGATCTACATGTAAAGACCAGGTAATAACATGGTTTACGTTTCAATGCATTATAATTGTCAACGTAGTAAATAATCTATCAGTCAATAGCAAAGATTAGTTTGGTAATCCATTTAATTCTGGCACAAATCAATACTTGCTAAATAATTCCGCAAAACAGATGCATGCATATTCTGTGTAAATTAAAAAAAGTTTTGTTAAACAGTTCTCGAACCCACTGTGGATGGTTCATTGAGTTACAAGTCGAGCACTTTCATGTTACTCGACTGTTAAACTATAGTAAATGACATGGTTTACACAAAGTACGCTAGTTTTCTTATTTTTCATCGGATTGATCTCATATTTTCAGGATATCATAAGAATTAATTGGGCTTTACATTGAGACTAAATTGGTCATGGTACAATGATTATAATTAGAATTACACCGTCATGAAACAGAGTCCTTATTTTTTTGAGACACCCTGTATAGTGAGCGGGATACCATTCCGAACATAACGGGCATAATGTGTAACAATTGGTGTTTTCTTCCGCGTAGTGTATTGAAAATGTGACTTTTGAAAGGTGACTAATTTTATAAATGGTGCTAATTATGGTTTATCTTTGTTTGGTACCAAAGTGTGCCTAAAAGATTCATCCAAATGACTATCTAGCCTGTTTGGTAAACAAAAATCGAAAGTTACTTTAAATGACCTAAACAAAGTGTACGATTTTCTTTTGTTGAGCACTTTAGTAATTCCCAAAATGTGCTTATCCTTTAATTATATGTTCGTTATCGTCGGCAGTAACGTGCTTTAATTCGTCAAATTTACTTAAATGAATCCTTTTGAAATCAATGTGTGATATCTACCGTAGATAGCAATGTTGTCAAATTCACTAATCCTTTAAATTTAATTATACGCGCGCTATACGCTTACGTATAGATGTATTATATAGCAGAGCGGCGTCAAATTTGCCAATCCCTAAAGTTAATGTGCGCATCTACCGTAGATAGCAATGTAGTCAAATTAACGAATTCCTTACATTTCATTTTGTGCTATTTACAGTAGATAGCAATGTTTTTAAATGTCTTAATCCTCTATATGTATGTGCTATCGACTGATAGGCCCTAATATGGTAAAAATAACCGTAACGTATGTGCTATCGGTACGGTACGAAAAAGTTGTTCAATCCTCTTAGAAAGATAGCAATTCGTTTATCAAATTCACAATAGATCCGATTTGTGATATCTACCGATAGATATCAATGTTGTCAAATACACTAATTTTATTAAATTTAATTTTGCGATATATGGTTGATATAGCAATTCGTATAAATTTACTAATCCTTTTAAATTTTATTTGTGCTATCTTCCGTAGAAAGTAATGTTGTCAAATTCACAATCCTTATTAAATTTAATTTTGTGTTTACTAATCCTTTAAACGTGCTATCGACGATAAAAATAAGCAACATCAATCGTTACGTATATCAACGTGTTATCTAGTAGACAACAAAGTTGGTATAAATTCATTTTTATCGGCGATAGATAGCACAATGTAAATCAAATTCACGCTACGGTTATAGCATTATGTATAATTTATCAATCATTTCGCACTTGTTATCTACTATAGTAACTGCTATTGCTGTCTTCCCTATAGATAGAAATATCGTCAAATTTACTGAACTATCAATTTTTACAAGAGATGTACCAATGAAATCATCGTATACCGTCGTAAAAACCTGTGAAGTATTTTATTTTTAATATCGCAACGAGTCAATAAAACACGATTGCCGAATCTAGGGTTGAACTTCGGCAAAATAAAAGTAACATGTTTAGCGTCCGCACTTTTCAAACAAAGAAAGAAGGAGGAGTCCTTTTTAAAACTTTTTAGTGCAAATCGCCCTTATTATAGCGATCAATTTTGCGAACAGAAGGAGGAGTCCTTTTTTTATCATATTTTATTTTATGGCTCTGAGGGAGGGGTTGGTCACCTCAAATGCTTATAAGAAAGAAGCAAAGCTGTTTCGAATTCTGAAACACCTGAACAAAAACGATATTACTGAAAGTGAAATAAAGACAAAAGAAAAGAAAATTGAAGCGGGCCCAAAAAGGAAGCGTGTGGGGACGCTAAACATTTCTTTTAAAATTTGGCCTTATCATGCTTATAATCCTTGTCACACCCAATCAAACTAATTCAATATTCATGATGTATATACCGTTGATTTATTAATGCAATTAACACCATACAATTTGTGAGTTCAACATTATCCTTTCATCGGGCCATGATATACAAAAAAAAGCCAATGTATTATATTAACATATATCTATAAATGTATTATATATAGGCATGACATTAGAAGCACGCTAAAAAACAAATACGTAATTTTGTTGGCAACTTATGGCCAGAGATCACAAAATAACACTACCAAACCATCCGGATTAGTAGGGTTTGAGTTTATTTGTAGCCTGGGCCATACAACGTTGCAATGGGTCAAATTTGTGTATTTGGCTATTCAAAAGGTCATGGAATCAACTATAAATCCTGAACAAGTATTACATTATACTCTTCTTTTTTTTTAATACCGTAATTTAACTTGTAACACTACGTTTAATATAGGAGCGTGTTTTGGTCATCTTCGATGATATTCGGTTTCTTGAACTCGTCTTTAATAACTACATGGTATGCCGTGCATATCTATAGTGACCAATGCTATGTGAAGTTACCATTCCAAAACACACCCCAGGGCACACACTTTCCCACAAAAGTAGAACGATTTCTTTGAATAAAATTAAAAAGAACCGTCACATTGTAATAAATTTATAAAATTAATAGGCTGATACAATATAATAAATATCCTCTTTCTTGGAAATTCAAATTTTAGTCACTCTTAATAAGCAGATGAAATACGAAGAGTTATATTATTGATTAATCATAGATAATTTGTTATTGTTGGTGGCGGACGGCAAGAGCAGCATTTTTAACAGAACCCTTTGGAAATCCATCAATTCCGACATCACTTATTACACTTAAAAATGTATGTAGTTCAAATAACCCCTTTTCAGGGTCAAAATACACCGACTGTAGCCCTATACTTTTTCTACTATTTTTGTAACGCTTTTGGTGTCATTTTCTTGGTAATTTGATACAAAAAGGTATACGAAATTACTATAGAAACATTTAGTGTATTTTTGAATACTTCTTTTTAAGTGTGTACAGTTCGGATCTAGCCAGGTCATGGCTAATAAAGCTTAAAAAATCTTAAAACTGTTAGGCTTATATTAGTAATTATCTTTGCTTTGGTGTTGACGAAAGGACAAAACTTCCCCAAAGGATACAAATTTAAAGCTGTGATCCAAATAATACAACATATAATCAACATAACATGTAAACAGCTCCTATAGTTATAACATCGTTGTCTATGGCTATACATTACAGTACAAGAATGGACACAACATGTTCCCTGATACGTTCACATCGATGTATTGGATCCATGCATATTCTGTTTGAAATCAAGACGACTGTGAAAATCTGTCGTTACTTTTTAAATGTCGAAACAGCATAATAGTGATACGGCATAATTCGTTTAAAGTTCAATAGCGGTTATTCATGTAACGGATCAGCTGGCATTTGTCGGGAATAATAACTGTGGTTAAGATTTTCAGAAAGATGACACCGACACCTGTTTCATGATATAGGCCAATTGGTAGCACGGTTCATGCAATAAATTGGACGTCATACACCAATTCAACTGAAAGAAGAATAGGCCGGGTGCAATTCCCTTAAACTGAAAGTAGAACTTAGACCGGGTGCGATTCCCTAGTGTAGCTGTAGTCTGTTGCGTGGACAACCTCTATTGATTATAAACGCACGTCGTGATTTTAACAATTTCAGTATGGCGCCAACATGCATTCCGGTCACGCGACAGTTTCTTATCGCTCACCGGACATTCGGACAAGACGACATTCGGACCGTAAGACAATTTCGGACTTGGTTCAAATCATCATCTTGAGGCGAGACTTCCACTGCGTCACGGAATGACTGCCGGGATAGTTCGAACAAGCACAGAATAATAGCACTTCATGCCCAATACGCGTGTATAACACTGAACAAACGTATCACGTGCAGGTTATTAATATTTCAGCAACACAAATTAAATTGATATATATTATACTAATTATTAGGGTCTGATGGGTATCTATCAGGTTCCTTATACTTTCATATTCGAACCGTTTACGAACTGAACACGCTGAAATAATGTTCATATTAAAAACCACTATACATTCTTACTCTTGTTAAAGACTCTCTCATACAATATCTATACACTGGATAAACATTTAAGTAATAAAATCATACGCAATATAAATGATCAACACTCGGCTGATCAGGTACTAGCCAGTACATTGTATATATTAATTATAATTTAGTCGATTTGACAACTCAATCAATCAAGACCTTCCGTTTGTATTATATGATTGCAATAACCATCTGCGAGCAAAGGATGTCATCATTGTGTTTTGTAAATTCTTTCTATAGCATATTTTTTTGACTATTTGCTATTCTATAGAGGGGCCTAGTATTAACGTCGGGTTTTTCTAAAAACATCATGTATTAAATGACTCTCATAGTAACTAACATTAACATAATAATTTGAAGAAAAAAACACCGAACAAGATAGACCTACACCAATGGTCAGTTTTATTATTCCACCGTGCCTAAAAGAGTGAATTTTCATACACTTGTTTGGAACATGTAAAAAAAACCCACAATAATAATATTAGATCGTCTCAGGATTTGGAATATGTATCCAATTCTATTTTTCCTAACTTTGAAGGCACATTCTATTTCTTAATTAGGGGTACAAATCATATTGGGTAGTTAAGGTAGCCTCATACCAACCTATATTTTGAATGGATCTTTTTATATTTAGTGGCGTAACCAGGATTTAAGTTGTAATATGGGGCAACATCAACAAAAAAAACCACAAAAAAACGCGCGCAAAGCGGCTAGCGCTCTTGTTTATTTATTTTTTACTTCAAAGTGCTTGCATTATCAGTGTATATGGTTACAAATCTGCATGATACTGTGTACGCGAAGCGCGCTAAATTTAATTGTAATCTCAGGTTTATCGATTTTGAATACCCATTTTCTTCTTTTTGGTCGCTTTTCTTGGTATCACTAACTTGCCGACAGTACCCTGATTTGCCGACAAACCATCGGACCAGGGGTCCTATCCCCTGGCTACGCCACTGTTTCTTTGATGAGTCATTGAGAGTCAATAAATGTGGTATGAAATATGAACATCTTCCCAGTACTGAGCAGATTATATTGTCCGGTATAACCGGTGTCGAGATCCAGGTTTAGGTACGTGACGCGGTGAATGGCGAATTCCAAAAGTTACAGGACTGTTAGAGGCATACATAATATGAAGAACAAGCTTTTTCACTGTCGTATTATTTGGCTCCTACTGCCGCCGTGACGCCAGCAAGTACTAGACTAACACAGAAAGACAATACGGCGGCGCCACCAGTTCCTTGCGTTGAATTATTCAGCATGGTACTTGCAGTCATGGTACTATTAGACTCGACGGTGGTCATATTCATGGTAGTCTGTGCTGTATACATGAAAAAGAAGAGACAACACCGTAAAGGAATAGGCTTTCCAAGCGGGGTATAGACGTTATTTGTAATTGACGATTTCAGGCTAAATAGGGAAGCATCATATTTGACGTCACTAATAACGAAAAACGAGGCCAATTGTAGTAAATTACATCACTTGTGACATAAAATAAAATCACAAGTGACGTAATTTACTACAATTGGCCTCGCCTTCGTTACTGATTAGTGACGTCACATCGAAGATGTCTCCCTCTTAGCCTGACACTGGCCAATTACGAATAACGTCTAGGCCTATTATTAGTTTTACTATATACACTGAATATATTTATCAGAAACACCGTTCCCAACTTTAAAGTCTATAGAATTAATGAACCAAAAGCATAGGCACGTTTGTACTTATTTTATGCATTTCTCATGGTGATTCCAAATCGGGTGATGACATTTTATACTTTTTCCCCTTTTGAAACATTTTGTGAAAATTTGGAACTGCCGTCTGCAGACGACTGCCAGCGTGGAAAGTATTAAGATAATAAGTATTAGGAATATACCACGACGTCAGAGTAGAGCAAGGGCGTGGCCGCCGGTCCATTAACATGATCACAGGAGCCTGTGTACGCCGCCTGTTGACTACATGTACTAAAAACACTACATGCATGTAGATTGTGCTATCTACTGAAGATAGCACATTGTGAATAGTAGCGTCGCACGCTATTACTCCATAAAATACGTTCCTAAGCAATTGTATGTGATTTTCTTAGAATACACACAAATACAATAATCATGTACTCAAGTATAAATATAGGCCCTATCTATTGGGGAAATTAATTGATTGGGTTATTCATATAAGAACAATCAGTTTACCTAGTAAAGTAGTGACTAATAGCCGACAATAATTGTTTGTTCGTGTTAGTTTCCATCACTTTAATTGAATCGATTACAATACTTTTATCGCAAACCAATAGAGGATAACACTTTTTGTTTCTTTAATCAAAGCAAACTGAGGTATTTGATGCTTACCTATTAGACATATTGCCCTCATTCTGATAACATCGCAAAACAATTTGTGATAGAATAATCATAATTAGCAAGGACGTGTTAAACACACTGGTGTCACATATATCGTCAAGTACCGTGAATTGCTGGTTGTGTACGGTGTTCTCCAAGTGTTTTATACGTGTATTTGAAACATTCGGCGTGATGATATTTCTGAACTTTAAGGCGAGTTAGATGGCAATGACCATAGGGGCCTATAGTTAGTACGAAACCATACCTGTTATTAGCGCTGCAAATACGGCAAGACTTAATGTCAGTGTCACGAAAACCTCAGCCTTCCCCATCTGTCAACAAAAATATTATAACAATAATTAACACATACAAAATAGTATGATTTAAACTCTCCAGGTCTATACGTTCAGTTATATATAATTGAAGACCTCAAAGGATTTGACTACGGAGGGATAATTTTGAATACGATGGTCGTATTAAAGTATATCGAATTCGTTAATGAATCCGTTAGCCACATCTTGAAAACTCGTTTTGGGACCAGAAAGTTGATTGACCACGGTTTTAATTTTTTCTCTTTTTATTTTTTTCATCTGCTATGACAAATCAAATATACAAATTATATATGATTACAGATCAGTAACACGGTTTATGAAAGATGCGTCTCGAACCGAGGGTCACAAAATATAAAAAATAAAATCACGCGGCGAGAGACTAGACATCAAAGCACATATATTTAGTCACTTCAGCCCTGGTTTTAAAATGACCATAATTTACTTCGAAAGGTTACTATTTTTTTGAATATTTCGCCATAAAGTTTGAAAATGTTATCTTGAGGAAAAAAGGAAACATTGTCCACATCTTATTTTCAACAAACAGCTTCCACGCCTTTTTTTAAAATTAGTATCGATATAACTAGAGAAACGTATCACATGCAACAGGTCGGCTGGATGCGTTGCTATGGCGTGGCATTTTCATAGCATTCATATGATATTGCAATATCAAATTTCAAGACCTCATTAAATCAGTTTACGGCTTTAAAAATATACCAAATTAAATAAACAAGTTACGTACTTCAAATTCATTATCAAGTAAAAGGTACCTAATAATCACTTACCTTTCAAATTTAGATGCGTAGGTAACACTAGCGGGTATTCTAAGAGCAATGCAAAACCTGCACAAACCGTGAGTCTATCTCGTTACTAGGACTATTCCGAATTAAAATCCCCGGGGGCGAACAAAATATCTGGTTGTTAAGATCTGGCGTACTGGACAACAGAAACAACCAATGACATGCATCCACCACTCTGCACTTGACGTTGGCAAAATAATAGTGAAAACAATAATGTATTGATATATATATCCAATATAATTACAATAATTATGGGGAGTACTAGAGAAAGATAATAGCTTTCGGTCACGCCCAATTGTTAGTGACTTATTGATGACTGGTACATGAAGAAAAAAAGTAGCAAGGAATCGTAGACGGGGAGACTCGCTTATCATGCTTTATATAGGCATTATTAACGGGCGAAATTACATTTAAGAGAAAACGTCAGTCTGGAAAATGTAATAAAGAAAGGACAAAAACCCAAGTTATTTGTATAAAATCTAATATTTATCTTGGATATGTCGATATTATACAAAGATGCGTATTAAAGAAATTAAAAAAACACAAAAAACAACACCCTTCCTTCTTGTATGTAAAATATAAACTTTTTAAAATTCTAACATGTCTATAATGTAACTATAACGAGGGCATCAATGATGCAGGCAAGCAGAACCGCGACATTTTTGCAGGTTTCAGCATATCTACAATGACTCATGATAGATCTGGCCATGATGAAATTGGAATGATGGATTTTCAGCTTAGTTTAGTTTCAATTGGACTTCACATTAATTTGAGCAACAACTTTATTTCACAACACGACCTAAGATGACATTTAACCTTGTTAACATAATCATGCAGGGTCCCATGTTACAACTGTAACCTAAGTGAGTTCCAATTGGACTTTAACTTATTGGTTGAAGACCGAGTGTTATTTTTAGAGTTACAGTTAATTGAGTGTTATTTTTAGAGTTACAGTTAATTTGAATTAGTTGTTGCATTAAGGAGTTATAGCTAATTCAATTTTTTTGACTAAAATATGCAAATTATCTAATTATCATATTAACACATTATGCAAAGAGATCTAGCTTACAACAATTGTGCAGCCGATCATGTCCCGTGTCATACTAGCTAACTTGGAAGTGTATCACTCATTGTTTTTAAGATTAAGAGCCAAATCTTTCCAAAATATGTAAATTAGGACATTAACATAATTACAACCATACAAATAAGCCCTAACATTGATCAATTATAAATCTAGTCATGTCTTAACATCCTAAGTTGGTAGAGGTTAAACAGTCTATCAGTTGAAGAGTTATAATTAATTGAATAAGTTGTTGCCAAAGTTATAGCTTGGACCAATGGTACATACAGCTGATCATGTCCTATCATACTGTAGCTAAATTGGAAGTGTAATACCGTACCCATTGTTTTCAAAATTAAGAGCCAAATCAAAGATATGACAGATTTGGCCAAATATGCCAATTAGCACATTAGAATAATTCCTAGTTTGTAAGAGGTTAAGTCAGTCTATTCATTGAAAATTTATATTTAATTGAATTAGTCCTGGTCGCGCGAGTGTTTCTCACGTACATCCACACAGCAAACAGGATATTGTGCAACCGCAGTGTTGGTATAATTTTAAATAAAAACAAGGAACTACATACATTCCCAGTAAAATATACCTCAGACACTTTATTTTTCTACTCTATTCCTCTTAACCTTGGTCACAGGCTGATCCCGGGAGGCTGATCAGTGAAATTCGAATCATACACAAATCGATGAATCATGGTTTATAGAGAGTCTATAATGTGATGCGATCAAGCAAAATCAGTCTGAAGTAGGGCGTATCACATTTTCAGTTCCTTATGATTGTTCAAAACAATTGATCAGTGTAAATATTTATACAATTACACCACTGGCACAGCCCTTTTATAGGAATTCTTAATTTACCGTCTACTAACTGCTTTTCTGAGATTAAGTTGAACTAGGGAATAAAGCTGTGTTACAAACAAATATTGCGCTTTATATCCATTTAGTGGGACGCCCGATTTAAATTCACCATACCATGTTTTTATCTTATAATAAACCATATTATTTCATTACCTCATGGCCCTTGGTTATTTCACATTTCTTCATTAACCCCCTACCTCCCCTCCCAAACACATTACTTCATTACCCCCCCCCCCCCCCCCCCCCCCATCTCAACCCCAAGGCCTAACCTTTACCATCTCCCGTAGCACAGTGTATTTCTCCATTAATATTTGCCCGTGGAAAGTGTTAATAATATTTCAACAGTCATACCTAAATGGAGATACCCAAGAAAACGTGCTATCTTTCTGATCTTTCACAGTAATTCCACCATGCTATCTTTAACTTGCAGTTATTTCACCATTTTCTCCAAAACATTTCTTTGCATGGTCAACAAGTAACAAATAAACAAGACACAAACACGTATTAAACATACCAATGTTTGAAGTATTTCATCCACAAGTTTCACTGACTTATGGTTTATTTATTTAATCCTCATCAATATTTCAGAAGGAACAAATTAAAATCATACTAGTTTTTCATGCCCCTCACACATCCCTGTTCAGGACTTCTGTTTTGTTCTTTATCTTTCTTTCTTAATTTCATCCATAATAAGGTTTTACAAAGACAAGTTTGCGTTAATACACTCAAATTGACTAAGGCCAGAGTCAAATATGCACACAATCTAAATAATGGGGTCAAATTCTGACCCCATTTTAGGTTGTGCATCATTTGACCCTGTTGTGTACTTAACACTTTCCACGCAGCTATTGGTTTTACTATACAAAACACAGATACAGATTTCTCAAAAAGAAACCTTTCCCAACTTTCAAGGTCTATCTCAAGATTTACTGAACCAATACTAGGCACGTTTGTACTTATTTCAATGAATTTTTCGTGGTGATTCCAAATATGCTAATGAAATTCAATAATGTTGTCATTTTTGAAACATTGTGTAACATTTTGGAAAGTCGTCTGCAGACGCCTGCCACGTGGAAAGTGTTAAAGTATACATCCCCAGAAACATGAAACATTACAATGGCCTCATTTTTGATTAAGTTATATGACTCCCCAAGCAATGTCACGCTTGTGATAACAATATTAAAATTAAAAAGGGGATTTAAAAAGCTATAAGGAAGAGAAACAACTTTGAAGTCATTTATTTTAAGGGTATATTTGTAATTTTAGGAATGTTTGTTAGTGGTTAATTTTGTTTGCCATTTTAAAAGAAGGAAGGGAGTACAAATATGGTAAAGTGTTTCTAACTTAGATGACGACTTTGAAATAATAATATGAGGGGAAAAGACAGAGGTACATATAGGAAGCAACCAACTCTATCTTGGCATTCTACATAAATTATATGGAAATATTATTACCAATCTACCCTTAACACAAAAAGTCCCTGACCAGGTGCTCTGATGTCCGCTTATCTAAAATCAATAATCGGTACTAAAAATCTGAGATACACATTTAATGAGCAAATTTATGATACCTCATTCAATCATAAAAATCGAATGGATACTTTTAAAGTTATGATGATTTCAATAACTACGACTAACGACAAATTTTGGATTAGCCAACATCAAAGCACCTGGTCAGGGACTTTTTGTGTTAGGTGTATTTGCAAAATTGTCAAACTTAAAAATCGATATCAACTTAATACTTTTCTGATGGAGCCTCACCTTCTCAAAGACTCTGTTTCTTTTCCCTTCATCAAAATGCCCATAAGGCAACACAATAAACCACCCCCTGTTGTACAGGCCTGACCGACCTATTTTTTTTATAGAAATTGGTGAAAACATTTTTTACGTACAAATGAATACCGACCCAAACATTTTTTGTGCTTGTCGAAAACAGCAAATTGTTTACAGATTTGTTATGGTCATTTTGAGGAAAAATAATAATAAGAAAAACCCCAACCAACCGACCCGACCTGAGATCCCTTTGGCCGTACAACAGTGTTTTTTGTGTGTGTGTCACCTAACATGATGCAATATGAATATCCTATGCACTACTCAATCAATTCAATTTGCAACAACATGGCAACAGATCCCCGGGGTTGTACTTGTTTGTATGCAGGGCAGGTGTCATGCCTAACAAAAACCATGTACAAATATATCAACAATTTTTAGTCCAAATGCCTAATTCTGGAAGACCTTCTATTTTAATAAAAACAAATAGGAAGATTGATTTGGATTGAGAAAAGAAGTTTAAATGAAGAAGACTGCTCATAGAAAGAAGCTCATTCTGCATTATTATGGATTCTTATATAGTGGATGTGGTTTTGGATGCCAACAGGTAATTTGATTGGTTTTTTGGCTGATTTTCTGACGATATGCACTATATATAAGATGAGACAATGGTATATAGTTTGGGGCGGGGCTTTTCATTGAGTAATAATACCTTCAGTGTGTATGGTCATCGCGTTAGCGTGCCCTACACAAAGTCGCCAGCGTATGCGATGTGCGTATAACGCAGTGTTGCCATGTGTGCATGTGCTAAGAACGCGATAAATTTGAAGCAGGACGTTAGTAAACAGCTCGCTGGATTCGCCAATTTTATAAAGGGGCAAATTTGTTGTTGTTTGATTAAAATAAATCTAACAAAATGTGTTATTTAATGATAAAAGATAAAAATAACCAATAAACTAAATAAGAATGAGAATAAAATATAGTTTGTAGCAGTTTGGCTATATACGATGGTCTAATAATACATTATAAGACCATCGTAAATAGCAAAACAGCCACAAACTATATTTTATTCTCTAATTTAATAAGGGAGGATATCCGGAGGTGTTATTAGTGTTATATAGGCAGTGTTAGTGTTATATAGGCGGTGTTAGTGTTTTATAGGTTGAATTGGGTGACTACTATTTTAATTTCATTAGGGAACATATAAGGGAGATTTAAATAATAAAAATACTGCAAGTCACAACTTGCGAATCCCCCTGGCTGGGAGATCAACTAAATGAGGTCAAAGGTCACATAGAGGTCATGTTCCGGTGTTAATGTTTCTTTTCTCCAAATTTGACGTCAATCGGGCAACTTTTTCGATTTGACCTCTGGATGACCTTTGACCTCTGGATGACCCTTGACCTCAGATGCCCTCTAATTATTTGTTTGACATGTTCCCCGATGTTCATAACCCGATTTCACCCCTTGTTGACCTTTGACCTTGGATGACCTCGGATGACCTCTAATTAATTTTAGACATGTTCACCCGGTGTTCTTTTTTCTTTTCTCCAAGTTTGAAGTCAATCCGGCAACCTTTATGATTTGAACTTTGATTGACCTTTTTTTTTACCTCAGATGACCTCGGATGATCTCTAATTATTTGTTGACATGGTCCCCCGGTGTTCATTGCACGAATTAACCCCTTGTTGATCTTTGACCTTGGATGACCTCTATTGACCTAAATGAGGTCAGAGGTCACATAGGGGCCATGTTCCCCCGGTGTTCATGTTTCTTTTCTCCAAGTTTGATGTCAATCAGGCAACTTTTATGATTTGACCTCTGGATGACCTTTGACTTCAGATGACCTCTAATTATTTTTTTACATGTTCCCCCGGTGTTCATTGCACAATTTAACCCCTTGATGACCTTTAACCTTGGTTGACCTAGGATGACCTCTAATTAATTTTAGACATGTTCACCCGATGTTCATGTTTCTTTTCTCCAAGTTTGAAGCCAATCAGCCAACTTTTACGATTTGACCAATGGATGACCTTTGACCTGAAAACCGTTGACCTCGGATGACCTCCAATTAATTTTAGACATGTTCACCTGGTGTTCATGTTTCTTTTCTCAAAGTTTGAAGTCAATTGGGCAACTTTTACGATTTGACCCCTGGATGACCTTTGACCTCAGATGACCTTTGCAAAATAGACCCTAAAAAAAGCAGCCACAGTGTTTGACCATGGCCTAGTACCTATTGATGAAGGTTTGAAGTCAATCCGTCCATTCGTTCAAAAGATACAGCATTCGGTTAAAAGGCTAACCAAAAAGGCTAACCAAAAGGCACACACACACCCCCACAGACGGATGCACATTACATGATGACAAAATCCCCTTCTGGTTTTACAAACCAGGGGGATAAAAAGGTCCTTCTAGAGGGATGTTTCTTCATATGGCCAGGTATAAAGTTAAGACTCCAGACTAACTTGTTATGTGCATACAATTTCGCAGCTCTCACTTTGAGTACATTTTTAGATTTTAGAAGTGGTTTAAACAAAAGATCATTACTATCATGTTTTCGATATAAAAGACTGATTTGGTTGAGCTATATATTGATTCTTAAATAATTATATTGTACACAATAACTGTTAAACTTATATATACAAATTAAAATATATATTATAATACTTTTTTGCAAAACTTGATTAAAAATACAAATGCGAAAAACAATCTTGACCATATAAAGTGAAAATTCAGGAAGAAATAATAACAAAAAAACAAATTCTCCATGGTAGACACATAAGACTTCTTCCCTTGAAATCATAATGAAATTGAAAAGTGATATATTTCTTTGCATTTAAAATGCCTGTAATATTAATATGTTCAATTATCTATCACTTTTTATCACACTTATGAATTCGAGGGCTGAGCGCTGGAAGGCTGCAACTCACTTGGGGGAAATTGATATTTTGATACTAACAATCAGTAATAATCCTTATTATTGTTGGCAGTTTTGCAAACTTTGTGACTACTACTGGGCCACAGAATTGGGCTACTTTTGCCCATTTCGCTTCCGACAAAAGCAGGTGTCGGCCTGCAAAAAGTTGGGCTGCCAATGCAGTTTTTATGGGCTCAACATAAATTGGGCTACAGAGTACCCTTTTTTATACACTTTGCATATTCTCTTTTAGGCCATGGTAAAAAGAAATACTGTTCTCAGGGCTCACCCTATACATTTGTTTAGAAATTGATGAACAAAAAAAGATCACAAGCGACTGAATTCCGATCCATATTTGAATCTGTTATGTGTGATTTTGTGTTTCATTTTGAAGGAAAAAAAGAAAGCCAGATTAAACTCTTTTTAAGTCACCTTACCCTATTTCTTTCTTGTTAAATCAATTTGAGGATACAAAGAATACTGAGAAAAACACCTTTGACCCCAACAAATTATGTAAACAAAGTACACTTATATCCTTAGTAAAACCAGACATGTTTGTGTGTATTTAAATTTCGCGAAGAGTATTTACTCGCGAACATTTCAGGCTGCGAATATTTCCAATCAACCTAATAGCAGCGCATTGCAAAGTTACACAATGTAACTCCAAAGTTTTTACATTTGTGAAAGTTTCATGCTGTGATTTAGGCCAGTGTTGCTGATTTGTGAAATTTTAAACTTACGAACATTTCTGGTTATACAGTATTCAAACAATATATTTTGACATATCATATCATTAAATACTAGTTATAATCAAAACAAATAATTGTCAATCATTTCAAACCTTTCCCTTACGTACTACATCACATCTGCGTGATTGTGACAGCATTGTGCGCCTATAGAATGCAGTGCGCCGCAAAATGAACGCGAGTTCTCAGATCGTGATGCTCGGATCAACAATAATTTTATTATAGTTGAGAACTCACAAATGAAAGTTGTTAATATCAAATAAAAACTCATTCCAAGCTTTTAAACTATTTGTAATATATTTTTTGTCTAAATATTTTTATACTCATAATTTTTGATTGCCTTATTCAAAAATGAGTTTCCGGATAACTTGAACTTTTTGAAATAACAAATAAATGGTCAATTCCCTTCAAGATCACTTTCAAGACATCATTTTGAATGAAAAACATAAAACAAGTATTCAAATATTGATTTTAAGATTTAAAACAAATATCAAAGTAGACATTTATCTATGATCTCATGATCTGAACTTAGCAGCTTTTTCTCTTATTGTTTTTGGAGTAGCACTCTTTTATAATTAAAAAACTGTCCATTTTATGGAAGAAATAAATATCCCCAAATTTCCCAGCACAACAAATTGATTTAAAAATCATCCCCTATATCAAACAACACAAATGCTACACGATTCTGTTACTACATAGAGTATATCTATCAATCTCAGATAAAGTTCTATCTCGGCCTTTTGATTTCTTCTTTGGGCTGGCCTCTAGGAGGCGCTTTGTAGGCCTCGGCGACGCCGACGCTCCCGGAATATCAGGCGACCCCGGCATATCCGGCAGATTCACAGTACTCTCCGACATAGTCAGGCCGGCTTCTGTGAGCCCCGTGTAACCTTTCCCTGTGCTGTCTGATGATGATGTCGTGGTGGTGACCCCTGTGTAACTCTGTGATCTAGAATGAGTTTGGTATGGTTTTCTGGTGCTGTGGCTCATGGATGCGCTGCGTGCAGCTGGTCTGCTGGGTGCTTGCGGGGACTCATTTTCTTCAAATAGTTTGGCTTCTTTGGCGTAAGCCATTCCTTTGCCAAGCAAAACAATGCTGGTGAGAACTTTGAATGCCATTAGACTGTGAAATAATAACAAAATTTGATCTTAAAACTAAACAAATTCATTATTCCTATTCATATAATGAAAATGAAAATACAAACAATGGCAAAGTGTACTTTAGGTCCCAGATTCTGGACTGTACTACTGGAACACACAGTATTGTTTTATACCGGTACAAATTCAGTGTTCCAGTATAGGACGTTACTGGCACATATAAAAATGTTCCAGTATCGGGTGACACCGGAACACAATTATGTACCAGCATCGTTCAATTTACTACTGGTAGCATTGATATTGGAAGATAAACACATGCCAGTATCACTCGATCCTGGAACACAAATTGGTGTCCCAGTATCAGACGATACTGGAACAATAAAATTGTACCAGTATCGACATTACTGGTAAATTTCATGTGCCAGTATCATGCGATACTGGTATACCACGACTTAAAGTACACTTCTCCTCAAATAAATCCCATTTGGCATTAGGCTCAATACGTCAAAAAATGGGCATAAATATAGGAATATCTGCCCTTACTTTAACACTTTCCACGCGACTATTGTTTTAACATACACAAAACAGATTTTTCAAAAACATTTCCCAATTTTCAAGGATTACTGAACTAATATTAGGCATGTTAGTACTTGTTTCAATGCATTTCTCATGGTGATTCCAAATATGGTAATGAAATTCAATAATGTTGACATTTTTGAAACATTTTGTGACATTTTGGAATGTCGTCTGCAGACAACTGCCGCGTGGAAAGTGTTAATATGCTTATGCCGGACCCAGGATGGGAGGTGAAGAATTCCACACATAGTCAGTAGGGCTCCAATGGCTTACTATACAAATTATATGAATTGTTATCCTACAGGAGAACTCACATGCTTTACTGGGTCATTTTAATCAGAACATAAGGAGCTTGAGGTCTCTTTAAAAGCGTGAAATTTGTAACATAGGCTGACCATTATCTTCACTACAACACATTGTATAACTCAACTATTCAATGGTAAAGTTTTTATTTTTGGTAAACTGGGAGATCTTAATTGATGATGAAAGCCATTTCTGGTGATCAGAAGCCCCCATTATACATACTGGTGTAACACTGAGATCAAGTTTAAACATTAAATTCACGCTCCGGCTCAGAGTCATACTATCCTAGTAATATCACGGGTTGATAACGGTTCATGGGGGCTCAGATAGGGTATAGTTCAGTCAGTTCAAAATTGGGCAACCTGCTTTCAGCAAATTAATACAGAAGGGTGGGCGCTCAAAACATTCGCACAACGCAACATGGCACACCGTAAATTGTAAGCGTGCATGCATCTGCCAGAAAAATGTGTGTACGCTTGGATTACCTTTGCGAGTGGAGAGATAAAAACTGCCTGTGTGACATGTGCGCACAGCGTGGAAAAAAAAATCATTTTTATGCTAAAATTATCTTTTTCTTATTTTAACTTCTTTTTTTTTGGGGGGGGGGGGGCAAACAATTTTTTTGGGGGGTGGGGGGAATGCCCCTCACCCCTTTCCCCCTTGTAGTGCCGCCACTGGTGATCAAGCGAAATGAGTCACATGTCGGCAGTTTTGAATTTTGATATTTGTCCATCCTTCAAAGGCAGGTGAAAAATGCTACAGTTTTAAAGTTACAAACAGTTTACCAACTGAGAAAACAAGGTAAAACATTAGAATTTGTCACTTCTTTTTACGTATAACTCAAAATCAATATTCCCGACATACGACTGATTCCGCTTGATCGCTTCACATATGTCTCACCAATTTGGAACTGATTACATTATAAATATAGTCCTATAGTATAATAACCTGCCATGCTGGGCAAAACCTCATGAACACATGCCCCTGTTTGTACACTATCTGATCCAGACTTAGTAGTATTGATAACAAATTCTGGAAGTTTTCTTGAGTAGTTTTGTTACTTCTATATAAGACTCCCCCCCCCCCCCCCATACCTTTGAATGTTGTTGAACATAGAAAGTGCATTACAAAAGGGGTCCTTCTTCTGAGCAACATAGCAACAGGGGAACACAGGGTATACTTAAAAGAGGCAAAGCATGGAAGTGTCTTTGCAGTTTTGTCCAGAATTGTTGGAAGCCATCACAGCATTTGGAGGAAAATACTTGTCCTTAAGCTAAATAATATTTAATATTCTCAAAATTGGACATCCATAATAAGAATTATTACAATGAAGAAAGAGAAAAAGAAATGCTATTATAATGTTGGTATGCTTACCATAGATAGACTAAGATGCAAAGGATCACGCCTTCAATTCCATGTACATTTACTGATTGGCTTACTATACGATAAACCTATAAAATGAATAAATAAAAAAAGACAAAAAAGAATAAAATTACATCAATGTTCAGTAAAATTGCATCAATATTCAATATGTTACCATGAATGTATTTTACGCATAAAAATAATTCTTCCCAGGAGTCAAAAACTCAAAATATTGAGTGCATTATTCAGGAATATATTATGGATTCTTTTCAAAGACTGGCTTTTATCATTTGTGTCATTCAATGGAGAATTTCACTTTTTAATTGGTCTCTCATGACTGCTACATCACACTATCAATTCATTAACAAAACGTAAGGGACACATAATCATTTCAACTAATTTAAAATGGAGCATGTCACTTTTCAATTTGTCTCATGAATATTTGATGACACTACCAAAGTCATCAACATAATACTGAATTACCCGAAGGCGACAACAAAAGCACCCTATTCTACGGCCAAACAGACATCTCAAGAAGGGTCGGTCAGTCGGGCGTCCCCCCCCCCCCCACCTGCCCAATTTGCATGAAATTTCTAATTAAAAATATATTTTGTTCAAAAAAATCCACACAAAAATGGAATGGTATTTCTCCTGCATTGCCTGGTAGAGTAGAGTACTGTATGCCCAGTATCCGAATGGGTCTTATGCTTGGCATCATGGTAATTCTCCTGCATTGCCTGGTAGAGTACTGTATGCCCAGTATCCGAATGGGTACTGTTAAAGTACCAAAGAAGGCCCCCCTCCCCCCCCCCCCAAAAAAAAAGGTTTGTTTGCCCAAACGAGGAAAAAAGCATAGTGGGTCGGTCGGTCGATTACCTTTTTAAATTTTTAAAAATATTTTTATTGCTATAGACGCTTTGGAGTTCTATTCTAATTAGAGAATAATGACTGCGTAACAACTGTTTTCGTAAATTTGTTTCTAAATCAGAGGTTTTTGTTCTGGTCTGAGGAATTGTCCCGAAGGGAAAAAGCCCCTGAGGGACAATTCCGAATGACCAGAACAACTACCAAATTTTGTCCACCTCTTCTTAGTTTTTGAAACAGTCCAAGTCGGGCCATCCTCTCATTAACATTTTTATCATTCAACCAATCAGAAATAAGCTTTAATTGTGTTTCCTCATAACTCATTGAATATTCAGTTTAGGGGCGGGAAGGCTTTAATTTGATTGGTCGGTCAATGAGCAAAACAATCTAACACTTTGGCGCAGTACTTTCGGGCAATTATTAGTAACCTGCGCTTGGCGTGCGCGTTCTCATCTAACGAAGTAATGAATGCTTAACCGACACTTATAGAGAAGAAAACAACTATACAATTTTGTTTTCAATTACTTTAATGTCTTATACGTTTGTTCTAATAGCGCCATACCAAAAAAATGTGAAAGTCTAAAATGTCAGCGAAAGCGTGTATGTTGAAAGCAAGGGTGACAGGCTTGCCGCCCGTAGTACAAACCCTCAGACCATGTTTGATGTCCTGTTTTTTGCTTGAATCTTGAATTTACACCTCCTTGGTGTTTACAAGGGAGGATATGGGTATAAATAATGTCTATGACTGTTTCTTCATCTATTTGGCAACTTCAGATAAAAATATCATTTAAAACATACATTTTTCACCTTAAAAAATATCTGTAAAAAAACCCCCAAAACCCCAGGTTGAGATGTGATGGGTCAGTCGTGTTTGGGCAAACAAACCTTCTTTTCTTTTGCCTAGCTGCACAGTACCAGTAGCTGTGCGGCTATATTATATTGGTTGTATCGCGCAATACCTGAACAGGTACGGTACACAGGCAGCCGAGTAACCATGATAAGAAAATGGCTGTTTAATAATGAAACATACCAGGCAAGCTAGAGGTAGCGGAATAAAGCCCATCCGTCTGGAAACCACATCCGAGTGATCAGAAAACGCCTAAAAATGAGAAAGAGAAAAGTACATCAGTAAACGACATGCAAGTGATCAGAAAATGCCTGAAAATATGAGAGATAAAAATCATCAGTAAACTGTGTCGGAATATGCCTGAAGACAGGAGATTCAGTAAGGCCACACAAAAATCCATCATTAGTTTTAGGAAAGAAGAAAGATGCATGTTCAGCATTCTTTAACCCCCTGAGAACTACCGGCCGATTGGTCAGAGAGATGGATACATCATTTATTGCACCAATCAGAGACATTGTTAAAATAATTGTATCCCTGATAAAGATCGGGGTGAAATAGTTTAAAAGCTGTATCGTAATTGGTTATTCAATTGAGTATATCTTGTAATGAACCAATCAAAAGCGTTGTTAGATAGATAGGTAGTGCCCAGGGGGTTAAAATCTGTTTTCTTGTAGTATCTGTTTGTTTCCCTAAAATGTGATGCGATCTGTGAAAACCTGCCACATGGTGGCATTTTTCATATTGGAGATATTTATATCATAAGAAAGCTAAAACTGTGCTGATTACAGAACTGTTTCGATCATTTTTCTACGATCACAACAAAAAAAGTTAATGATGATTGTGATGTCAACAAAAGCTACAAAACAAAAAATCATGAAAACAGGCCAAAAAAGATACATAATTCAATATAATAACATTATAAGGTTAATAATGAAAGTGACTTAAGTAAGTTTTTGAAGGTGAAATTTTGCGCCATTCGACGGGTTTTCACAGATCGCATCACAAATGGTTTTATTTTAAATCAACTGACCGACCGAGATGTTGGCACTTACACAGCAACTCAACTTTATTTGAACAGCAAAATGTGTAAGTTAAACTTCCCCTATAAAATTGCCATGCGTTTATATTTTCAGAAAATGTGGGAATATTGCAATAACAAATACTAATTTGTATTCCAACCTTTTAAGTAGCGAAAATGAATAACTGTTAAAATTATTAAATAAAAACATCTAATCTGAATTATATACACAAACAGAGGTCAGGCTTAGATATAGGCTCAAGGGCTATGTGCAGGTTCACTTTGATCAATTAATAATCAATTAACTAATTAATTAATTCTATCATGAGATTATGTTTTAAATACTACAATAATCACTAATATTATTTCACTCTCCCAACCTACGTCCTTATTTTATGATTGGTCATTAAATATTAAAGGCTTCAGTTTAATTTAGCATGCATGTGGTACAAATTCAAGATCACCACACACTCATGCACACGCTATTGACGACTTGTAAAGACTTGATTGAATTAGGCTAAATAAAAAATAAACATGTTTAGCATCCCTGTCTGCATCCTTTTTTTTGGTTCTGCTTATTATTTTGTCTTTATTTCAGTCATAACTTGTTTTAGTTTGATATTTGTAACAGCTTTGCTTCTTTCATTTAAACAAGTTTTGTGGTGACCAACCCCTCAGAACCATGAAATAGATTTAAAGAGGCCTTCTCACTAACAAGGGTGATTTTGCACTTTAAAAGTAAAAAAGAAAGAAGTAAAAAGGCCTCCTCCTTCCTATTTTTGAAAAAGTCCAGGCGCTTAACATGGTGTTTTTTTACTTTGCCTATACACAGCTACACCTTGGAATATTCTACTTATTCCAAGGCTACACAGAACCAGCTAGCAACCAGCAGGCATATGCTACCAATCTAAATGGATCTATTTACCACGCTTCGCTGACCCAGCAGAATGGCCTATTGTGGGCGTCTCATTTATATTTCATGACATCCACGGTACATGGGTAACCTACTCAGCGTATCAGTCATCCGTTGTATATGGTTTCCATGGTGATGAATATCGTTAGATTGTATGAATATGGATGGTTAATTTGAGATAAAAAATAAGACCAAATAAGGACAACAAACAAGGCTTGTGACGAGAATTTCAGGAGGAATACTAAATGACTGGTAATAATTTTTTGAAAGAAGCCATATATATTAATATTTAATGTGACCTGATTTGCAAAGGCTTTGTGGTGGTGGTGGTGTGGGGTAGGGGGACATGTCCTTTCTGTGTTTAGTAACTGGGGCATGCAGTATGTTTTTAATATTGTACTTACATTTTTCTTGCGACTTATGACCATATCGTATGCTAGGTTAGCACGGTATTCCGTATATACCTACAGGTAACAAAAAAACACAAATATTTTATCGAGAAACATTCTAGTCAAACCTTGTCAGTTCTATGACATTGTTGGTAAATTGATAACTTTAATGAACAAATATACTTTTCAGGCGATGACAAAAACAATCCTGTTTTACTGCCATTTGTTTGGAATTGTTTTTGAAATTTTCTGAAAAATTGTAGAAAATTCACCAACGTTTTCACAAAATGTTTGAATAAAAAAACATAAATAAAAAAGTAATAAATGCCTGACCGACCGACCCTACATGAGAGGTCCGTGTGCCTGTAGAACAGGGTTTTTCCTGTTATTTTAGGCCCTTACAATTTATTTTATACAATAAATATGTATGCAAAAACTGAAAAATACTTCTATGGTCAAATGCTGTCAAAACTGTGCCTCATCTCTGTTCAGGGGATGTTATTGTCGAAACCCAAAACTTTTTAAGTTCCAGGAGGGGTTAGCCTAACAACTGTGTCTGCATGTTTTCACACTTGAATTATCAGCATTTGTAGTGTTTGTAAAATTTCAACCCATTTTTTGCATTTGTTTACAACCTTCTTTGGTGATGGCATATTTGTTATTTTGTTAACTGGCATTGTGTTTTTTTTTATATTGAAGACAATGTTTGTGTGTGGATGTTTTTGTTAAGGATGTTTCTGGTTTTTTTGTTTATTTTTATTTTTGTTTGTTTATCTAACTGGTTGGTCTTAGCTGCGTAGACCCATGGTTGGGTCCTGACTAGACCTTAACCGTGCTAATACTAGGATGTAAATCTGCGTCAGTATCAAATGAAATGTTGATGTATTGCTTGCAGCTGTTTTTGTTGTGGTTGTTTTGTTGCGGATATTTTTGTTGCACATGTTATTGTTGACCGCTGTTGTTGTTGTATAACGTTCCTGTTCTGTCAAAACCTTGTGTCCCCATCCGGCCCTTCAGCATGTATAAAATACTACCTCCATTGTATAATCTTTGGGCAATCTGCTCTAAACATATTCAATGGCCTAAACACATCTATGGACACCTTATACCGTTAGTGCTCTTGCCCCTCAATATATATAAGGCAACACTTCATATGCACAACAGTTGGACAGTTTTATTTTATACATGTTGCAGGGCCGGAAAAACATACAAGGTTTTGACAGAACAGCGTGGATAAGGGTAACTTACCTCCTCAGTTAGAGAATTAAATTTGGTAATGAAGCAATGCTTGACCCAATCTACTAGTACCTCGGCGCACAATACTAAACCTACATCGGGTATCAGGTCCCAGAAATGATCTGAAAAGAAAAAACAAGAAAACAAAGATGGAAATGAGACTGCTGCCATCATTATAAGCCTGATATACACAGTGGCATAACTATGATGTGTGGCACCTGGATATCGGGTTGTGGCTCAACAATTGCCTTTAACAAGGATACAAATTGAATACATAAGTTCACTGTTTCCTGAAAATGTTCTGCAGGTTTTTGAGAGAGTATTTTGTTGTATATAAAGAACATGAGAACAGTAGTCCCACAGACAGTGCTTCCACCCCTCAAAAAATAAATTCCTCAAATAGAATCACCAATTTATTGGAACTTGATTGGATTTCCTGAAATCTTTAAAATTGCTATATCCGTGCTTCTTCGGTTGTTTAACAAATTGTATGGAGGTCTAAAGCATGGCAAGGATATATTGCATGTGAGATACTCCTGAATAAAAAAAATTAGGGGATAGGGTTGAATTGATTAATGAATGGTCTATATAGAGGGCGCTTATTATGTGTTCTGAAAAAGCAAAATAGACCAGGGGGTGATTGTCGACTAGGTTTAGCAACTGTTTAATATTATTACGGGTCACCAAACATGAATGAAAAAAAGAATACAAGGGGAAAGATTGTTTTTACTTCTTTTAAGATATAAGTTGTCGCAAATTTTGAAATTTCCCCAGTTTTCCCAAATTACCTGGAATTATTTCATTTCCCGAACATTTCCTGAAAAAACAACCACAATTTCCCCATTTCCTAGTAAGTGGAAACACTGCCAACAGACAATAACCCTAACCCTGCAGCATGGTTCTGGGAATGAAACTATCAGGGGAGAAAAATGGGTCAAATTAGGGGTGGGGGTTGAGAAACCGGCAAACTCATGCCGCCCCTACCCTAATAAGCCAACGAGTCAGCTTGGAAAAATCTTAAGATTTTCATTCGTATATGATAGCTCGTCTAAGCGCATTACATGTAGGTGATAGACTGGGGAAGCAACCGCTACCAGCTCCTAGTAGAGAAGTATTTTGTGAGTGCTCAAGAATGTTAGGTTTAAAGGGGCATTGAGAGATTGCCTAGAAAAATGAAATTTGGAAAAAAAGAATTGTTTCAATAGATAAGGTACGTAGGAACCCTGAAGTGTTATGATTTATGGGAGAACGTTTGAATAATCGCGCTAGATTGAAATTTGATTGATGCCAGTTATGTGGTGAGTGATCATCGATGCGGATAACTTCAATGCGATTTACATCAAAATTACCAAATGGTGAAATGTTATGTGATAGACGGCGAATTATGGTTAACGGTTTCAGATAGTAGTTAGTATATGCCTAAGTATTACATAGGTGCAAAAAAACCAGATAGTGATTAGAAATTAAGCTGGTGACTCTACAAAGAGCTCGGTAACACAAATGGGCAGGAGTTAAGCATTCAAATGAAAGTGACATTTGAATTAAGATCAAAGTTCATACATACAGAGAACAACATGAAAATATCAAGAAAAAGAAAACAAATCTGGCAGTCATGTTAACAAGAAAGAACCTTTTAACAACAAACCCGGGTTTCACCAGATTTGCCCTCTAAAGCAAGGGCCTATTGTTTTAGAGACGGATGTTCCGATCCCTTAAGCTTTTTTTTGCCCATCAACATATTTTGATATCAGAAGAAACCACATATTATTCTCATTATCTTTGTAAAATGTATGGCGTAAGATATGGTCCATACGTTATAGGCTAACATGCAGTGAATTACTACAAAAGGTGGTTAACCACCCAGTAGGTTTGTGTACAACTCAATGGGCAAATTTCATGTCACCTTGTGCTTCTAAAATAAGAAACATTGGAGTTATGCAACTAAAGCTTTGGAATGCGACTATTTTAAATATCAGAAATAATGTTTTGATACCATACCATATTTTAATTTTTTAACTTTAAATGTATATTATATGTGCTGCATGTGAATCATATACTGCATGTGAATCATATAGGCCTATGCATGTATCATTTATAAGTCATACCTAAAATACATTCCAATACAATGAAATTCAAAATAGAAAAATAATAATCAACTAGTCATTACAATATCAATTTATTAGATCAAATAGCCATTTTCTATTAACAATTCAGACCTAATCATCTCACAACCGTCTGACTCATTTAGAGTCATAGTGAGCGCATATAGAAGGCAGACAGGGAGATAAGATACAGGGTGTCCAAGATGATTTATACAGGGTTTGAAAAAATAATAAAAATATAAAAACAACATTACAGTCAAAGTCTAATGCTTGCAATATAATGGGGGAGCATGTTTCATCTGCATCCGTGCCAATATGACATGACATTATAGCAAATAAGTGAAAACCTGTTTCTCACTTTTAGCGGATTTGAATTGTTAAATCTCAAACCAAGCTTCCAAACTGCCGCTTAGGAAAGTATGATTAAATCACTCAAACAGAACAATTCCTAACATCATTCAAATATGGCTTCAGAAAACATCACCAACAGTTGATATTTACTGATTTTGTAGTGGAAATCAAAAGAGGACACATAAAATTACCTGAATATCATTTAGATTGAGCTTTGTGCCCAACATGGTCAATGATTTTACAAGTTTAAAGAGATAATTCTGGACAAACTTGGAATCTACCATGTTTACAAATGAGTCCATAATTTTTGTCAGAAACGTCTAATTTTTAAGGGTCAAAATTCCTAAGAAAGCTAAATATATGTAGATATTAGAATCATAAGCATCTTGACCAATAACAATGATATTCATAGCTAAATTAATGCACCTTTCTCGGTATAAATCAATCTAGGACACCCTGTATAGCCTAAATATATATTTAATTAGTTGAAGTTGCTTTATGAGTACCAAGTGTGACGGTTACACCTCAATGCACTGGCTAATCACAATTATTGCAATTGTTGCTTCGGAGTCACAATTATTACTCATGACTGCTATGAGTATACTCTTTTGAAGACAGTGCAGTCACTGGATACAAATTGATTAATACAAGCAAACCTGTGAATTGAGGTTTTGAAATACATGTACTGACATGTACTGTTGCGGCAAAAGGGTGCAGTTGTCGGTAAATGCATTTTGAGATATTGGTGGATTTAGGCATAAAAAAACAAAGAAAATTAAGACAATTTCACTGTAATTTTTTATCATAAAATCAGACAGCAGTATCCAATCCAATCTTAACCACAAAAAGGGGCATTTTGATGGATTCAAAAAAAAATTGGTAATAAGATCTCGACTCTTTTCTCGAGTGACAACTGTACCCTTACAATTGTGGCTGTACACATTATATGAATGATACATAAAATTTGATGAATTTTCTAAAATTTTAAAATTAAAAAGAAATTCAAAAATGTGTAAAATAAAATCAATACATCTGTAAATTTTCTTTTTCTTATAATGATATATTAAAATTTAAGGTGAATCCAATGACAAAAAGGACAATCTAGGCCAAGCATGTGCAACCTTTTCTACCACCCGGGCCTCATTGTGATTTTGAGATCCACTCACAGGCCGCAGTGACTTTCAAACATTCCAAAACACGTCCGGAGGAGGGTTAATAGGGGAGGGGAAGCTTAGGAAGAAAAATCCTCAGTCCATTGCTCATTGAAAACCCGCTTCTCTTCGTGTAATTTCCTCTTTTTACTCGCGGTTGCTGCTGCAAGCGCCATTTAAGCAGGGATTTTAACACACAATCACGCCTCGCGTTATATTGACTAAATGCAGCGCATCACCCTACAAATTATAAGTGAGCACACCACTAAATCAATCCGCCATTTGTGTAAACCTAGGGTATTCCGGTTAAAACGGGCTGCGTCAATGGGAATTTTGGGATTAGCTACGAAAATGTTGAACCCCCCCCCCCAAAAAAAAAAACACCTGACCAACCAACCCTACCTGAGAGGTTTATTTGGCAGTAGGACAGGGTTATTTGTCGGTCACCTTATCAAAAAAGTATCAATGGGATTGTTTTCTCCATAAAAGTCTTAATTAATTAATTAATTAATTTCAATAGTGAAATGATTTGTAATTGACTTGTTTTGCTACGGTTGACCACAAAATAATTGATTTGTTTGTGTATGTGTTTGTTTGTTTGTGAGTTGATTTTGTCTTTTGCATGAATTTAACAATTTAAAAAGATTTGTCAATAACATCCAGGTACTATACAATTAACAATTTATGTAAATCTATCATGACATAAATATTAAGGCGTTGTGAATAATAATTACATAATAATATGAAAAATGAGAAAAAAATAATAAATAAGTCAAATTAAAAAAGAAAATATTAATTTGGCAAAACAGTATTCACTCCTTAACCTAGGACTGAACTTCTTATTATAACCTATGAATTTAATTATGAAAATATCATGACTTAGTATAGCAACAACATTAATGACAAATGCAACATTTCTATGAAATAAATTATTAAAATATTACATATTCAATGTTGTACTCATATGGACATTGATTACCACATAATAATAATATTGATGAAAATTCATCTAAGACAACAAGAAAAATAAAACCTATTCTATTATAAAATCTATCATAAAATCTATGGGCCAGACGGACCCATTTTTTTTAAATTTTCAATTTTTCAATATTTTTTACAAAACCGTTTCGACAAATATTCAAAAAATTGTGAATTTTGTATAATCTTTAAAACAAAAAATTCTTGTTTTTTGTTAAAATTCACCAAATGAGGTCTTTTTTTGTGTCATCTAAACGCAGTATATATTTTCATTTTACCAGCATCTCTTTACAACATTCAGCCCCTATTACAATTCAATGCTATTTTTACCCCAGTGGCAGTTTAAAAGCTAGTGCTTTGACCAGCCTTTGTCAATCAAATATGATCGATACTGTTGCCCTGTTGCCGTAGCAAAATTGCTGGGCCTTGACATTTAATTTGTATAGCTACCCATAAACAGGCATGAGAGTGAATTTTAATAAAAACAAAACAAATATTATAAATGAAAGAATAAATAAACCGGAGACTTGAGAAAAAGAAGAGAATGTGTGTGAAATTGGCCAAAATAAATAAAAATGAAATACAAATGCACATTTTTGGTGACAAACAATTAGCAAAATTGTTTGCTTCAAAAGGAGAATTCTTGTACCAGCATTAAAAATAGAACATGCTGTGTTTTGTCTTGCCATTTTGCTGTTGTACTTTTTTACATTCTTTACCAGTTTAGGTTACGGTTTGAAGTAAGGATTAGGATTAAGGCAATACGGTATAACCCTATTAAAGTCTATCGAATATCCTATTATTTACTCTTTCGCCCAGCTCAGCCGTAATAAAGACTTGTCCATTGTGCCCCCCTCCCCCTGTCCTGAATGAAAAACATGCATAAAACACTGTATTGCCTTCAGGGAACAACACCGTCTTTGCAGGTGAACTGCAGACCGGATGGCTCCTTTCCCTTTCATTCTATCTGCAGGCCCAACTTGTTGCTGCATTTTTACCTCTCTTCTTCTATAGCTACAAAATTATCGTATCTACAGGGTGTATCAAAATAAACGCCATCACTTTTTGACGTGAGCTGTGCGATTACAGCAAATCACATATCGCCCTAAAACTTAGATATTCTGTTAGGGCACCTTCTTGGCTATCACATGGAAAAGGTCTAATCTTGTACTGAAAAGAGCAAACATTTTTAAAGTAACACGTCCGCTGCTCGCAGGCATGACCTCATTAAATAGCGGCAAATTAGTAGCACTGTACTGCCAGCTCCTGCTACCTGCCCAATCATCCCAGCCTAAATGGTAACAAAAATATGAAAGAAAATGGCTGAAGGTGCTTCCAGTGGTTCTTGACGCCCATGTCAATCCCCTCCCCATTGCCAGTGGTGGCACAAGTGGGGCATAGGCGGAATCCCCCCCCCCCCCCCACACACAGCATCTTACCCCCCACCCCAGGCAATTATGAAAATAATTGCAAAATAGCCTCCACAAGATATCCAATCCCCCCCTCCTAAAAAAACCACTGCCCATTGCTTCCTAGTATACTCGTCTAAATATGGTAAGGTTGGGATCAATCCAGCTATTTGGCACACTCACGCCTTTCTTGGCATATTCATTGGTCTCTATTGAAATTTGTCATCGACTGATTTGTGTGAGATGGGCGAGACATGAATATAGCAAGAATATCCTGTGCTTTTGAAAAAATTCTATTTATTTTGTTAACATATTCACAGATGTCTTTACATGGGAAAATTATTTAATATACATTTTGCACAATTCTTACAATTTCATCTATAAAATTATGTGGATATGGAAAAAGAGGTTGATATTTTTATATTTTGCAAAAACACACCCTGTTATTCATAATAGTTCAACAGGTCTGGCTATAAATCAATATATTCAATCTTATTATTTATGCATTGCCTTTCATCAATAATAGCAACCAGGAATAGGGAGAATGCTCTAAGACTCCCTCCTAAAAAGTGAATATACCCGGTCATAAACACTCATAGAATAATATTATTGCATAATATCAAATTAAATGAATAGAGGAAATACAGGAAGATAATTATGTTTTGCCTAGTATTTTGGATTGTTAAAGCAAGGGAATAGAGATTATTGTAGATATTCAATACTAGACTGATTGATGTGTATGGTGAATCACTCCCTCTATCATTAGGCTAATTGCATTGACTAAGTTGCTATACAAATAGCTCAAAATGAATTCTTATGTCAAGCGAGGGGGATAATCAGAAAAAAAAGGTTTGGTTTACATGATCTGAAAAAGGCAAAGTGCATAGTAGCATTTAACAACAGTTCTTATATTAAACAGTACATTTATCTGTCCATTCGCCCGCCTGCCTGCCTGCCTGCCCACCCATCCATCCATCACTCGACCGACTGATCAATCAATCATATGTTTATTTGAATGTTCGTTCCTTCTTTCTTTCTGACATCCATTTATTTTCATAAATAAGCAAAGATAGAAGAAATAGAAATAGACAGTTCTTAAATTGCGCTTTATGGTCCCAAAGTGCTTTTTTCACAATTATTATCGCTGCCATCATCATGAAATCAGTAGAATCATTTTGTTGCTATTGCTTACTAGTACTTACGATATTTTCAGACATTAAGACCTCAAAAACAGTAACTCAGCAGTTATGAATACACACATATGTGGGATGTGAAAACACCCCTACATTAGTAATGGAACAAACTGAAGAGTGCATGTCAACTGTTTAAATATTGTTTGAATATGTATTAATATTATTTACTTAAGCCAATCAGCGCTGTGATGGTAAATAACCATTGGCCAATCACAGCGCTGCACTGGTTGACTAGGGCGAGCGCGAACAGAAATTCGTTCTCTTCTCGTTTACATTTCAACCATGGCGGACGCGTCGTGATAATTGTCTCCTCGTTCTCTTCGTTTTCATTTGTATTATTTGGAGCAACATATGATTTATAATAAAACTACCAACTATGGTGAAGAAAGCTACGTATTTGTGTTAAGAACTTTCATTATTCAATGTAAGAATTCTACTCTTACACATATTTCTAAATCGATTGGTCATTTTTAGCCGAGGAAAAGCTAATTCAATACAACAATTTTACAATAGACTAAGTATTGTCCTCAGAAGGTTAAGCTATGTACTGTAGACAAAGAACTACGACACACAGCCAATTTGTAAACTTTACACACAACTTTAATGATATGTGGGATGAGCTGGAGTAGTCAATATTATACCATGCTTTATACACCATGCATTAGAAAAGAATACACCATGCCTTAGTCAAGAATACACCATGCTTTAGTCAACAAAAAATTGTAAGCCCATCCTACGTTAAGTAGGACGAGGATCTGGATCCGGACCACGATTTGGAAGGGATCGAGTTCCCCGAATGGAGCAACTCTAGCCTTCCACAAATTCACAGGCAAAACCATTGAAACGAGCATAACAAATATGGTCCAGACCCTTATCCCCCTAAAAAACTGCTCAACCCTTCACGCAAAAAACCTGCCAGTCATCGGCCGAGTCCGGCTCAGACCCAAGCCAGCAAAATCAGGTCTTATAATGCCTGAGCGACCCAATCAACTCCTCCAATATGAATAACTGGGTGGGTTGGATGGGATTTTTACCATGCACCTATGACTACTCCAACAAGACATTGAAACCCCAAACCAAAAACAGCGCGAAATCACGCCAACTACTCGATACCACGCGCCACCTGATTGGACGAGCACTTGGCATGAATACTAATATGGCCAATCACAATTTAAGATAGGGAGACCAAGGCCACAGCTAACAACCACAATTGGTTTGAGTGCCGATGAGGACCGAGGCAGGGCAATTTCATTTAATGGCCATCCCCCCTCTGAAATTTCAAACCAAATGCAAAAAGCAAAGATCCAAAACAAGAGAACCTCATGAAGACAAAATCGCCTTTGAATAGATGGGACTAACAAAAGCCGGAAGTGCGTTGTTAGTAAGCTTTGAAAATGAAGAGTGCCCATATTCCTTCTTCAGTAACCGTTAATAATCTAAATTAATGTGACAAATCTATTACTTGGAAACCATCAGTTGAGGTTACACTGTTATGTCAACAATTATTTTTGACTGCATGGCTATGCTCAATGTATGGATTACGACTTGTGGTATTATATTACAGTTTGTTCAGTTCCAAATTGGCAAGAAAATTTGTTTTTTATCTCTCCGCAAAAGTAATCAAATCACAGTGCACCATTTTATTGTTGATGCAAGAGTGATGCGCACCTACGCTCTTCTGTTTAATTCCCTGCTGTATAAAGGAGACTCGCCAATTTGGATCTGACTGAACTATAGTACTTGATTTGTTTGGCACTTGAGACTATAATGCATGGGTTATCAGGGACAGAAACAACTGATTCCAAACGTTTACAAATTTAAGCTGAAAACAAATAAATCACACAAATCAGTGACAACAGACAAATTCAGACTGATTTCTTCTACTTACCCAAGTTCCATGAAAACTGCGCCATATTTCTCAGCAAAACAAAGAATAGTAGTACTACATTGTGATATCTTTCACGCACATCTGAAAAACAAACCCAGAACAAACAAAAACAAAATAAGAATTATTACAATTTCTTTATGTATAACCTGTTTCCCCTCCTATTGGGAATCAAATTCAGTATAATATTCAAGAGAGGGCAGTATTCAATTTCTTTGCAATGGTGTATGTATACAAGGACCCGCAGTTTACATGTCAATGACTTTTTGCAACTTTTAAAGTTTGTCCTGATCTAGTTCTGGCTGATCAGAGGGCATATTTTTCCTAACAAATCAGTCAGTTTTATTGTTTATAAATTGCAGTATGTTAATAAAGATACCGAAGTTTAAGAATGGTATACTAGATCGATAGGCACCTTTCGTCTCTTAAAAGTGGCTAAATGATCCGCACAATTTTGCTGTGTCATTCGTTTCCGTCACACTAAATGAATATCTGGTTTTCACTGTATAAGTACAATCAGTACTGAGACCAATATACTATAAATATGTAGCTGAGATTCAAAGCTACAATTGTGGAACATTTCATAAGACTGACTTATGTAATAGCAAAGTTATGAGATGTGAAGGTAGAACTCATTGAATGACCCTCATAAGCTACACCAAGCATGTGCAACCTTTTCTACCACTCGGGCCTCATTGTTATTTTGAGATCCATTCATGGGCCGCAGTGATGTCAAACATTCCAAAACACGTCCGCAGAAGGGGTAATAGGGGAGGTGAAGCTTAGGTATCGTAACGCCGCATTAGATTGTAGCAGGAAATAGACACCATACAAATGAGGCATAGAGATGCTCATTGAATACCCGCTTCTCTTCGTGTAATTTCCTCTTTTTACTCGCTGTTGTTACTGCAAGCCCAATTTTAACCAGGGATTTTAACATGCAATCACTCCTCGAGTTATAATATTTACTAAATGCAGCGCGTCACCTACTAATTATAAGGGAGCACACCACTAAATAAATCCGCCATTTGTGTAACCTAGGGAGTTCCGGTTAAAACGGGCCGCATCAATGGGAATTTTGGGATTGCTTCGCGGGCCGCATGTGGCCTGCAGGCTGCACACGCTTGAGCTACATGCTATGGGAAATATTTTCTTTTTAGTACTGGTTTGACATATTAATCCACTCCACTCCAAGCTTAAAGAGTAACGGTCCATTCATACTTGCGTGGTTGTACATTCGGCTGACGTCGCCGAATATAAGTTGAGATTGCTTCAACTCGTGCGTCGATATCCGTCGACGTCAGGTGATGCGCAACAAAAGATGTATGAACGGACCTTTATAGAATGATGGGGGGGGGGGGGGGGGGGGGGGGGGGGGAGAGAACTCAGTAGGAAAATAGTGTGCCACATTTCCCTGATACAGGTGTCCCAACAGTTTTGATACCATTTTTAAAGCTTCGTATCCCTCTTAAAATAATCAGCAGTACCAAAATGAAAACAGATTTTGATAGAGAAAACTATAGAGAATTATTTTGATACCCAACTTGACCTCTCTTCGGAGGCCCATTAATATGAAATTTTCTATGAAAATTTTGGGCACATAACTCACAATTGTTCAACTTGCAGGACTCATGGTGTAGGTCTCTATAATCATATGATACATGTTCCTCACATTCCATTCATGAGAATGTGGATTTTTTTTCAAAAAGGCTTTCACGTATTACATATTTATGAAAGTTACTTACCGCTACAAGACATTTGGTAAAGGTTGTACTTGTCAAACTTTTTGAATACACTGCCTTTAAGTTCCACAAACTGTATTGAGAAAGAGATAAGAAAAAGCCTGTGTCAATATCAGCTACCAGATGAGTTCTGATGAGAAACAATATCTATAGCATAATTACAAGGGAAATAGCAGACGACGGTGGACATGATTGGCCATATGTGACATGATCTACCGAAACCAGACGGAATTGGGCAAGATATCAAAATTGAGCTAGTAATTGATTATTAAAGTAAAGATCTTCAGCTTTATAATTATACTTTTTTTAATTTTAATTGGACTTCCCAAAGCGAAGTTAAATCATTTTCAAGTTCATCTTTTTGAAAACTCTAAACTGAGATATCGTCCTTTAAAGATGTACTTACAATGTAATTTACAATGTACTTAAATTTTTTTTAAAAATGCTTTTATTTTTAAAATTGCATTTATTTTTTTGTTGGTTTGATTTTTTAATCTGAAACTTTCACAATAATGTTATAAACACTCTGAAGATTAATTATTTACAAGAAACTCAAATTCCCAAAAAATCACCCCCAATTAGGTTTTGGGCTATTTCTCAGTTTGGAGCTCTGCCCAATTCCGTCTGGTTCGGTAGAACACGTGAGACACGTCACATCAAAAGGGGGTTATTGGCGCTGAACAGCGAACTGTGCTATGGCCGGTCAAAGTTGGAATATCGAGAAAAAATGGTCCGTAGGTAAATTACTTTTTTCATCGGATTACCCTTCTTAATATCTTAAAATCTGGTGTGTGTATTATAATTGTACCATCATTCTGTATTGAGTTTCTGAAGAGTGAGGGCCTAATGGTCCTTACGAAACAGATCTGTAAAACCATGTAGCAGGATCAAAACCAAATTTCATATTGTATCTTTAAAATCATCACAAATAATTTTAATATTTTCTAACTGACCAGAGAAGTGTTATTATCCTACCATCGAGACGATTCTCGTGTTCCTATCGTGTTCCTATTGGATAAGCGCCTGGATTTAGTGACTAGATATAATAATAATAATAATAATGGTAATTTATAAAGCGCCGGTATCCGCCGCAAGCGACGCTCATGGCGCTTCTCTGCATAACAACCAAAATAACATAAACACGCTAGCCATAAGAACAAAGATGAGGAGAGTCACATCAAGCAAATGCTTCAGAGTACAAATATGTCTTCAAGTTTTTCTTAAAAATATGTACAGAGTTTGACAGTTTCACATATTCAGGCAAGCTATTCCATAGTTTTGGTGCTGCGACTTGAAAACTTCGCTGTCCCCACTGATGCTTAGCCAATGTTTCCCGAAGAAGACCTTGTTTTGAAGAGCGTAGCCCGCGATGCCCTGGCACATATGGTTGAACAAGTTCTGTTAAATAAGAAGGAGCTGCGTCATGTAAGATCTTGAAAGTAATAAGGCATATCTTGTATTTCAGTCTCTGTTCAATTGGAAGCCAGTGTAGGTCCGCTAATACAGGAGTTATATGATCTGATCTCTTAGTATATGTAATAATCCGGGCGGCTATATTCTGCAATCGTTGAAGTCGAGAGAGTTGTGATGATGTAATTCCATATAGAAGTGAGTTATTGGAGTCAAGTCTGGATGTTACAAATGCATGAATGATGGTTTCAGCTGCATCCCTTGTTAGATGTTGACGGATTCTGCCAATATTTCGTATTGAGCAGAAAGCAGCCTTTGATACAGCTGTCACATGGCAGTCCATTGTTAGATTTGAATCAAACATGACCCCCAAGTTGCGTACATTTGCAGCTGGCACAACATAAGATTCACCGACTCTAACATGTTGAATATTGACCTTTGCAATTTGTTGTTTGGATCCGAGGATCATGAATTCTGTCTTTGAGTCATTTAACTTCAGAAAATTGGCATTCATCCATGTTCTGATATCATCGATGCAGCTTTCAATTCTGTGAAGCGCAGAGTCAACATCTGCTTGCACAGGTTTAACAGACAAATACATCTGCGTATCATCTGCGTAGCGGTGATAATTCAGTTGATGCCGACGAATGATATCTCCCAATGGCAAAGTATAGATAGAAAATAGTCCCGGCCCGACACACGAACCTTGTGGTACTCCATACTTTAGAAGCTGAAGAAGCTGATCCGCTATTTGGAAAATTCGTTTTTGATTCTTATATATTCCGTATCCGACCCCCAAATCCCGTATACGGTCAGTAAGGAACTGCGCATGCGTTGTAGTAGATTGCTACGCCGGCGCGTGACGAACGTCCTGATTGCATTTGAACTTGCTCGGGTTTTAGGTGACTTACAGAATCATTTGTTCTTGTTTTGTTTTAATAGTGTTTTAGTAGGATAAAATCGTTATTAGGTGAGGTTGGGTCGAATACGGATTATATCTAGTCTCGGAGTCTGTATCGGGACTCCTCGACTAGATATAATCCGTATCCGACCCAACCTCACCTAATAACTAATATTGTCTTTCACCATGTTCAATTATCCAATTAAGTCTTCGTAAGTTTTCCAACTTTAAAACCTGTTTTCTCTTATTGTATTATTTCCCGAAGCTGTTAGATGAGTGGATGCTATAAAAGACAATAACTCTTGAATGGAATGTTCGATTTGGATAAATAATGCATGAAAATAAATGTTAGATAACTGGTTTTAATTAGGCACGCGACCGTGTCACGGTTCGACCGTGTAACGCATGTATAACCCGTGGCCCGTAAGCAAAACACAGTATACGAAAACACGAACTAGATTTTACAATTTTGGCCATTCCCAAATCGTAACATTTTTGGCGACTTGAGAACAAGACTAGCATCAAAACAGTGACGTCATGATTATAAATGCGCAGAAACCGCCATTTTGTACCGATTTTAAACCGACAGAAAAAATGCTGCGCAGGTACATGTAATCCAATGGGTTTTTTAACTCTGACGAAAACGAAATATTAACTGCCAATACTTCGGGATTTATGATACTTTTTCTAGTTATTTGAAGATGAAACTCAATCTTTGTAGGTTTGGCTTTGATGCTACGTGATCAGAGATCAAGTAGGGAATCTTTTTGCGTCGTACTTTTGCTAAATATATGTGCATTAGCATCTTCTAAAGTGTTTCGCATTTCGCGATGCTACATTTGGTTAATGCACTATGCAGGTTATTGCTGGGCTTGAACTCTACTCCCGGTGGGTTTGAGGGAATTCACGGAGAGTGAGACTTACGGGATACGGGTACCCGTTACACGCACGTATAGAATGACCCGTGTCACGTAAGAGAAAAAACACGGGATAACTCAACACTAGTTTTAATAATACATAAAATCTCAATTTTGATTTCTGAAGCCAAGTGCCCTCTTTTGATGTGACGTGTCACATATTTTGTATCTCCACTGAGGTCGTCTGGCTTTCTCATGCATAAACTCACAACAAAGTGCTTGTAACATGATTCAAACCTTAATAATCCACATTTGCCGTCAAGCTATATTTATATATTTAACACCAACATACCAGGGGCGTATCCAGTATTCAGCACCCCTTTACCAGAAAGTCAATTTTCCAAACTGCCGCCCACTTAAAAATTTGAGAGGGGGCGGTTGTTGTTGTGATGTGGTTTACTCTAAACCGGCGCGAAAAAACACACCTATTAAAAACCGATATCGAGAGTCTAAATCGAAGGTCTTATTCTCAAACAATAGTGCGCACCCCATCTGGATACATCCATGCATACTGATGAGACCCAACTAAGGATTGCTGGCGATTTTAGTTGTAGTTTATATCCTGAACATTTGGAATGAATTTGACATCGGCCCGATTACCTCTATTGCTTTCAACATAAAAATGGATTTTGATTTCAAACAATTCACCACATATTTGAACAAAATGATGTCATCCTAAAACCGCTGCAGTTGGGAAACCATTTTCATTGTAAGTATCCCTTGTTGAATTTTATCCACCGTCGACCATTAGTTCAATCGTTTGACAATATAACTTTGTACTTATTCGTGACAGCGACTACGTCTGGCATCGTCTGGAAAATAGTGTATTTGAGGTTCTGGTATACATCAAGTCTTTGACAGAATAAAATGAATCATGCAGTTATCATGACATGTTGTTCTACCATGTAATTGATGCATGCCTGTGACCTAAAATACACATTATCCAATTCAAGGTTAACACTTTCCATGCGGCAGGCGTCTGCAGACGACATACCAAAATTTCACAAAATGTTTCAAAATTGTCACAATTATTAAATTTCATCACTATAATGTGGAATCACCATGAGAAATGCATTAAAATAAGTACAAACATGCCTAGTACTGGTTCAATATCATCCTGGAGATAGACTTTGGAATTTGCAAAAGGTTTCTGAAAAATTTGTTTTGTATAATATGGTAAAACCAATAGCTGTGTGGAAAGTGTTTAAATCGAAGAGTGCATTTTCCAAAGTGTTATTCTAAATCACTCTTAAAGCTTAGGTAGTGTTCTGACCTTGGCTCTAAAGTATCAAATGCATCTAAGCTATGATGTTGAAAAAAGTTGATTTCCTTTAAAAATCATAAGTTAGAAAGAGGCTTCTACAAATAAGCTTTAAAAACCTGTGAAGTAGCATATGATTTATTCCGTTTTATACCATGATGTATTACCAAAAGCTACGGTCACAATTTTGTGTACTTTTGATGAAATTGTTCAAAGATTTGTACTTTACTTACATTGTTAGATACCATTATAGTAAGAAGTGATTTGCTGTGTGAGTTGAAGGCCACATTGAGAGTTGTAGCTTGGAATAGTACTAAAATTGCATGAAGAACTGCATGATAAGTAATGGTTAAGGCACAATACATGATGCATGGTAGTAGTAAAAGGCAATGGTAGTACAAATGTAGTATGGCAACATCCTTGGTATCGTTGCTGTTCTGTCATCTCCATTTGGCCTTTGAGCATGTATAAAGTAATACTTCCTATGTAGGGGAGAGCGGGGCGGAGTCCGCCCTCGGGGCGAGTCCGCCCACCACGTGTTTCTCATCACGTGACTGTTGAAAAAGTATCAGACTGGTGTAATTTGGTTGCACCGGTCCTAGCAAAGTAACTATTAAAACTTCAGACCCAGATACAGCTCCCCTAAGGATTTATATTGAATGATTGTTTTTGAATAATTAAAGTAAAATGATCTGCCATTAAAAACGTTGCATTAATCTAAAGACATCACAGCGATGGTACTAACTTTTATAGTCATTCAAAAGGTATAAGGGCTTTGCCTAACATATTATGCAGTTAAAAACTTTCCATTCCGTGTTTAGTAGATATACCATGAGATTGAAGAAAAAAATTAGCCATGGGGTGAGTTCGCCCCATTTCGCCGGGGCGAGTTCGCCCATGCCCTATTACACGCTAAGAAGGGGGCGGACTCGCCCCAACATAATAAATGGACACATGATGTGTCCATTTTATATGTTGGGGCCACATGGCCTAATTTGTCATAGTTGTGTCTTGTTGACTTTTGATCAATCTTTACATGGAATAACTGATAGTTTCTGCAATATTTAACTTGCCTATGAAGCCGGACGAGCTTGCACATCATGAGGGCGAACTCGCCCCGGCGTGAGTAGTATGGGGTAAGTCCGCCCTGTTGGTTATTTTCCTTACTCCTGCACTTACTAGAAATTATAGAGTGCTGAAAATATGGGGGTATGTAGCTAAGAAACGTAGCTTTCATTTGGAAGTAGGATAAATGTCTAACTTGTAAAATGAGTCCAATAGGCAAGCCTGAAAATTAGAGGGCGGACTCGCCCCGCTCTCCCCTATAATCTTTTGGCAGTCTCCTCTAAACATCTTCAAGGGCCAAAACACATCTAGTTCAGTATGTATAAAAAGTAATACCTCTTATGTATAGTCTTAGGGCAGTCTGCTCTAACCAAATTCAAGGGCCAAAAACACATATATCAATGCCTTTTAAGTACTCTTGCCCCTGAACATGTATAAAGCAACATTTCCTATGCATAACTATTGGGCAGTTTACTTTATACATGCTGAAGGGCCCAAAAAACATACAAGGTTTTGACAGAACAGCAATGATATGTACAGTTCAGGCACAAAATATAATGCATGGTTGCAGTAAAACATGGCAATATAACACAAGATTTTCACACGGATTCAATGACCAATCAGGCAACAGCTGGTTTGTCAAATGTCTGATTGTTTGAAAAAGTTGTATTATTTGTCAATAGGAAGAACACTTGAACCGAAAAAAGCTCAATATTAGGCCAAAATAATGAATGTTTGTGTTGCCTTCAAGTGCCAACAATGTTGAGGTTGGGTCGGTTGGTTGATTTTTTTTAATTGCTGAAAAATATTATTGACTATGGCTTTCATGGTTCACATCAAGACAACATTTGTAAATGTCAATTTTACTAGTGTTTCTAGTGTGATAATACTTTATTCAAGCAAATTTCATGACATAATGGTGAATGTATTGCAGATGAATGAATATGGTTCTCTTAATCAGAACTCTTTCTTAACACTTGTATTTGAAAGATTTAATAGATTATTTCAAATCAAGATTGGAAAACTTTGTAAATGAAGATTACGTGGACCAGGTTTTTTGACAAGACAATATGCACAGAATATATAGGATCACAGAAGTTAATCCAAAATTATGGATTTTTTTTTTTGATTTTTTTTTTAAAACCGGGTATTAGTAGCTACATTTTCTTTTACCAGGTATAGTAGCTACATCATAGCCATAGGTGTGAGTGATGACATATCGCCTTCGCCCAAAATATTCTCCTCATGGATATAGATACATTTTTGTATAAAAAATGAGGCTGTTTATGAAGAATTTGTATGTGACTATACGTCCCAAAATAGGTTTTGTTTTTGTTGGTTTCATCTCAAATAATACCAACAGCTGAGAACATCAAACACGTACACTTGATGCACAATTCGCCTTCTTATTTGAAGTGTGCCCCATTCCTTTTAATCATGCTAAAATGATTATTATAGGCAATACTGTTAAAAACATCAATGGGGATATATTATAGGCGCCGGCAGAGAAGTTCAGCACAGGGCTTACGCATGCGCCCTAAATAATAAGCGTGTGAGCGGTAACATTGTTGATGCCAAAGATGTTAATCAGATGCGCCCGTAAGTCAGCTCTAAGCCATGCTATTTTACTCCACCAATGGCAACTGCACTTCCGTGATTACACTTAGACCTCGGTTGTAACAGAAAAAAGTGCCTAACTTCTTGGCAGCAGACTATACACATCACCAAACTTCTTCCATGTTACAATCTGGGTTAATAACGAGTGGATATACTGTCGAGATACTTGTTACTCGCATTCTTGTTTACGATGCAGAAACTAAAATGAATTTGACACATCTGATGTTTATCAGCCTACAGAGCCAAGACTGAAATCATATAAAGTGGCAGCAATTAAATGACTTGATAATACATTGGCATGGGCGTGAACAGTCATTAACATTACCAAACTTATTCACCAATTCCATTTATTAACTCTTAGAATGAACATGTATAAGAGTTAAAAAACACAACATTTGTAGTTAATCAGTCATGAAAATGATCATATTTTGAAATTGTGAATTTCTTTCAGTGTGACTTCGCAGAAACTGATGATGGCTGGAATCGGTGGATGAGTTAAAAACAGTGTTAACTTTTATTGCCTGACATCAGCAGACTGCCCAATGACAAGAATATGAATGCACCTTGTGCTGTTTGACTTATACACTTTTAACTTCTGGGAAAATAATGTTGGTAATTACCGCATGGAATGGACATGATGTGAAAGTAAAAGGAGTACATATATAGTACGGTGGCAGGTATCTTAATTGATCTAAGTTCATTAGTCCTGATGAAGGCAGATCCAATTCCAACAAAAGCTTGACCACTTAAATCGCCCTTTTATTTGTTATGGATTCCATTCATGAAAGCCTTTTTCTAACCTCCTCAAAAAAAGTTCGGCATTTTTTTTCAATCGCCAATTTTTCTTTCAGATACTTTGTGCTATATTCATATTGTGTTGATGCGTTCCTCTTTCCAGTGACACCTCATTTGTAGAATTCACTTGTTTCAGTGCATAGCTACCTGCTTAAGAATGTGTGGAGGTCTCAGTCAAAATATGCTATACTGTTTGGCCATCTCGAGACAGTGACGTAACTGAACAGGCGCAGCTTTTACGCGCGCGTGTGTATCATCCGCCTTTCAACGCTCGTGTTTGTACGCCAGCGCTGCGAGTATGCGCGCGCGTTATGTGATGCAATTAGTAGAATACGCGGTTACGTCACTGTCTCAAGATGGCCAAACAGAGTATAAATTCATCAATATTTCCTACTCACACGAACAACTCGTCTGTCTGTTCAATGAAGTGTTATATCAACAATTGCAGTGGAGAATGATGCACACTATTGAGTTTTGAGCACACAATAGTGATGATTTTGACACATTTCAATTGAGACCTCCCATGTTTTCATGCAAGTGACTGAGCACTGCAACAATATGAATAAATCAAGAAATATACCCAAACAAATCTGAGCTTTTTTCAATGAGTTTAGTTTACATGATGTGCAAAGGATCGAATGACAAACAAAGACTCTTCCTGCGCTGCAAGCCATGACATGGGCAACATTGACCAAAACTTACATTTGTAGACAGCATGACAGTTAGAACTGTATTTCCATGAGAGTTGATAGCCACATTAAATGTTGTAGCTTGTAACATGACTAATATGACATGACTAACTGTAAAGGGGATATCGTCAAGGAAATAGTATATCTTGAATGCGCACTATCCGTCAATCTTGTTTAAAACTCGTTGGGACATTATACATGTGCGCATGAAATACCTGCCAAATTACTAAAAAGCTGTCAGTTAAAAGAAAAGTATGATAGCAGGGTCAGAAGTTCGTCAATGGTTGCAAGAATCCATTTAGATTCTTCCAAAGGATTTTGCGAGAATCTATACATTCTTATCCATTCAAGTAGTGTGTCAGACAGATTATCTATGAGATTCTACTTGGATTCTTGCAACTTTACCAGCGGGAATCTTTGCGAGAATGGATTCTCAAATTTCTGACCCTGTGATAGTCAAAACTAGTTTATGTAATGTCCCCCCCCCCAAAAAAAAAAAACACCACCCACAACACCACACACCAATGTTTGAGTGTAACCACAGCTCTTTGCTGGACAATGCTCTTATATGGACCAACATTGAGTTTGGGGGAGGGACCACCGTTTTCACAGGAAGTGTCCCAACAGTTTTGAACATGATTGCATGGCATATAAATTCCATGCCAATTTGATTTTCATGGTGCTTTGATTTTTCTGGAAAGGTGCCTTATCCAGACCTTCCACATAGAATCCTCAATGTTCAACATTTACTGTGCTCCAAAAAAGAGTACTGTAAAGTGGTAAATTTCGCGCGATTAAATGTTCACGCTTTTGCTGACTTTCAGCCAGTTCTCTTTTTTTAAATTCGGGATTTGAAAGTTCATTACATAGATTTATACGCAAAATAATTATGTTTGCGTGATTTTTATTTTTGCGGTAGCTGCTTGTAGAGTGAAAAGCGTGAAAATTAATGTAGTGCGAACATTTCCATGCTTACAGTAACTTACCAAATAATAAATAGGCTCATTACGCTAAAAATTATGGATTTATTTCACCTCGTCAATTTGAGTAAAACAGTTTCAAACGGTTCAAAATCAGCAAAGCGCGAACAATTAATTGCACAAAAATTATCACTTTTACAGTATTGTTGATGAAGATCAGTTAACAGTTATGAACGCTACACCAAGAAGAATGTGACAAAGTGCAATTTTCATTTTTGCATTTGGGTTTTAAACACGCAGGATAGTATTACATGTATGTGTATTGGCTGCAATGATTAACTGAATTGTATCTCTAATCCTCATCTTACTATCAACTGGTGAGTTGCCGCTACCAATAATAAATAATCTGCCTATTGCTACATTGAGACTGTGTGTAGAAGAACCAATTGCCAAAATGAAAAACTAACTTCTGTTTTGGTTTTTGACACATATCTTTATTAATATTCAGTCAATCTTTGTGTTTACGTAGGAGCAATAGTCTTGGAGTTGCGAGGTTATTTATTACCTGGTTAGATACTTTTTTGAGGGCTGTATTATAGGACGGCGCGGACATATGGGCACTTTGAGTTATTTTCAGCAAATTTGCTTGGCAACAAGTGTTTCAAAAGCAAAATATTCCATGCACGCACTCAACGCTGAGCGTTACGCACTTGATCCGCAGTAGGCGCAATGTGCGGTTGCCTTAATTGATTGATCTGCGCAAGTTGTTTTCACCGGCATTTGATTATTTTCACCGGCATGACGTAGGTCCGCCCCAACCTAAAGACAGTTATGACCAACATTACAGCATATCAACACTATGCAATGAATAATAGCACTAATATAACTATACAATACAAGTATGACATCATAATCAAAGGATACAGACATATACAATAGCTAGGAATAGATGCGGCACGATACCGAGGTGGTCACGTTTTTTTCTACGAGGCTCTGTTGCCGTCCAGAAAAGAGCGTCTAAGATATCTTGTCCAAACGATGAAAATAAACGATCTGCAACCTATGTCGATAGAGAATAAGAAGAGGTAAATTAGTTAATTAATTAGTTAATTAATGATTTATTATACTTTTTACCTTTTAGTATTTCACACAGTTTTATTGTTTATTATATATTGATTTCAACGTTGTAATTTAATCAAAATTGTGTAATATCATATATATTATGTTCAGTTGTCCATCCATGCATTTGCGTGTTCATCCTCTTCCTTTGTTATTTGCTCGCCCTCCTGTCATTTCTCTCTCACGCATGTGCATGCATGGGCAACCTGATATCATGGTGCACTATGATCCTTCATGTATCATCTCGGCCTTTGAATGGTTTGTTTGTGCAATGCTCTGCAATAGCCACAGCAGTTTGATTTTGGCATACCTCTATCAATCTCTTTTTTATTGCTGTATATTATACTGCTTTTATACTGCTTTTGCATACATCTATATATTATACTTTGTACTCTTTTAGTATTTCACACAGTTTTATTCTATCTTAGATTTTAATGTTGTAATTTAATCAAAATTGTGTAATATCATACTATGTTCAGTTCTCCATCCATGCATTTGCGTGTTTATCCTCTTCCTTTGTTGTTTGCTCGACCTCCTGTCTTTTCCCTCTCACGCATATATGTGCATGTATGGACGACCTGATCATAGGTTGCGAGATAGCGAGTCGAAATTTATGAGACCATTTGGTCGTGTCCGTCTTTCTCATGTGTCCTGATGCTCGACCCACTATTTTAGCGACCTTTTTATATATATTGTTTGTGTTTATTGTGTTATATGCTATCATAATATGTTGTTAAGCGCCTTGAGGCCCCTTTGGGCTAAGGGCGCTATATAAGCGCTTGGTATTATTATTATTATTATTATTTGTAAATCATGACTGATCTACAAGTACCGTATTATCCCTATTAAGCGCCCAGGGCTCTTAGCAAAGTCATTTTGGGTGGGCGCTTATTACATTGTTTTGTAAGTTACTTTTTTTAAAGTCGTTTATCGTGGAAACTATAAAATTGTTTCAGAATTTTGATGCACATTTTTGGTGGAAAATGTGCACAGCCCGCCGATACGTTGATCGCCAACATGTTGTTGATGCCGGGATTTTTGGACGCTACTTTCTTGGTTTATTTTGAGCTGCAGTGGCTAAAAAGATTATTAGGTGTTACTTTTTGGTAGTCATTGGGAAAAAGAGGGGTGGGCGCTTATAAGGGCATGGGCACTTATTAAGGATAATACGGTACCTAATTGTTCAGACTGATCGTTATGTGATGTTGAGGCAGTTTTGTAATTCAGTAAAATGTATTTTTTTATAAAAGGATCGAAATGATGAAAATTGAACAATATTGTCTACTTTTTAAATGTCCTCATTTCCCCCTAACTGATTCGTTTATGGCCTAAGATTTAATGTTGAGGTTAGGTAAATTCCACTGACTATACTTTTTTATATCAGATCAACACAGGAGCTTATAAACCCTAATATAGGGATTGGGAATTTGCGTTTTTTTAAAAGCACTAAATGTGCTGTCTGATTTTGGAAAAAGTGCTTTTGGGAGCAAAAGGTGCTTTTTGAAGGTTTTTTTGTGTGTGTGTGCATAAACATGCCATGCATTAAAAATACACCAAAATGCCCGTCTATATTGCGCTTTTCGATGTTTACACATTTCTAATTTAATTGCCAAAACCATCATTTTTTATTAAAAACTATTAATTAGATAAACAAGGTCTAGAATAAATACTCCCATAGTAATGCAGTTTGTTGAGTTTTGGGAATAGATATTATTTTTTAAATTTAAGACAACTTTTGTAAAAAGGTGTTGTGGGATGGTATTTGTGCGCTTTTCCCTATCCCTACCCTAAAATTTTCAAATACCCAAACTTTAGGACCCCTCAATTTCTTGGGAGACCCCTTAAATTTGTTTTTAGAAGTCCTACGGGGTCCTGAAAAATTTCATGGGACCTTTCACATTTTTTGATCCAGTGCTATCCCTGCCATCTTCCTCCACTTTACCCCTCCACTTTCCCCTCACCCTCCCTACCCCTGGGAATATTCTTACCTCTAAAATATTATAAATTATGTATAATGTTATGATGGTCAATAAATGCGTATGTGTTGTTTCGAGAGAAATTAGACAAATCAATCCACGCGCGCTGATGATAATGGCACAAACCCGCAGGGGGAGTGCTATTGTGAGCATATCAACATTTGCACAAGTGCATTGATTTGTCTATTTTTTTTGCGAAACAAAACATACGCATGTTTTGACTTAATTCATACACGACACCAAACAAATCAAAATTCACAATTTGAGCATAAATTTGAACTATGTAAAAACACGTTAACAATTTTGCTAACTCCCGCAGTGAAAATCGGCGAACCTGCGATTCATGAACAACAAATCAAAAAAAGTGTGTGTTGATCGCATTGAACGACGCACATGCGAAGTGCATTAAACACTTTCAATGCACTCCGCGTATTGAAGTTTCTTGCTTTCTGATTGGGTCGACACTACTTGGCGTGTATGAATATATATGATATTATTATTTACCAGTGCTTATAGAGCGCATTTCCAAAAGATCAATAACATGATTATATCTCCATATTGCAATATCTGGTGCCCCTGCCCCATGTCCCCTCACCCACCACTTACCTCTAACATATTATAAATGATGTACAATTTGATGACGGCTTGCCCCCTTACTATATGATATAACATGGATATATCTACATATTGCAATAACCAACAGCACACAACGATTAATACAAATTTGAGAATGTCGCAGACTTGTGCGGCTTCAAGGCGTTGACGACTCTTTCTGTAATGCGTGGTAAAAAGACAGAAAGAGAATAACATACGATAAGAACACAGCTAAAACAAAAACATTATGCTCAATCTTATTCTTCATTTTACTCTTCTCATGTTACATGGTGAACAAATTTCCAGGGGGGGGGGTAACCAGATAATTTTCGTTAGATATGGGTAGATGGGAAGGGGCATGCTACCAGAAAATTTGAAGCGGTACCCATACCTATAGGATAACAAATTTGAATTGAGATATCCAATGGCTGTTGTTTCTATCCAACTATGTTTGCAGCACATGCCTGTACCCACTTACATACCAATTTACTCCCTCTCCCCCCCCCCCCCCCCCCCCCCCCCCCACACACCACACACACTACACAAGCCCCATAACCCAGGTGTATACACAGGCACTATTTTGGAAATGGGAGAAATTTTAAGAAACCTCCACCTAACTCAATGGCCTACACTCTCTTTGACAGGCCCAATAAGAGCATCTATGGGCTGAAAAGTGAAGTGTGGGGTGGGGAGAGGGTGTGTGGGGAGGGGGAGGGGGAGGGGAGGGAAGGATTATAATATATTATATTATAAATATGCAATACCTCCTTCTCTATGAACTGGTTAAGAGTTATCCTTCAAATATTCAGACATCACAACATGTGACCATTGTTTTCAGGATCTATATTATCATAGTATGAGCTTTAATGTCAATTATATGAAAGGGTTGTTTATTTCCACTTCCCCACACTTCAAATTTGAAATTGAATTGGGAATACTAGATGGTTCCGAAATCCATGGATGAAATTTGGTTGACTTTAAACCTTTAAAATAGACAGACTTTTGGTCTTCATTACAAAATGAATTATTGATTTAATGCGGGGATGCTAACATTTCCATGAAATTGAGAAATTGACCTTTTATCTTGATTAATTATACAACATGTATTATTAGACCTTGACAGAGTCCTTTAGCAATCACCAGTGATCAACACCAGTCAGCAGTCAAGCAGACAAAAAGTGGCTTGTTTTGTTTTCCCACACACATGAGCTCACATACTTTACAGCATTTTTATACAAAATAGGTGTTTTGTTGTTTCAATTTTTTAACATTATTCCTTATCCAATTAGGCCGTGTTTGTTATCATTTTGAAGGAGAGGGTCTGTTTTAATAATAACATCCAAATTCAAATAACAAAATTGTCTAGCATCAGATGGTATTTTTAATACTGTGAAAACTCTAAAAGTATGAACTTTTTGAAGCAATTATTTATCTTCATTTTGCGGTAAGACCTGGGTCACAGGTCATAAATCTCACTCGCGGTTAGCATTACGATGGATTCACACGGCGCACACAATCTCGGTTAGCTCTCAGTTAGCTTATTAGGGGTTAGTTAACCGTAAGATCTTTTAGAGTTAACATTCCAGCTTTATACTCGGGGTTAGTTAAGTTAACCATGATCGATTCACATGGCCGTTAACCAAGAGTTTAACCTCTAGGTTAGCCAATTTGACGCTATAACCAAGAGGTTAGCTTCCCTCGTCGGAACGCACCTATAGACTAGTACACACGAGATTGGTGCGATAAAGCTCAGATATATGATATTCAAAGTCATAGTTTTGGTACGATAGAGTCACTGCACATCTCCCATTATTTTAAAGTATGAGGAAATACCGTTGATCTTTACAATATACTGCTATATACTGTTTGTCAAGACTTTTGTAAGCTTCTTTTCCAGAATGTACAGAAAACATACACGGCTAAAATTGCATTTTCAATTTCTCAGACATACGATATTCTAAGTCATAGTTTTGGTACGATAGAGTCACTGCACATCTCCCATTATTTTATACTAGTTTAGGAGGAAATACCGTTGATCTTTACAATACACGGCTATATACAGTTTATTTTCTTCTATTAAGTAGGTCAAGAACACAGACTTTGGTAAGCCTCTTTTCCAGAATGTAGAGAAAACATACACAACTAAAATTGTATTTTCAAGCCGAAACATACCTAAAATGATTGATTAATAGTTTAATTATTGCTCCCCTTAGTGAAGATCCCCTCAATCACATGACTGTAAAACCTAATTGAAACGTCTGATTGCTGGTATTGTTAAAAATTATACGTTCAACATTAGATTCATTCTATATTGGCTGTAATCATAAATACTGGATGCTGTAACTAATATTGTTATATTTTTGATACTGTCTGATACAGAGAGACAGGCATATGTCCCTGAGACAAGATCTTATCTCCTTATCACAAGTCCATCAGGATAACCAAAGTGATTAATTCCCATTGAGAACACCTGATATCATTACATCCGTGTTGCCAGCCCCGCGGCTAAACCACAGAGTTGAAGTACCGGCCAAAATAACCCAAGCTGCGGTTTGATGAAAGTTGAACTACCATTGTATTTTCTATGGGCTGCCTAAAAATTGGGCTACTTTTTGGCATGGGCCTTGACCTAAAACACTTGTACTGTGCCTTTAATAGAGAAATTGTAGTTGGAACACTGCATTAAAGGGGCATTAAGAGATATGGTTGAGGCAGCGCCCTCAATTACAAAAATATATAATAAAAACTGGAATTTGTATATTTTTACAATTGTATTTCATGTATGAACTTACACCTATAAGGATTAAGAATAATCAGCCCTCTTCGTACAACAAAATGTCGATTCAAAAAAATCTCCGGCAGATCAGCATTTTACGTCCGACAGTATCCCCCTGCAGTACGTGTGATACATAACGCGAACCTTTATTTGCATAGAGGGCGTTTTTCAATAAATAGCGATGGTATTGTTATAATCAAGTTTTACTGTGTTTTTGATAGTAGAAACAACAATAATGGCAATTTTTAATGTTCATCTTGAATTCTGAAGTAAATTTTTAAACATTTAAAATTGTCAACACCACTTAATGTCCCTTTAAACAGCTATTTAAAATTATCAATCCATTTCTTGCTTTTTTGCAAAAATTGGTATAGCGATGGGGTGTTTTCATCACAGACCAAGGTGATTATTGGGTGTATTTTGAGGCATTCATTGTAAAAAGCGGCCAATTTGTGCAAAATTGGGTGCTTTTCTAACCAAATTGATTGATATTGATGGGTGGGAAATTGGCCCAAAAATAGGTATAGAAAAAGTCAAATTTTCGAAGTCCGGCAGGCACATCCACGTACGATTTTGGCGAAAGTAACCCCCCATCAGGGCTCAAAATACACAGGGGCAAAGGGCGATTAGCCCCTAGTTTTCACAAAATAGCCCCCTGAAAATTTTTGGCCTATGGTAAAAATGTACTTAGGGGCGATTTTTGGCAGAATTTGCTCAAAATAGCCCTCAACGTCAAAAAAGTATTTTAACCCCTGCCCCTCATGTATGGCAAAATACATGCAGATGTAAAACTTGTTTTTCCAAGCACTACTGTTGTTGTAGTGTAGTGGTTTATCACATCTCAGCTGTCTGGGTTCAATTCCTGGTGCTGTACAGTCTCAGTCTGTTTTATTTTCTGGCCAACACTATGTGAATAAATAACAGCGAAGCAGCACAGTTGCCGCAAGTTGTTGGTATGTGATGCGTAACCCTTCTCATCTTCCGATGTGGTGTTTGTGCAACACTTTTTTTGGACCAAATTTCCCCTACCGATGTACTATTTCGCCTCCCCCTCCTTCACAATTTTGCATGTGGGAGTGGGTCAAAATATATATCCTGCTGCTACTGCTCTGCGTTTATCAAGATTTTTTATTTATTTTTTTATTTTTAGAAATTCCCAATTTTTCCAGATTTTTGTGACATTTTAGGTAAAATTTAAATTTAAAAAACTGACTGACCGACAGGTCCGTCCACCCGTAAAACAGGGTGTTGTTTTTTTGTCGCCTTATTCATAGTCCGGACGGCACGCTTTATAAAGGGTGGGACTCCAGAAATCAAAAAATCAACAAAAGGGTGGGGGTCAGAATATTTCTGATATAAAGGGTGTAGTTGTATAAAGCGTGGAGATAAAATAAAAAGGGTGGGGGTTTCTCTGCGATCATCAAAATAATCAAAATACCGACCTTGTCGGCTCGCTAGCGCTAGTTATATCATAAATATGTATCTGATATCGGGTCCGATATACTTCGAAATTAAAAAGTCGCCATCTTTAAATTGAGCAGGGATTGAGTTTGTTGTTATATAGCGTCATCTTTTGTTGAAATCGTGACATTTATTCCAAATGGAAACTCACCACGAGCTACGAAAGTGTCGTACGCGGCGTAATATCACATTTTAGGGAGAATAAGAGTACCAAAAATGCACTGATTTGATGAAATAAATCCATTTCAAATGAATCTCATCTATAAATTTGCATTAAATAATCGTGATTTAGCCGACAAGGTGGTTTTTAAGTAACCTTTTTCCCCCTTTTTTTAATTTTTTTTTTTTGATGAATAATTTCTGGAATCCTGGGAACCGCCCGAAAAACAAAACGGGTCCCGGGATGTTTCTTTCACTTTCTTCCAATGAGTGCCTTTTCAAATTTGGATGCACAAAATGATCAAAATGTCCCCTTTTCGGTATAAAGGGTGGGGGTTGAACATTCCCACATAAAAAGGGTGGCTCTGTAAAAAGGTTGGGGCAAAAATAAAAAGGGTGGGGTCTGACCCCTGTCCGGACAATGTTATTATTGCGCATTTCTTTGGTCACACATGCTAATTCTTACGCTGTAATACATTATGTAGTTGACTGTCAAAGCACTGGTATGTAAACACAAGAATACAAAGACAGAAGGTATTGTATATGATGCAATATGTGATGCGATCTGTGAAAATGGTGGGATTTTTCATATTTGAGATATTCATATCATAAGAAAGCTGAGACTGTGCTGATTACAGAACTGTTTCGATCATTTTTCTACGATCACTACAAGTCGATCGATTCTACGATCACTGTCATAAAATGCTACAAAACAAGAAATCATGAAAACAGGCCAAAAAAGATTGATAATTCAATAGAATAAGGGGTCGTCCATAATTTTCGCCATTTTCAGTTACATACAAAGCGTATGTAACAGGGGGAGGACGGAGGAGGGTCAAATTAAAAAACCCAACCGTACGTAACTTAAATGGCGATCTTGAGAGGTGGGATTTTTTTTTTTAAATTACAAAATTACAAAAATTTCGCCATTTATCGCGTACGTAACTCAAGGGGGATAAAAAGTTATGTACGCTCTGTACGTAAGTGAAAATGGCGATAATTTTGGATGATCCCTAACATTATAAAAGGTTAATAATAAAAGTGACTTAAGTAAGTTTTTGAAGGTGAAATTTCATGAAAGATGACACAAAGTATTGGAATTTTATATTCTTTAAAAAAAAAATTAAAAAACTTTTTTTCAAATATAATTTGTTGAAATTTAAATTTTACCCATAATCCCTAGTTCACATTTTGCGACATCCGACAGGTTTTCACAGATCGCATGAATGTATTAACAATATCTAACAATGTATGAATGTAACAATTTCTTACTTGAATGAACATGGGCTAGTTAGGATATCCCATAATGCTAAGATGACACGGAGAGGAAGAAACGTGAAGATAAAAAGGAAGGCATCCATACATAGGAAGAAACCATACATCATCATCTAGGAAAAAACAACAAAATAAAACACAAAACTTTAGTTTAATATTGATCTTGTGTTACTGACTGATGGAACATAGAAAACTCTATCGACTCATATAAAAGCCCTATTCTTCATTGACATAGTGCTTTAGGCATTGGAGGCAGAGGGCCAATTCACCTGTATTGCGGTGCAAATTGCTCCGTGATTTGAGGCAATTGCTATACAAATTTCAGCTTGTATAGTAGTTTTTTACAGTGTTAACTCATATATACGAACATCAGCCTTACAATGAATTGGAACAATATTGCTATGCACATTTTTCAAATGAACTCGCACCCTGATTGGAGGTGTACATGTAGCTGAGGGTTTGGGCAGGTTGGTGCCATTATACACAAGACTCCCCATTGCCGAGATTGAAGCCTCTAGTGTGCTAGTGCCCCCATTTTGAGAGTTACATCGCGCGTCTCAATGTCCCTTATAAGGCAAAAAAAAAAGTTGTGTTGCCCTCACAAGCCTAAAATCGGGAAGGACGGCCGGCCGGATTTTTTTATATTTTTTTTAAATTTTTAAATTTTTACCAAATCAATGATTTTATACCTATTATTTCAGTCAACATGTGTGAAGATACTAAGGTAACGCTTACTGGATGTAATTTCAACCCAATGGTGAATATTTTGGTTTCTTGCCCATCACTTTTCAGATTGGAAGATTTTGAAGAAAAAAATCTTGAAAACAAATCTTGAAAAAATAAAATAAATAAATACCCGGCCCACATTTTCTCAGAATTTGGACCCGGCCGGATGAGGGCAACACAACTATTTTTTTTTGGCCTAAGGACTGTCAATCATAGCGTTGTCGTAGTGCCCTCATTTCAAGAGTCTACTCATGCCCATATAGGAGGCTTCAGTTTTGTGATTCAAATTTCCTCTCCCATTAGGCTAATGAAAGTCAATTACAAGTTTCCCGTTACCTTTTTTTTTGCCGAGTGATGAGGCGACTTTTTCATTATTCATTATTTGATCAGATTACATATTTATGTTCATGTTTGATCAACCCATATTGATACGAGGGCTTCACGAACTTAGGTATTTACAAAAATAGGGACAGCGGTCCCAAATAGGTCGTCCGTTTATATGGGTAGTTTGGTTGCAATTGTACTTCATCTGTTTAAATGTAATCAATTTTACATATGCAGCCAATTTTACATCTTGACCTCAGATGACTGTTGACCTTGGTATGTGACCTTTGACCTCATTAACATATAAAGGTTTTCATATTGCATATATGACCAAGGGTTGGTTGCAATTGGTCATTGTATGGAAAAGAAATGGACAATACAAAAAGTGTGTACTAAATTTTACATCTTGACCTCAGATGACCTTTGACCTTGGTATGTGACCTTTGACCTCATTAACATATGAAGGTTTCCATGTTGCATCTATGCCTGAAGTTTGGTTGCAATTGGTCATTGTATGGAAAAGAAATGGACAATACAAAAAGTGTGCACTAAATTTTACATCTTGACCTCAGATGACCTTTGACCTTGGTATGTGACCTTTGACCTCATTAACATATGAAGGTTTCCATGTTGCATCTATGACCGAAGTTTGATTGCAATTGGTCATTGTATGGAAAAGAAATGGACAATACAAAAAGTGTGCACTAAATTTTACATCTTGACCTCAGATGACCTTTGACCTTGGTATGTGACCTTTGACCTCATTAACATATGAAGGTTTCCATGTTGCATCTATGACTGAAGTTTGGTTGCAATTGGTCATTGTATGGAAAAGAAATGGACAATACAAAAAGTGTATACTAAATTTTACATCTTGACAACAGATGACCTTTGACCTTGGTATGTGACCTTTGACCTCATTAACATATGAAGGTTTCCATGTTGCATCTATGACCGAAGTTTGATTGCAATTGGTCATTGTATGAATTGCAATTGGTCATAGGGGCGAGGTGGCGCAGTCGGTTAGAGCGTCGTACACTGCTGCGCACCGTAGTTCTGTTGGTGGATCGTTTATGAGTGAGAGTTCAAAAACGATACACCAACACAGACAGCCTCGTCCCCATGCCTCCTTCAGACCGTGCAGACTGAAGTTGGCATGTTCATGGCGCATCGTGCTTCGGAAGGTACGTAGAAATGTTGGTCCCGTGTATCGGAAGAGCTATCCCCGAGCACGTTAAAAGGTCACAGACTCCTTCGTAAAGAGTAGGGGATCATCCCGGTCTGTGTCTGTACGCTCATGATGTATTCCTAGGTTCCAGGGATACCTTGTCTAGTTGCTGAAAGGCGTTGACGAGTAGTTGCATAGAAGTAGAAGTAGAAGTATGAAAAAGAAATGGACAAAACAAAAAGTGTATACCAAATTGTTGACACACACACACCCCACACACAGACAACACACACGAAGGATGCTGCCATAAGGTCTCTTCCTACGGACGACCTAATAAAAAGCCCTGCTTTCGAGCCTAGTTCCCAGTTTTATATTTTAAAAAGTGTAAATTATGTTTGAAATTGCTAAAACTCGCTACAACAAGGTTTTGAAAAAATGACTTTTTTGGCAATCTTGACATTTTGATGCAGGTGAAAAAAAGTGACGCGAGCGGGTAACGGGAAACTTGAAATCGACTTCAGTAGCCTTATATAGCCTACTCTCCCTGGTTTGGGGCACCTTTGACTATCATTCCAGTAGAATTGCACCCACTTGGGGGAATTGAAGATGTTTTGCTTTTATTTATTTCAACTTTCAAGATGTCAGTCTGGGAATCAAAACCAAATTAGTATAAAATTAAAAATATCCAATTTTTGTGTCTACACATCATTTTAGAAGCCTGTTTAAAACTAAAATGTACAATTTAATGTCATGGCCAAATTCATGTAAATAGTACAGCGCCCATGTTTTTAGGAACACAAATCGGGCAAAATGGTGTGAAGTCATTCGGGAGAATGGAGAGCCTGGTTCCCCCACCTGGTTCCAGGTAGCTCAGGCTGCTTGTATAGCCCTAGGATCCTTAGCCAAAAGGTTGTGGGCAAGGGCGCAGATCCAATCTTGAAAGTGGGGGGGACATTGCCATTTTTTCACTAGATCGCCAACCTTGATTGATGTATCACCACAAAAAGTGTGTGTGTGGGGGGGACGGGGACATTTGATGTCCCCCCCCCCCCCCCCCCCCCCGGGATCTGCACCCTTGGTTGTGGGTATAAGTCTCGGTAAAACCTAATATGGTCTGGTCTAGTCTGACTTAATTGCCAAAATGATAGTAATAACTGAATTTATCAATTGGGTCAATACATTAACAGCTTTACACTGTTCATGAATGTACCTTTTCCAGCTCTTTTGGAATCCTTATGAAGGTATGTATACGCTCTCGTTTTTGCGCATAACTGGCACTGTCCTGTTCCAAGTAATAACCCCTGGTCACTTCTGAATTCATGTATCGCCATAATGATAGACCTGTGAATAAATGAAAGCAAACACCTTTTTTTAAAGTATAATTTAAAAAAGGTTGTATATATATAGGCCTAAGGTAAAGTACAAATGAAAATATAATACAGCTGTACATATATTAGGTTAGTCGGGAGTGGATCGTGACGGAACACTGAGTTTATCACTCTTAATTGTCAATGCGCAACTTGGGCGTATACAGGTCAAGACCTCGAAAGCAATAGTTACGAGCGCATTGGCAACATAGCTGGAAAGCGTAGATGACGGATAGGCCTTCCCACCCAAATGAAAAATGGCCAAGCCTGATTTGAAACATCAAAAGAAGCAACTGACCAACAAGTCTAAACCACAGACATTGTGAATCCAAATACCTTCTTGTTTTGCTCCCACAGAGAGTAGATCTGATAATCACACCTACTTGTAGTGCCTGCCTTGGGTGCATTATTGCAGTCTATCACAGGTAAAGATTACCTCTCATAGCCTTTTACTGAAAGCTACAAAGTGTACCTATAATAAGCTGCATCATACTAGCGCGTTTGCAAGCGTCACGCATACAATGACACTGCAACATTGCGCCATGGCATCAGGGCTCAAATTACATCGCGGCCATCGCATCTGGCCGCGATGCCCTCGGATCAGTAAAAAATTCACGGCCATAATGGCCGTGCCCTATTTTTAACAGAGGCCGTGTGTGCCCTTGGTTTGGCCTTGGTGCCCCAGAACATGGCCTCGGTGCCCTTCGAAATGGTATATTCTTAAGGCCAAAGTGGCCGTGCCCCTAAAATGACGAAATTTGAGGCCTGCATGGCATGCCAGCGTTTTGCTCGCGACGCTCTTCTGAATTCATTCGCTGCTGTAAACAGGTTTCGCCAATTTTGGAATAACATTATGATATTGATATCAATATCATGACATGATGATCAACATTTTTACATTAAAATTAGAATAGATAAAAATTATAAACCAGGTCGCCTAGTTTAAATAGCCGTAAGGGACCGTTCATAAATACTTTGGTGGGGGGCTGGATAATTTCATTTTTGGTATATCAAAACTTTTTTTACCCCCCCCCCCCCTCGCCATGCCACAAACTTTTTTGACCCCCCTCTCTTGCCATGCTACAAACTTGTTGACCCCCCCCCCCCTGTATTACTGCCTGCACCTGAAACTTTCTTGTCTATTTTTACGTTGATTTATGAACGTTTTAAATGTTTTTGCTATTGACATGAATTTGCCATTCATTCTTTTTTAGCTGGGCTAGTACATGAAAATAGGGCCGTAGACAAAAATTAGCTATTTTCACGTTGATTTATGAACGTTCCGTAAATATTATGTGCATAGGCTAAATGTTAAAGCAGAGCCCAGAAAATTTTGGAAACTAATGAGTGTTTTAAACTTTTTTGACCCCCCCCCCCCCCCCCACTCTGTTGGGGTTTTCAAAAACTTTTTTGACCCCCTTTGCTGAGTATCAAAACTGTTTAGGCCCCCCTATAATTATCCAGCCCCCCCCCCCCCACACCAAAGTATTTATGAACACTCCCTAAGATATCTTACCTTGCTTCTCGCGATCGCGGTGCATTTGCTGCTGCTGTATATCTAACAGTCTGTTATGTACCTCATGATCTTGATCAAACTGTGGATTTCTTGGCTGCTCTTTCTGATGCTGTTGTTGTAGATCTTCAGTTTCACTATACTTTTGCTGTGTTGGGACATTTTCTGTCCGACTGCTGCTCTCCCCTTCTGATGTTGATTCTGACAAAGGGCCAACATTGTCTGGTGAAAAACTTCTCTCTACGTGATCTGCAGAAGATGAATTTCCTTCTGCTTCGCTCGATTCACTCGGAATGTTTTCATCTTGATGAGGAATTGGAGATATTTGGTCATCATCTGGTGGATCTAAATCATCCTTGGCGTCTGCCATGTTGCAAATGTTATGGTTAGGACGCCACCTAGTGTCGTGTCGCTAATTGATAAGTGTTACTACTTTATATGTACCAAAATCATACCAGCCATGCTTAGATTGTATAGGGTGGTAAAAATACTCGATAACTTTTGTTTATGTAGCGGGCTCTGGGACGATTATTAAGGTTATGGTCAGGCATTGTTATCAGGGCTGGAATTTTCATTTTTTTTTCTTCAACCAGACAGGTAACTCACAAAAAAACCCTGCCCAACAGAAATTCCACCAGCCAGTGTAACACACTTTACACTGTGAGTTCGAAAAATGTTACCCGCCAATTGCTGACTTGGATGGATACTTTTGTATCTTTACCCGCCCTACGCAAAAGTTACCCCCGGAAGTTACCCCCTATCAGGCCATGGGCAGTCGGGAGGGTGTTCCAGACCTGATTGTCACAGCTAGCTTGCTTAGGGAGTGTTCAGAAATACTTTGGTGGGGGGGGGGGGGGGGGTTGGCCAAAACGGGGGGGGAGGTCTAAAAAGTTTGAAGTCTCAAAAAGGGGGGGGGGGGGGACTAAAAAGTTTTACCTACTCAAGAGGGGGGGTCAAAAAAGTTAGGCCAAATACTAGTCGTTAACGGGAAAAATACCAAAATTTTCTGCACTACGCGAAAGTAAATACTGCAATATTGACATTTCTATAACAAATTATACAGATTTCCGCACGCTCCGCTCAAATAATTGTAAAAACATTGTGCCGACAGCAGAATTTGTTATACAAAATGTGGCTAACCAGTGTCCACAATTTTTACTTGAGAACTGTTGATAAGGGTGATCGTCAACAGGGTTAAATACACATTTCCGCGCGCTACACGTTATTTTGAACGCAGTTGACAAAATTTCTGCGCAGGGGTCAAAAAAGTTAGGCCAAATAGGTAGTCGTTAACGGGAAAAATACCAAAATTTTCTGCGCTACGCGCAAGTAAATACTGCAATATTTACATTTCTATAACATATTATATTTGTAAAAACATTGTGCCGACAGCAGGATTTGTTAAACAAAATGTGGCTAACCAGTGTCCACAATTTTTACCTGAGAACTGTTGATAAGGGTGATCGTCAACAGGGTTAAATACACATTTCCACGCGCTACACATGATTTTGAACGCAGTTGACCAAATTTCTGAGCGGGGGGTCAAAAAAAGTTAGGCCAAATAGGTAGTCGTTAACGGGAAAAATACTAAAATTTTCTGCGCTACGCGCAAGTCAATACTACAATGTTGACATTTCTATAACAAATTATACAGATTTCTGCACGCTCCGCGCGTGTCTTTGTGAAAACAACGTGCAGACAGCAGGATTTGTTATACAAAATGTGACTAACCAGTGTCCACAATTTTTACTTCAGAACTGTTGGTAAGGGTGATCAACAACAGGATACAAATGTTTGCACGCTACTTTTGTACTAGCAAGTTGACCAAATTTGTCGTTCTCCGCGCAAATCGTAGATAGAAGGACTTGTATACAAAGAGTAACTTTTTACAATTGGAAAAAAGAAACTGTTTTTAAAAAGGCTATAACATGATAAATACAAATCACCGAAAAAACAATTCGGAGGCTTGAAAGATATGTTTCAAGTGAATTTGAAATGTTGCAAATTGATTGCCAGCTATACACAGTTCTGACTGTAGTGTAAGCGTCATAGAACTTGAGCAATATCTATCTACATCTGACAGTAGGGGGGGGGGGGGGTCAAACAAGTTTTTCACCCTGTTAAAGGGGGGGGGGTCAGAAAAGTTTGTCAATTTGTAAAGGGGGGGGTCAAAAAAGTTTAGACACCGACAATTTTTTTTTGGCCAACCGCCCCACCAAAGTATTTCTGAACACTCCCTTACTATCTATCAACATCGGTACTGGAATTAGCCGGGGTTGTTTAAAGTTGTGTGTCGGACCGTTTCACAGGTTGGCTGGGTAGGGTAGTAGGGGTGGGGGAGCAGTGTATGGAAGGGGTAGGAAAAGGTGTGGGGCGTAAACCCCACTTTTTTTGCTCAACATTTTTTGGACAACGTTTTTGGTAAAAAATGCAGAAATTGCACCAAAATCATTTAAAGACCCTTCTCTACGAGTGCATTTTTCATTTTTTCAAACAAATGGATTTGTTTATTTTTTTTTACCAAAAATGCAAATTTTGAGCTTTGGTCAACATTTAGAAATAAAAAAAATTGTATAAAAAATAAAAAATGCGCTTCTAGAAAAGTATCTTTAGATGATTTTGGTGCAATTTCGGCATTTTCTTTACCAAAAACTGATTTGGTTACGTTGTCCAAAAATTGTTGAGCCAAAAAAGTGATTTCTTTTGGTCACATTTTTTAAAAATCAGCATTTTTAATCAAATTTGATATCAGATATAGATTATGAAAGGAAATAAGTCAGTCATTTCCTTTCTAAAATTGTACAAAAGGAATGAACTCGCAAGTGCATGCCGCCATAGAAAAAAAAAGCTTATTGTGTAACTTCAGACATGATAAATAGACATAATACCGTAATCATGTTAATTGACATTATTCAAGTGCGCTTGACACTGTGCCTTTTGACTTGAGTGACATTTTGTGATCAATGAACATTATATAAACATTCAGGTTATCTTTTCATGTGAAATCAATCATGTGTATACATGATTGCACTGGTATGTGTATGTTAATTGTACCATCATTCTGTATTGAGTTTTTGACCTTCGAAACAGATCTGTAAAACCATGTAGCAGGATCAAGTCCAAATTTCATGCACCTGTAAAAAAAGTATCGCACATTTTTTTGTTGCTCATAAATTGCATATACGAAGAGGTCAACGTTGATTTTTAAAATTTATTTGACCTAGGTCAACACTTCCGCAATATTGCTTTTGTCATTTGAACTTATTTAAAACCTGTTTGACCTTTGACCCCATAACCGTTGGGCATACGAAAAAGGGAGCCTAATTTTTTCATGTTTGAGGACAATCGGGCAACTTATGAAATTTGACCCCAGATGACCTTTGACGACTTGAATGTGTTACCAAGGATTACAACTATATAATAGAGATTAATCATCGGGCCTCTCAATATCGTGTTATACCCAAACTTGTTTCATGCATGTTTTTGGGCAAAAACATGCATTTCCCTTAGCCTTGAAAAACATGACATCGATTACGTCACAAACTCAAATGTGGCCCTTTTATTGCATAACATTTTGCTGGACAGCTTATGTAAACAAATGATCCTTAATATCACACCATGGTGGCAAAATTTGAGGCCACATTTGCACTTTTCAAGAAAAACCAGTGGTGCGATACTTTTTGTCAGGCGTATACATCACATTAATGATTAATAGTTCAAAAAGTTTGAGCAATGTCAACACCCCTCCCCAGCTACGAGAGTTAAAAGGCGCCCATGCGGGATTTTATCTCTCTCTCTCGACTCTTGCTTTTGACTGCACCACACCTTCGACAATTATGTTCTCCTGTATATTTTTGTTGTTGGGGTAAGCATTCCCTTAATCCAGCAAACTTCTTCCATGTACCATATTGTCCCTATTAAGCGCCCAGGGCGCTTAGCAAAGTCATTTTGGGTAGGCGCTTATTAAGTGACCTTTTTTAAAATCATTTATCTTCTTTTTTCTTTGGTACAATTTTTTTTTGAGTAATGTACACTTTCCATTCCCTGCATGCACACTGAGGACAACCAGTATGTAATGAATGTATACTTTCCACTCTCTGCGTGTACACTGAGGATAAAAAATGTTTGTTTTTTGATTAAACTTTTATATTGAGCTATAGTGAATAAAGAGGTGGGTGCTTATTAGGTGTTCATTTTTGTAGTCATTGGGAAAAAGAGGGGTGGTTGCTTATTCAAAAAAATTCTAGGAGACAGTTTAATGTTTACTTGTTTTTATTTTGTTGTGCCTATGCAACTTGCATTAAACATATAGACTGATTCTGAGTAAATACCCAATCATGTAAAATGATACAATCCCATGTAGAATAGGGAATGAGTGTACGCTATCTCTACAACGAGGACCTATCCATTTAAAGCAGGCCTTCTCAACTAAACTTTGTGAAGCACCACTTTTGAAATGTTAGTTATCAAGAAGCGCCACTAACCACTAACCCATGCACATGTAGTGAGTGAAGCGAATAACAGGTGGGTCCAGGGCTGCCTTCTGGTAGGGGTCCAGGGGCTTGTCCCCCGAAGCGCCTGGGTTTCCCCCTTTTAAGGCGCTGAGGAGAGAATATTTGCATACAATATGGCCAAAGAAATAAAGATATGTTGATGGTAAAATGTACAAAAAATGGTAGCAAATGTAGTGATAAGTAAATATCATGAGCTTTTTATGACTTACTCCACTGCAGTTAGTGGCCCGTTTAAGTTGCTCTTCATTTTTTATATGCATGTACATTTTTTTCTTTTTCATGACTCCTTCTGCACGCCACTCGGATTGATGCAATGCGCGACAAGTGGTAAGAAGGACTGAGTTTAAGGGTATTACGGTATCTTGCACCCTTTTGGAAATAATATGATTATCGTTACTTTAAATACAAAACATGAAACAAGTATTCTTTTCACTTTATGTTAAACTTTTGAAGACATAAATAAAATGTTCTTTTCAATTATTTCTATGTTCTACAATACCATGTATGGAGGTGTTGAAACAAGTTGTTGTAACAGATTCTCGATAAGCGACTCAAGATAAGCGACTTGGTCACAACAGTATAGTTTGATAAGCTCCAAATTGGCGAGAAATATTTAGTTTGTATCTCTCCACGCGCAAAAGTAATCCAAGCGTGCTCGCGTGATTATAGCCTAACGCACACAGTTCTTGTCTGACGCATGCGTCACCACACATATTATGCATATAATGCGCGCTCGCATCAATCGGTATTCATTCGCTGCTGTAGGAAGGCTTTGCCAATTTTGAACTGATCAAACTATAGTAAATCAGCATGATGATAATAACTAACTATAAATGCAGAAGAGGGGAAGATGCCCACCCCAAGAAAAAATAAAATGTTCTTCATGAATTCCACTATTTTACAATCAAAAATCCTCTAGAAATGTGCCTTTAAACTACATAATATTGCTAAAATGAACACAAAATATTTCTTCTACAACATACAACTTATAGGATATGTGTTAACTTTTTTAATTAACGATTTCATAACAATCAAATATTTTTTGAACCTTTGCTTCTTATATATAAATGATATTTTACAATCAAAATAATGATATTTTATACATATTTTTGTCAAAACAAAATCTTATACTATTTACATAGTAACATATATAATAGTCGTTTCACCAAACCTAAATGGCTAATCACAAGCTACATGTATGACCAATAATTTGAAGGAAAAAAAAGAAGAAAAAATGTACTTGATATACCAGATTTCTCTCAGAGAATCCAAGATTTTTAATCAGAAAACGTGCAACATCCTCCACACAGTTTCCATTGAGACGGTTTCTTAACACTTTCCACACAGATAATATAGTTTTACCATACAATACAGATTTTTCAAAAACCTTTCCCAATTTTCAATGTCTATCTCAAGGATTACTGAACCAATAATATGCATGTTTGTACTCATTTCGATGCATTCCTCATGGTGATTCCAAATATGGTAATGAAATTCAATAGTTTTGACATTTTTTGAAACAAAGTTTCCTGCCGCATGGAAACTGTTAATAGAGAATCTAGGTTTTTCTGTTGAAAAAGTTGATTCTCGCTGTGGGGCCTGGTTTTTGAATTATTGGACAAATAACTTATCAGATGTGTGTGACAAATAAAAAGAACTCTATACGATCATCATACCGACCAACAAATTAAACCAAATTACAGATTATAAGGTAACATTCACAGGTCATATGGATACCGTGTAGTACCGTATATTTGACACATCACGTTATAATTTACATCTTGTCAGCCAGGGCCAGGATAATTTTGAGATGTAGAGCAAAAAAATATTGTAAAATCTATAGAAAATAGAAATATTTACTTTCTTTTCCTCATATTTCCAGAAGTATTACTTCAAAAACTAGGTATCATTGAAAAGCTAATTGTTTGATGATATTTTGTCAGTTGTTAAAATCTCAAATTTGTCAAAAGTAGACAATATGTACCTTTCACGTGATGCGTCGCATATTCATACACTCTTAGTAGTGTCGAACCAATCCGAAAGCAAGAAACTAAAATACGAGGAGTGCATTGAAAGTGTCTAATGCACACCTCATGTGCGCCGTTGTTTTGATTCATTGTTCAGGAACTGTGGGTTTGCCGATTTTCACTGCGGGTGTTAGCAAACTTGTTAACATGTTTTTATTCTATTTTACATCAAAATTATGCTTAAATTGTGAATTTTGATTTGTATAGTGTCGTGTGAATTAGGTCAATACATGCGTATGTTTTGTTTCTTGAAAAATTAGAAAAATCAATGCACGGGGTGTCGAAAGCAGAAGGTGGATGTTAAGGGTCTGGCTGTAATCGCTGACTATGATGGTAAGAGTAGTATGGGGAAAGTAGTTACGTGGTCACAGGTGGTGAAGGAAGGATCGATGGAACGTAAGTGAGTGGATGGCAATCCGAAGCAGATGCACAAATGTTGATATGCTCACAATATGCTCACCATTTAATTATTCACACATCAACATCAGCGCGCTTGTATTGATTTGTCTAATTTCTCTCGAAACAACGCATACGCATTCATTGACCTATAATTAACCCCCTTATATTTACCCTGGATTATCATATTCAGTTCTTTGCATGGATTTACCATTTGTGAGGATAATATTTGCACTAACAATAACATAAAAATAATTATATTATTTACACACATAAACACTCTTATATCATCTGGATTGTATGAATACATTTGTAAATTGTTACACAATGAAAGACCTAGTTCAATATACAGGCCTCAATTATATATTGTTTGTACACTAATTCAGGGCTTGCCAAAAAAGGGTCCCATGAGGGACAAAAATAATAAAAACACATCTCATGTTTTTTGTTTTCAAAATAATAGACTGTTGGTAAGCCCTTATTAGGCTTCTATCCCATTATTAGTCCTTTGTCACTTTATCCCATTAAATAATACCCCCTACCTCTCGAGACATTATCAATTTAGTAACAATAGTTTGAATTCCACTTTGGCCACACTTAAACAGGAATTGGATTTTTAACTGAAAAACTGCATTTGAGTTTCAATGATGATTTATAGAAAACATCCCTGTATTGTTTAAAATACATCTAATATTCAAATAGTCTGTGGTTTGTCATGGATAATATGGATGTAAATATGTTTTTCTGCTCGAATTGAACTTAACATGTAATAGGTAGAATAAAATTGATTATGTTCAATTACACACTGAAGACGATTCTAAATAAAAGAGTTCTCTGCATATAAAATATGGCCAAAGCTGAATTTGATATGCCTCGTAAGATTTGCCATAGTTTGATAACGTACATGTAAACTCCAAAAATGAATAGAAAAAATTCTTATGACACATTAACGATTGATGAGCATGATTATTACTATTTCATGTACACATTTTATATTTTTCATGGCCAAAAAAAAAAATCATGTTTCACATGGGACATTTTTTTGACATGTGCCCTGTAAAATGTGATATTAACCCTAACTCTATTTCATCACACGGCAACAGATTTCTTTTCCCACCCCCAAAATTCACCAGAAAAGTCACCCCGACACCTCCAGGATTTGAACCACAGACCTCGAGTACCCGGGCCCAGATCCTAGCCACAACACCACGTCTGTCAGTCGACACGAGGCGAGTATATTCGCCTCGTTATATAACATGGGTCCGTTTTGTAGCCCAAAAACCTGCACGCCAGGTTATAAAAACATGTTTTCCGCCAAGTTGCCGTATGGTGTAGTAGAGTTAGGGTTATGGCTATATTGATTCAATTATGTATCTCAAAACCTAGCTTTCATCATTGAACAGACTTCGGCATGTTATCTTACCAGAAAAGTCAGACTTTTTGTTATGTCTGTTTTTAGGCAGACAGACACCCTAAAAGGACATGGTATGTATAGTTTGTTTCCCCCCTGTTCAAGTACAAATACACTATTATTCTTTTTTCACAATCTCACTTAAAAAATGAAATAAAGGGTACAGTAAACAATCTGCTTTATCCTTTAAAATAAACAATTACATCATTATAACCTAATGAGTTGAAATCTGACAGTTCTACATATAAAATAGCGAAGATTGACATCAACAGTGGTTTTAAATACATTTTTGCACAGTGCGTCTGTAGATGACCTTTACTCTTACCCAGCCCCAGGTTTATAACAAAGAAAAGGAGAGGGTAAAAAGGAGGAAAGGAAAATAAATCGCTGCTCTCCGACTGGGGATCGACCCGCGCACAATGACCATCCGCCCCCCCCCCCATAGGCAAGCCACGACTATCAGCTTCTTGTTGGCGCAGTATACTGCGCTCGCTATATTATTAAGTCTTCGAAAACCGTTCACGCATGCGCCAGGGAGATGAGATTTGGGAGGAAGATTTAGTGAGACTTGGGTCCTTTAGGGTTAACATGTTTCAGCAAGTGCAAAGCAATTATAAACACAAAGGTGGTTGCATTAATAAGCATGTTCCGGGGACTAAAACAAATGAGTTTTTCAAAGCCAGATCTAGAATAGCTGCGTATCATAAGCCCTTTTCTCCTTTATTTAAATCTCTATACAGATAAAGCTGTTAAATAACCATGTCTATTTCGCTATTTTTTCTTTATAAATCATATTTTATAGCACTTTATATTACAAATTCTGAGACCAATTTCATATATACATTTTAAATTACTGCATAGAAAATCAGTATAAAATTTTCATAACATCTTCATACAGGGCTGTCACAGTATGCACCTCATTATTGATACGATTTGATGTCAAGATTTGCAGTGTTGAGATCATTTTTATAACCAGGGATTACCAAAAAGTATCAAATTATAATGAACAAGGCCAATTTAATGAGGTTATTTTGGTACTTACAAGGTAGATGTTCCGATTGCAAAAAAACCCTTAAGTGATCGGAATATCCACCTTTAAGATAGTTGCTTCAAATTTCTTTGGAAAATCTCTTTTTATCCTCATTGTGGGACACTGTTAAATGTGTGCCCATCATAATCAAACAGTGAGCTGGATTTGTTCAGTATATGCTCTCAAATATGTGATGTGATCAAGCAAAATGAGTCGGAAGTCAGGAATGTTAATTTTCAGATATTACCATAAAAAGATTATAAATACTTTTGTATTCTATTGTTTTGAAAATCAATTTAATAGCTCATATCTTTGTGATAACATAAGTATCCAGGGTTTCTGCAAAATGGAGCTTTAGAAATAACTAATACAATCAATTAGAGACTAAAAATGATAAATGTTTGACTTCAGACTCATTTTACTTGATCGCATCACATTTGTTTTACAAGATAAAACATAAAATAAGATATACTTTTTGAATAACAGTGCACATCACACTATGATTCCTGTGCTTTGCGAATAGTTCCAGTACTTGGTGAACAGTTATTCTACAAATACACCGCATCCTAGTGAAAAAATATATGGATATAAAATAAAGTGACACCATTAAGTATGTGTAAGAGATTGTCGCATCTATCCACCAAAAAGTCTACCTAGTTTTGGCTTCATGAGGTTTAAAACCTTGCGATGCACAAAAAGCGGCATCTTCGTTATCTTGTGAGATCGAGTCATGTGACAGCCCAATGGTCTTATGGTGTGTATGCGGGAGGGGGAGGCATATTGGAAGGCGTAGTTGTCGCGGCTGGCGGGCCTCCGACCCCTGCCTCCAACAACTCATCCCAATCCTCTACTAGTCTCTCTCTTGGTACAGACTCTTCGTATGACGAGTAAGGTCTGAGAAGGTTCGTTGCAGAGATGATTACAGAAAGCGCCCCTGACGCCACAATGAGGTAGAATCCAACCTCGAATGACACAACCACTCTGCTTCCCGGTGCTTTGATATGTTCTTGCAATACTTCCTCCATAAGCATCGCTGACCAATAACAGAAACCGTTGATTGTTACACACAGCAAAACTGTTAAGTAGAAAGAATGATAATGATTTATGTTAGTTTTTTATATAACAACGTACATTGAAGGCGAGATATTGTTTCAATTCCCTTCCAAGTCCCTTCTCTACCCAGCCCCTCCTCTATCCCTCCTTAGGCACTCCTATATCTCAGAGATCCCAAATTCCTCTTCCGTATTTCCCCCTGTCCACTCCCATCTTAAGTAACAGGAGACACCACAACATATGTATTATAACATTTTCAATGACACTTCTCTTCATAGTATCAACACTATGGTTCAAGAACTTCAATAAATTCCCTAGGCCCTTTCCTACAATCCCCGAAGCCCTTCCTCCCAACAACATTCCCAATGATGTGTCCTCTATAGTCAGTTACAATGGGTGTCTTC